>JAFBJR010019384.1:2631878-2728496 GCA_016785285.1 Brachirus orientalis | reverse complement strand
CAAGAATCATACAGGCTGTGGCAGGTTTTTTTTTTTTTTTACCCCAGAAGATCACAGCCTGGGTCATATTAGAGGTATTTACGTCTCTTGTCAAAGGATAAGTTGTAAATTTTGGTTCACAGGAAATGAAAGAAGTGGTGGCATGTTGTGCACATAGACCAAAGTAATGTCATACTGAATGAGCATTTCACTTGTCTTGACTGGCAGGAGATATTAGAGGATAAACTCCATTTTGATCTCACATCCACGCATCACAACAAAAACACAAGAGAAAAAAACAGCACAAAAAACAAAACAAAACACGTCACGTTTCAAATATTGCCTCAGTCAGCTGATATCAAACAGCATTCTACAGACAACCACACTTCATTCTATCTGAAGTAATGGATGGCTAGGTTTCATAGTAACATTATTATTAAAATATACATACATAAAAAAAGAATATGCAAAACATGGAAACAAATAAACATGTCCTCATTAACATTCTGTACCATGGAGGTGTGATTGATACCATCTTCAACCAAGTTATTTTCGTGGCCACCACAGGAACATCAAGCGCCATGACCTCCATTATTTCCCTTTTGAAATTGCATTCACTTTATTCGCCTCTGCAGTTCTCCAATACTCCGAATCATTTCTCTTGGGAGGTTTTTTTTCTAACCTGCTGCTTCTCTGCCGGTCCAAAGAGCAGTACCCAGCAATTCTCTCACACTGTATGTGGGACACTTGAGGTAAGAGCGAGGCGATGCATCTTGTTCAACCTTTGTGAGACCGCACTAGATTCAACACAGCAAAAATTTAAGGGAGGCCCCCCCAAAAAAAAAACACTGTACATGTTAAAGTTTGACTTAATAATATATGTTTCTTGTGTGGAACATATTACAGTATTTTTAAATCCAGTGTCTGTCTCACCCATTGTCTGCTGAGGGGCAGAGAGAGGACACAAGTACAGCTCACCAGTCTATCAAAGGGTAACATAAAGAAACAAACAGTTGATCATATTGACACTCATATTCACACCTGTGGTCAGTTTAGAATCTCCAATTAATCTGACCTCAATCTGGGATTGATATTTTTTATGGACTATTGGAGTGAAAATTAAAGAGATAAACCAACTGAGATTCAAATTGAGAACATCTTCACTGTGAGACACCACTGCTAACCACCTAGCCCCTCACAGCATTATGCATAATAAATTTGGGTTTATTAAGAGATATTCTAATGCCTACATTTTCTTTCTACTAGTTGAAAAGTTAGCAATGATACCACTTATGCTTGAGCTTCAAGTTACGGAACTGTATCCAGACCCAGGAGTAAATGAGGTTGGCTTATCGTGAAGATTTTGATTAGTTCAAGCACGCATCTACCAGCGAACCCAAAGCTCTCAATTTATGTATCACATACTGTATTACTGTTGTACAGCAAGAAATGTTAAGCAAAATGGCATTTGCATGTTAGTTTGTTTGCTTTTGTTTTGCCTACCTTAACATGACAATGAGGTTGCCAGGCAACCAGTGCAGGTGATGCACAGAAATGAACAAACAGTTAAAAAAAAAAAAACAAAAAAAAAAAACACTTGCACAGTGTTTGCACTAAAAACACTTATGCAATGTTTGAACTACATTTGTTTATAATTTGTACATTTTGTTTTGAGAGTAAACAAATGAGATACACTGTTTTACTGGAGGAGCTTCAAAGGTTCTTTGCATTTAGCTTATCACCTCATCCTCAGTGAATTCACTTGACAGGGTACTACCAGTCTTTTTCTTCTGCCTCCACTACAGAAAGCAAATAAATGTCATCTATTCCATTAAATCTTAGACAATGAAAGAGCATGGTGACTCATAAAATGGCTGTGTGAGGTCTTTAAATTGTTGCTTTCCCCAAATACTACAACTGGGCATATTTATCAGTAGCACTATTCCTGAGTGTCTTTTTAGGGAGCTTTCAAATCTGGTGCCATCACACGATGGAGGTATACAATTATCGCCAGTCCTGTCTCTGTTTTGTGAGGTTTTCTTGTGTAGTGATTCAAAGGCTTCTGTGATTTTTCTATGGCTTCCTTGTTATTGTCCTTTGACCTTTTTGCTGCCTGTACTGCTGTGTCTGATTCTGGTTTGCTGTACATTGTTGTCTATTTTCAGTTTTCATTCAGTCCTCAGCTCAGTGTACCTCCCATTTCATCAATGTAATGGTCCCAGAAGTTGTCACATGTAATGTCATACCCCATTCCAGTTTTTCACTCTAGGGTGGTTGCTATTTTTAGGGTGAAGCAGCACAGATGTTAAGGTGTTGAATGATTTGTGGTCAGAGGCTGCATATTCGTATGCCACACTTGGCTTGTGAGGCAGAAATAAATGCCTTCAGCTGAAAGGTTGAAACTCTGAAAAATTAACATTTTAACATTTTGTAAGATCTTATTATCACTAAAGACTCTCCGTATTGTGAACTAGCTTGGTCTTTAATGTGAGCTGTAATTGTTTCTCGACCCTCAGAAGCTACATACCGCTGAAGTCTAACAGCTTGCGACAAAAGGGTCATTACTGAGATGAATAATCAATATACTTCCAGGAACAGTGTGATTCTTCCTTACGGCTGCAATACTAAAAGTTTTTGCAGCTCAAGCTTTTTGCATTTACATGACTAATTTGTAATTCATATTCCAGATTCCTCGGTAGTTAAAAGTCTATTAAATAATTGGTAATGCATGTGCGTTTTTTCATTATTACAATAATGTCCTTTCTCTTATTTACAACTCATCAAAACACACACACACATAGCTGACTGTAACTGATTTCATTTTAATATTGCGTTAACGATATCTGACACAAAGATCGATTTACAAAAGTTGTCATTAATAAAACAAGCAACCACAACAAAGTGGGGCCTGTAGAAACAACTAATAACTTATCAGAAATGCATAAAATTGGTCCCTGACCCTTGATCATCAATATTTATTTAGACACTGTGTTTTACTTATTGTCTTTGTAGAAAGTCAGGGGATTTGTAATGCACTGCAGGTTTGTTTATGTGGATTGTTTCTCGTAATTATATTCATGATATAAGTCTCAAACTTTGGATGCGAACTGAATGTGAAATCCACTCCACAAAGAGTGTGTTAGTTTTACATGCCCAATGTGTTTTGTGTTTGGATCAGAGCAGTGTATCACACATTTATTTTCCAGACTGATTAATGAGTAGGTAATTTGTGGGATTTTTAGGTGTGTATTTGCAGAAACCCCTTAAAAGCCATATTCTCATCACACAGTCTTACTCATAGCTGCTATCCCCCACTCACTCTCACTCATTTTCTACCGCTTTATCCACTAAGGGTCGCGGGGGGCGCTGGTGCCTATCTCCAGCTAACATAGGGCGAGAGGCATGGTACACCCTGGACAGGTCGCCAGTCCATCACAGGGCCAGCTCCTATCCCTTAAATGAAAATTAAATTCAGAATTTATTAAGTTCATCTTACTGGCCACCCACTGAAACTCTACTGAATTTTATAAAGAATCCGAAATTGCTTTCATGTTGGACTTGAGTGTTTTAAAACTTATCTGAAAGTTGCTTTAGCTCCTAGTTTTGAGAATGTTGCTTGAAAAAGTCAACTGCAGAAACAGCAACTGTTTCACCCACACACTCAGGAGTGCAAGGGCTTACTCATGAGTTCAGATTCACAACTGAAATGTTTGTAAAGGGACACAATTTATATTTCCATTTATTTATGTTACAAATCTAAAGCTGTTCCGCAACAAAGCTAATTTACTCAACAGGTACATATCTGAGGCTTCTTTTGTTAGTGACTGTCAACTAGCACAAGGCCAATGTCTGGTGCATGGTCAAAGTGTTTTAAAAAGATGAAGTAAAACATTGAGATTTAATACTGAAATGTAGTGCCACAAATGATCTTTACAAGTTTGCATTTATTCAAGAGACAAATATAGATTCAGCCTCAGCTAAATGTTTTTACAAAACAAAAAGCAAGAAAATAATGTGCAACAAAACCACTAAGAAAAAAAAAGATTGTCAGTATTCTATATTTTGTTATTTTACAACTCACCTGAACACCAAGGATAACACTTTGTCAAATATATACATTTCTTCAAATCATTGTCCTCTGCATTTTACCTCATTGGCCACTTAATTAGGTGATCAACTACTGGTTAATGCACATATTCAATCAGCCAACCACATGGCAGCAACACAATGCATTTAGGTATGCAGAAATGAACCACAAAATGAGGATCACAATAGGTAGGAAATGTGATTTAAGTGACTTTGAAGGTAACATGGCTGTTGATGCCAGATGGGCCGATCTAAGCATTTAAGAAACTGCTGACGTACTAGAATTTCCATGCACAGCCATCTCTATAGTTTACAGTTTATATAGTTTAGATATACAGTATATATATACAGTATATATATAGTGAGTGTTAGTTGTATGGGCAAAATGCCTTAGTTGATGCCAGAGGTTAGAGCAGAATGCCTTGGTTAAAATGATTGAAAGGTAACAGCAACTTGCAGCAGTAACACCAATAACCACTTGTTACAAATGCACAAAATGTTAAACCTTGAAGCAGATGGGGTGCAGCATTAGAGGACCACAGCTGGTGCCACTCCTGCCACTTTATTAGGTCTCCTGCATACCTGATCAAGTGGTTGGTGTGTATAAATGCAACACACACACACACACACACACACACACAAAACATCATTTAGAAAGTGCTACAAGATCACATACCCCCACCAACACTTAAAATGCCCTATCTTGCAGTGTTAAAAATGTGAAAATAAATGAATAAATAAATAAATCCCTGCGTCCACCACATTATTGGATCTGCTCCAAACTTTAATGGGTTCTTCCTAGGGTCATGCCCCATTCCTGGAAATCAGTTCAATAGTTTTTGAGTAATCCTGTATGCAGACAGACAGACAGACAGACAGAGATGTAGACAGTCAGACAAAAGGACACACAACTGCTTTGGTGGAGGAAAAAGCTAACTAAATTAAACAGTTAAACAGCTGGGCGGTGTAATTTACTTTTGTAAATGTTACTTAAATGGGGCATTTGTTGGTGACTATTTTTAACTATGGATAAGTATTTAGTACCTTACAGTGGTTGGATTGTGACTGTATGATGATAACTGACAAAAAAAAAAAAACCTACAGCATCTACAGTTTGTGTTAATGAGGGATCGTGCCACTCTGTGTAACAGACTGTGTTTATATGCATTAAACTAAAACCATATTTTTCCTGGACCTTAGCCAAAGTACTTTTGCTGTTTAAATATAATGCCAACTACCTGACTGCAACTGCAGTTCTTAAATGTAGAGCTTCACTCACTTTGAAAGGGCAGTGATTATACCTGTCACTGGGGAAAATTTAGAAGTATATAAATTTAATTTCAAGACAGTATGGCTCATGGATCACTTATTAGAAGTTGTCAACAGATGTCGCGCCTCAGAGGAATAAATATATATCTTGTGTTGAAGAGGCAATAAATATAATGTATGTTCATCAAATCAGTTCATTGGTAGTTTTGCTCTTTTGGAGAATTTGTCAACAATGAAAAATATGTGAAATATCAGCACGATTCAATTTGGAAAAATTCCAAGTTTCCCCACAAACATGCTAAAAATAAAGTATTGCCAGTTGAGATAGGCCTATATATTGCTTCATGTAGATAGTGTCCATT
This sequence comes from Brachirus orientalis, assembly GCA_016785285.1. Taxonomy (NCBI): domain Eukaryota; kingdom Metazoa; phylum Chordata; class Actinopteri; order Pleuronectiformes; family Soleidae; genus Brachirus; species Brachirus orientalis. The sequence continues at coordinate 2,722,800 of JAFBJR010019384.1, read as the reverse complement.
TTATCAGATACATTTTCAAGATGTCCCATTCTGCCAGCACCCAGACAGATTGGATGTAATTTTTTGAAGGTGGTCAAAAAATTACCCACCATCTGCATTGTTTTTAATGTTCTGGTCTCTCTGAGTAATTCACAGACCTCTGTGTACATTTTTCATTTGAGCTACTTTTAACTGAGAAAATGGTCCCTGTGAAAAGTGTGGACAATGGGTTCTCTGGATTGTAAAAAAAAAAAAAGTCTACACAAACGCGGAAATTGTTTCCGATGAGTAGTTCATGTGAATTATATTCAATTATCTGGGCAGCAAAATTGAAGTTCAGTTTTCTGACATTGTAGTGCTGAAGTATAAGCAGCAAATCTCTCAGAACCTTGACACATTAACGTAGTAGGACTTTTCTCTGTTTGGCTTTAATGGGACTTGTTTGTGTGTGGGAACTGAATGAATTAACCTGTTGGCTGACGATGGGTGCTCTGCTGACGGGTCATAAAACATGGATTATGCAGGAAACATGGATCACTACTGCGATTAAGAAAACACTTAAAAGTAAGCTAAACTGTGTAGAAATGTTGTCTTATAATAGCAGTGAAGTAGCGTGATAAATATTCAGTAAATCAATATATTGTTTACTTTGACAGTTTGGTTATTGCTATGTTTACAATAAACCATTACCAGGTTTTCTGCATGACTATTAAGAATAATGCTCATAAACTCCTCATATACTTTATATGAAACCTCATGTCTGCACCATGCCTGACACTTTTCTTCTATGCATTTGCACTGCGGTAAAACTCTGGTGCTTGTGGAGATGATCACTCCCGCTCAACACCATCAGTATTCCAGTGTGCAGCTTGAGGTGTGGTGCAACCAGCAACAGGCTCAAAAACAGAATGATAAACAACTTAATCTCACTTGTAATCATGCTTGTGCAGAGTGGTAAGTGAATCTCTTGAAAAAGATGCCAAGATATTGTGGGTATGTTTAAATGAGGCTATAGCTACTGTTTGTCATTTCAACATCTGTGGAGTTACAACAGGTATGATTTCACGCCGACAGAATAATGTGCTTTCAGGTTAAAAAAAATCAATCCATCACAAAACAACTGATGCCTCTATGTGTTTTTACAGCCAATGAAGCAGCAGTGGCTGTGGTTCTTTCTGGGGCAGGTGTAGTGGTCTCATTACTGAAAGTTATCAAGTCAACAAAGTCATTAGTTCATACTAAAAAAGGCAGCGGAAGCCTCACGTTCAAATGCAGCCTGTATAATGGATATCTCATTCAGACTTCAAATATTAAACAGTATGACTGTGACAATGCAGGCTCTTTTGTCAATAGCAGTCCTTTCCTGAGGTTTTAACATAGACTGAATGATAATTAGTTTCCCTTTGTTGTCCTTATCTCTTACCTGCAGAAATAGGCAATTTATTCAGGCTGCACCCTGGCCAGGCAAAGTTGATGCTCCCCAGAGGAGGAAAGCAGCCATGTTTCAGACAATAGGAATGAACTCAGGGACAGCTCAAGGTTGATTTAGATCCTGAGCAACATTGAATTAAATGAGGAACTAGGCAACACTGATCTCGCTCCTAACATTGACACAGCTTCCTCTCAGCTTTACTGTCCAATAGGGAGCCTGCATCACCGAGAAGGCCAGCGCCTCACTGAGATCTAGTCAAGTGAGAATAAAAATGCAAATACCACAAATATTGTTGAAATAGTGAGTGAACTAAATGTCAGTCCACATCTTTTCAAAATGAGATATGAGGTAGATGTGAACAGGCTGTGGAAGGCTAGTGTGATAACTACAGAAGACAAGTTATACCTATAGCTGTGATATTTGAGCTGTGAAATATGACCTTTTTTTAAAGGAAGAATACACACTTATCATGTTCTATACTGAGATCATCCTGAAAATACACACTGTCTGTTCAAACAAGTGGCAATACTACCGAGGACAGGTGCTGGTCTCATTACTGATAAGAATATTTCATCCTTTTTTTAGGCTAAATAACCAAAGTGGACCACTGAAAGTATGAACATAGCAATCTGAAGAAATACCTAGTTCTTTTCACAATTTATAAGCTTTAATGTTATATTTTCACAGCAAATATGTCGTGGGATCTACTTCTGCCCGGAATGACCACTTGTTAGGTCCTTGCAGCTTTTACTACATCCCAGCCAAGCACGTTTCGTCCATCTATTCACAATCCCTGCTTCACATCCACATGTATTAGGAGTAACATCCTCCAGCACGTTTTCTCTGTGATGCTGCTGCTGTTCAGTGCGCGCACATCAGTAAGTGAATCACGTAGCACTAGAACAGCCCTTCTTCATGCGATCTTGCCAGACCCATTGGAGAAAACTCCCCCCCCAAGGCAAGATCTGTCACCGTTCACTCATTTGCAGGAGGAGGATCAGAAACTGTATTAAATGCGCCAAGGAATACACTGGAGTCAGTTATAAAGGCGTCGAGAGGTTTCCGCTGCGATCTCACAGTGGAGGGAGCAGGTTTCAACAGTTGACGCGGAGAGAACTGAGCGCAGGAGAAGCGATTCATTTTGATTATCTGAGATCTTCCAGCATCCTTTTCGCGTTTTTCTTTTTCCCCCTCTTCATCTTCCCCGGCTAGGATCGCAGTAGCAGTGCTAGTGCAGACGATCATTGTCCGAATGAAGGATGCGAGAGCACCGCTTCCATTTGGACTGGATTATAGGATTATTGGACTGATTATAGGACAATCGTCGGGCAAAAAGTCGCAGCCGTGCCATAGATGCTCTTGAATGACGGGAACACAAAAGGTTGGAGAGGAATAATAGCTCTGTGTCCTGCTTTTATTTTACTTTGAGGCATGGACAGGCTGCATATGCTGCGCGAGCAGAACCCATATGCAACAGTGTGCCGCACAGGAGAAGAAAAAAAGTAAATGCATTGTGACTGGTTACATTGGGCAATGCTGCATTTTGAACGGGTATGTCAGTATTTTTGCTGTAGCCTAGGTGTAGATGTCGCATGAGGGCAATGCGCTTTTGTGAGCCACGGATAACCTTCACCACAGAGATTCAAACGCTTTAACCTTGGAAGCAGTGAGAGAATATTAATACTTTATAGTAATCGATTATTCATTATGTCCCACCCGTGAGGAAAAACAAAGCATTCCTCGTGCACTATGTTGAATGTGATATTTAATTCATGCCTGATGTGTCGTCGGGCGGTCATCTTTGTTTACAGAAAGAGTTCATCATAGAGAGAACGGCATGTGAAAGAGGTTAATATACCGACTGAAAGGAGATAACGATTCAGAAATCGATTTCATATCAAATTAGTGCGAGGTCGGCGTCAAACACATGTCTGGTTTGGGTTTGATCCTCCAGGTTTTGCCGTAATCAACAGGTTGAGAGTCAACGAGGATTCTTTTATTTTTTCTGTCTGTCTCTACCGCATATCGAGTTGAAGGGATGCGTCTCTCTGTACCCATCTTCTTTTTACTGTGGGTTAAAGCCCTGACATTGAAAAATCTGAATTATTCTGTCCCAGAGGAGCAAGGACCTGGTACAGTTATAGGCAATATAGCAAAAGATGCCGGGTATGGAACTATGGAGAGAGGGAAAAAATCTAACTTTAGAGTGCTGGAAAATTCTGCACCGCATCTGGTGGATGTTGACCCTGAGAGTGGACTTATATTCACCAAACAAAGGATTGACAGGGAAACGTTGTGCAGGCGCAACCCCAAGTGCCAGCTCTCCATGGAGGTGTTTGCCAATGACAAGGAAATATGCATGATCAAAATTGATATACAGGACATAAATGACAACTCACCCAGTTTTCCTTCAGAGCACGTTAACATTGATATTTCAGAAAACGCAGCTGCTGGCACACGCTTTCCTCTGACAATTGCACATGACTCAGATTCAGGGGAAAATGGGATAAAGACCTATCAAGTCACAAGAGACGATTACAACACATTTTCTTTGGATTTAAAAGTGAGGGGCGATGGGACTATATATCCAGAGCTGGTGGTTCAGAGACCTCTGGATAGAGAGGATCAGAGTCATCACACCCTTCTCCTTACTGCAATTGATGGTGGGGAGTATCCAAGATCAGGCTCCATGCAGATCAACATCAGAGTGACTGACTCCAATGACAATAGCCCTATTTTTGAAAAATCCTCCTATGTGATAGATATTCCAGAAAATTCACTGCCTGGAAAAGTACTCATAGATTTAAATGCCACTGACCAAGACGAGGGAAGCAATGGGCAGGTGGTTTATTCCTTTACTGGATATGCATCTGAGAGAATGCAAGACTTGTTCTCCATTGACCCCAATACTGGCATCATCAAGGTCCAGGGAGAAATTGACTATGAGGAAAATCCAATCATAGAGTTTGATGTGCAGGCTAAGGATTTAGGGCCCAACCCAATACCAGGCCACTGTAAAATTACGGTTAAAGTGCAGGACAAAAATGACAACTCACCCATTATAAGTTTTGTTTCTGTCCGCCAAGGAGCCATCAGTGAGGCAGCACCTCCAGAATCTGTCATAGCATTGGTCAGAGTGACAGATAAAGATTCCGGCAGAAATGGTCAGCTTCAGTGCCGGGTGCTGGGAAACGTACCCTTCAGACTGCAGGAAAACAATGATAATTTTTACACGCTGCTCACAGACAGACCCCTGGACAGGGAAATGAAAGATGAATACAATGTAACTATAGTAGCACGAGATAATGGGGTCCCATCTTTGAATTATACAAAATCATTCACTGTGAAAATCTTGGATGAGAATGACAATGCACCACGCTTTACAAAGACTATTTATGTGCTACAGGTGCCTGAAAACAACATTCCAGGGGAGTATTTGGGCTCCATTCTGGCCCACGACCCAGATGTAGGTCGAAATGGAACAGTGTCATACTCCATTCTGCCATCACATATTGGAGATGTTTCTGTGTACACCTATGTGTCTGTTAATCCCACAAATGGAGCCATATATGCCTCACGCTCTTTCAATTATGAACAAACAAAATCCTTTGAGTTCAAAGTTCAGGCTAAAGATGGAGGGTCTCCTCACATGGAGAGCACTTCTATAGTCAGGGTCAATGTGCTTGACGTCAACGATAATCTTCCAGTTATTATTTTACCCCTTCTGCAGAATGATACAGCTGAAATCCCAGTGCCTAGGAATGTTGGTATCGGATATATTGTGACAACGGTGAAGGCTGTGGACCATGACCATGGAGAAAGTGGTCATTTAACCTATGAGATTACAGAGGGAAATGATGACCACCTGTTTGAAATGGATCCGGTGGGAGGAGAGGTCAGAACTGCACAAGCTCTTTGGGAAGATGTTGCCTCAGTGGTTGAGCTGGTGGTGAAGGTAACTGACCATGGCAAGCCACCCTTATCTGCTGTGGCTAAGCTGATCATCAGGGCGAACACAGAAGCAGCTCCAGGAGGGGGTTCCAGCACGAGCGGAGAACAGCAGCACTGGGATGTTTCCCTGCCCCTCATAGTTACCCTCTGCATTATCTCTGTCATGCTTTTAGCAGTCATGACTGCCATTGCTGTCAAGTCCAAGCATCAAGATAAGGAGACTGGGAATTATAACTGCCGCATGGCTGAGTACTCCAATCCTCCAGTGGGGAAGGGCAAAAAGAAAAGGATCAACAAAAGTGACATCATGCTGGTGCAGAGTGAGATGGAAGAGAGAGATTCTGCGAGCAGGATGAATGTAGTGAGCAGCCCCTCACTCATCACTTCTCCAATATGCTTTGACTACCAGAGCCCTCTGCCACTCACACTGCCCAGGTCAGAGGTCATGTACCTGAAAACCACCCCAAACAGCCTGACAGTCCCCAGAGCAGGTTGCCACTCCAGCTTTGCCGGGCTGAGCACAGATACTCCAGCAAGTAGGATGTCAGTGATACAGGTAAGGAGGATGCTGCACTGTGTTCTTTATCTGCCCTTTATTCTGGCTTATCTCCAACTGCTGCTTTACCATACAAATCTGACAAAAGACAAGTAATTGACTGAAATAGAAACTCTCTCTGAGTAGATATCGTAATTATTATCAGTTTTCTGTCCCTGTTCTGACATTATGAAGTATTCTCTCTATATAAATCATATTACAGAAACACAGTATAAGAATGCTTACAGTATTTCACTGAAAATGTTTCTTTTTTTTTTTTCAAAGAATCAGAATTGTTTTAGAAGCCGCTCTAAAAGTCCTCTCTGCAAAGTGGTGCAGGTGGTCTGCATAATCAGAAAGTCCTCTCAGTTAGACATGCAAACAGTGTGAGTCTTGAACAAGGCTGATGTGACCCTGCCAGATCCACTGCTATAGAGTGAAAACAAAAGCCTGCCTGAAATGTGGGATTGGACAGGTGTTTGAGCAGCTTGTCCGATCACATTACTGAACCAGTGTGCGCCAGGCAGTGAGATGCACACAGCATAACTTCACAATTGCATTTTTTGGTCCACACAAATATGGGCTAGTTCTACCCACCCGCATCCACAGTTGGCACAATAAGGCCATTAATAGGGTCCAGTCTTGCCTTGTAGAGATGGCAGCATTGAATACACAAGCCAGCTAACGTGCTAATTTGACAGCATGGGCTTTTAGTGCTGTTGAACACACCAGAGTTATCTGTTGTAAATGATGAAAATATCTAGGGCGCTCTCACAGACAGTCTCATTTGGAGATGATAACACAGATGACAAGGCCTGGCACTGTCACCAGTCACTAGTGTATGTGGGTGTGATCAACACAAACACATTATTCTGAAGATAGGGAGAAAAGGATGCTGATGACAGTGGCCAATGCTTTGCTCTGTTGCCCTGCCAAAGAGGCACACATGGTCATGATGGAGATGTGTAGCGTTTCCTCTTTCATTACTGGCAGGTGCTGTTGGTGGTGCACCTGATAGACGACACCTATCATGTGTGTGTGTATTCAGCCTGTATAATTTTGGCAAAATACATAATTCAGATCTTTTTAACATAAAGCAATTGCAATTTGATTTGCAAAATATAATTATATTTTACTGTATATATAATTAAGTATACAGCTAACATTTAATGTGTTTCAGATTTAAAATACGGTGAAGTGTTACCACATGAGATATGAGATTAATAACCTACTATACACCACGACTGCAAGGATGAGAGCTGAATGAAGATATGAATTGTTTGTAATAATTATGTATGCCATTTAAAAAAAATGGCATGGAAATAGAACAAACTGTGAAAAGCTGAAAAAAAATTGATTGATTGATTGATTGATTGATTGATTGATTGATTGATTGATTGATTGAATTTTTTTTTTGTTTGTTTTTTTTGTTTTTTCCTTCTAGACAGAAAATTTCTCTTCAGAGTCCAATTATGCTGGCGGCAGGCAACCATTTGTCCAAAGGTAAGAGGTCTATCTGAAGGCTTCCTGACCTGTGTTTTAAGCTTCTTCATCTTTGTATCTTGTCAGCTGACTATGGCTATGAAATTGCAACACTGATGTAGAAGTGATTGGGTAAGTTATGTTCTCTCTCTCTCTCTCTCTCTTTTTCTCTTTCAATCACTCTCTCTCTCTCTTCCACTCTGCTGCAGCTCAACATTTAAGGATGCAGAACGAGCAAGCCTCCGAGACAGTGGCCATGGTGATAGTGACCAGGCTGATAGTGACCAGGATACTAATAAAGGCTCACACTGCGACACGTCTGCCAGAGAGGCCCTCAAGATGAAAGCAACAGCAGTTAATGGCCAGCCTTTTGAGCAGGGTGAGCAGACACACTCTCTTCTTGACATCTTAAAGATGCCTAACTGAATCTTGTACTTTATGTGCTGAAAACATGCATGCAGGTCTCCGGTGTTCCAGTGGAGGCCCACCAGCCTCAGTTAATGTAGAGAGACACTGAACATGGAAGAAATGAATTCAGGCTGTTATTAGTTGCAGGCACTTTTTTGTTGCAGGCACTCTTTCATTGCTTTACATTCCAGACAGCCTGAACTGAGTTGCAAAGATGACAAGAAGGCACCAGAGTGGAAGGTAGATGGTAGTTTAAAGGGATAAAAGAGTCCATTGGCTGAAGGTAGAATGTTCAAATGTCTCCTGTTTGATTTAGCCATCAAACAAACTCATATGCATCGCAAAGTGTACCTCGGCCTGGATCTTTTTTGATCATGGCATTATTTGAACACAGCTTCGCCACGTCTTGAAAAGCATGACGGAGACAAGAAAGCACGATAGACACTTGCAACGCAAAATGACAGGTATTTCTGGTGCAACATGACAGAGTGTTTCCACCTTTTGCTTGGAAGGATTTTCTCAGTTATTATCAGTTCTGCCATGCTTACACTGTTTTGAAAGGAGCTTTGCTTTACTACTGAAAATAGAAATGGTGAATTTTATTTCACAAATCTGAAACAATCCACACTGCCAGGAGTGTAATCATAGACAATTGTCAATCTGCTGCAACCTGGTTGACCCGATAGGGACTGATATATTTAGCTGATGTGGATATAGACTGAAAATATGAGAGCAACTCTCACTGGTAAGATAAAAGATGATGGGGGAATAAAGCTGTGATGTTTATCGTTTCCTTGTGTGAGACTTGGAAGAGAATGCCTCTGGTCATCAGGTCCCTATGCTGTACTTTCCACACCATTTACATTGCTCTGAACTGTTTGTTTGTAGCTTGTCCAGGAGGGCAAAGATGGAAGCACTCTTGTGCATGCCAGAAAAAAATCATTTGAATTGCAATCTCACTTTCTCTCTATCTATCTCACTTTTGTGTTTATGTGAATGTGTGTATATGAAGAATTATGGCAGACCAAACTTGACTCTGTGGGAGGTGTGAATTCAATCACATTTCTTCTTGTACCACATTTCGGAATCTGATTTAGTCCAAGTTCTAAGGCCAATCACATGCAAATATATTGGAAGGGATGTTTTGTACATGCTAGACTGCAAATTTTCATGTGCAGCGCTGAGGCCTGTCTAACAGGAATGTCAGTCAATTTATAAACTCGCATTTATAAGATAAGAAAATGTGCGATATTCCTTTAGAGGGGCCCATTCACTGGAAAATCGAATTTCTGTTGTTTTTTTGTGTATCCCTGTGTCCTTCCTGCATTGATACATCACCAAACACTTGTGCCACTTCTGTGAACACAGGGCGTCACTGTTTTCCTCACCTCTGCCGAGCGGATCTGAAAAGTCCATATTTGTTACATAACTAGTAAATCTGACATGAATTGAATCCTCCCTCAGCTCTTCCTGCTCCTCCTGGAGCGGGGTGTCTTCAACTCAACTGCTAGTTCTGTTGTCGGCTGTAAAAACCAACACTAGACACTTCATAATCTGCTAATTTTGCTAAACGCCATCTTTGAGACTCGGCACCAAACTGAAGGAAAGAGCAGTGTCAAGTATCTGCGATGATTTCCTGATGAGAAAGATAAGTATTTCAAATATTAATTCATTATACGTGTGTTTGCATGTTTGTTATCCCATGTAACATAGGCTAATGCCGGCTAACAACTAATTGCAACAGGACTGAAAAGGGAAGCATGTGTCTATGCTGTTACAGGCTAACAGGCGATTGCCGCGGGGGGGGCATGTTCATTAGTCTTGACAGTGTAAGAACAGCTGACAGTAACATTTCAGAGAACTCATAACCAGTGAGTCTAGCATATTTAGTTTCTGACTTCTGAAGTAATTATCAGTGCCCTTATTCTTTCTTATGTAAACAGTTTCCATTGTCGTACACAGAAAATAGAAAAATTATTTATTCATTTCTATTGATCACATGCTTTATGTGTGCTGCTGTATCCTAACCTTTTCATTTCTCTGAAATTACTGTTGAATTTATAAAGTTTACATGGTCAATAATGTTTTTTTTATTATTATTATTCTAGGATATATACTTGAGGATGAAATTATTAGCCCCCCCTATGAAAATTCCATTGTTTTATAAGTATAAGTATATTTGGATACTTCCATTATTTGACACACAGAAATAAAGTTATTCCACAAAAACCAAAAACTGCCAAAGTGAAAATTATTAGCTCCCCAATGCTAATAGTCAATTGTATTATTTTTGCTGGATAACAGCCTGCAGTAGTTTTCAACAGGTCTCTGACATGTCTCCTGAGTAATCCCAGCCCATTCTTCTTTGGCAAATCTTCCTCCAGATCTGATGGCCTTCTGGCATGGACCTTCATCTTCAGTTCACCCAAAGATTTTCAATGAGGTTTAAGTCAGGACTTTGTGCGAGCCAGTCAATAACGTTCACTTTGGTCTTCTGGATGAAGTTCTTCACCAGGAGTGACATATGTTTTGGGTTGTTGTCGTTTTGGAAGACAAAGCAACGAACCAGACCCAGTTTTGCTGCTGACTGCTTCAGGTTTTCTTTCAAAATCTTCACATATCCTTCTTTCTTCATGATTCCTTCCACCTTGTCAAGATTTCCAGTTTCAGGCACACTAAAGCATCCCCACAGCATAATACTCGCACCACCGTGTTTCACTGTGGGGACGGTGTTCTTTGGGTTATACACTTCTCCCTTCTTTCTCCAAATATAAGCAATCTCTTTATGGACAAAGAGCTCTAGTTTCATCTCATCTGACCAAAGGACATGCTTCCAGTATGCATAATCTTTCTCCAGGTTGTCCTTAGCATACTTTAGTCTGGCTTGAAGGTGTCTCATGTACAGAAGAGGAGTTCTTCTTGGTCTGCAATCCTGCAGTCCATTTCTGTGCAGAGCTCTAGTAGTTGTCTTCTTTGAGACTACAATTCCTGACTTGGCTAAATAATTCACGAAGCTCTTGGCAGTTCTGGGGTCTTTAGACTCATCTTAGTCTTTGAAATCTTTCACTTCCTGTCTCTGCCAGGCTTGTTCTCTATTGTGTGGCTCTCTTTGAATTTCTTCATGATGCTTCTCACTCCAGTTCTTGACACTTGAAAATGCTATGATAACTTTGTATATCCTTCTTCTGCTTTGTCAGCATCAACAATCCTTTTTCTCAAGTCTAAACTGATTTCATTTGTTTTTTGTCATGATGCTTTCTCAAGTGACAGCTCAAACCCTGAAAATTGGAAGATAACCCTCAGTTTTAATTTGATTTTTAAAGTTTTGAGCATTACACAGTAAAGCACATCAGTGCACAACATTGTTTGTGTTATGGCTCAATAAAAATAAAATAAAAAAAAAAATTATTAATGGAGCTAATAATTTTGGCCCTGATAATTTTTGGATTTTGTGGAATAATTTCATGTATTTTCATTCACTCAGTGCAAAGTCAAATAATGTAAATATCCAAAATAAAACTATTATGTTTGAAGAAGCGGTGTTAAAAAAAGTCTTTGCTCTGTTTAACATCACATGGGGGTTACTTATAAAACAATGACATTTTTATGGGGGGCTAATAATTTCATCCCCAACTGTACCACACCAGGTTGATAACAAATGAACAGCCCCTCAAAATGATGCTCCATTACCAGACTTCTTCAGTGGAGGCCTCCACAGCTTGGTCCTGCTTTTAACTCCTCAAGAATTGTCCTACAGTGGAACGTATATGCAGGTGATGCACCTTATAATCACGATTCAAGACTCATAAGTATAAAGCTGAGGAAAATCCGGCAAGAAAAAAGTATATATTTATTTACAAATACACAATAGGATAAAGTGCATTTTGAATGCACAATTACACAGTAATCAACTCTGTAACAGTATTTGACAAAGAAACTTCTTATCATATAGAACCAAATAGAACCAAAATAAATAATATGTATCTTTTATTTATCCATTGATCCATTCATATGCATCTTCACATTTACATATAGGTTGTACTTTGTGACCATGCATCACAATGAAAATATAAGCTGCAAGCAGGCAACAACAGCTAGAGGCCAACCGGTTTTCATGGTGTCATAATCATAGTCACAGAAGGTAGAAGCCACTGCAAAGCCAGTAAACACTGACCCCACGTACAGTACATCACAACCAAAAGTTATTCTCATAAAAAATACATTTTAACTTTGTACAACTGTTGAGAAATCTTTATTATTTACAAAGAATGTGTTTTTAAAATCTTGGTAATTATCTTGGATAACAAAACTAAATTCATTTGTGACTGAATATTTGTGTTGAATGATATATTTTACAGAGTATGTGGCTGATCTATGATCTATGGGTTATGAAGGACCCAGAATCTTTTGCTGAAGAGTTGCAGAAGATCCCCAACCCGGAGAGCCTGTCCTCAGGAGGACGTGGTCGTCTGCCATGTGTCCCTCTTCAGTCAAGAGGTGGACAAAAACCGAGGAACTCCTGGTGTATCCGGCGAAGAAGACAGGATGGGATGACGACTACTAAACTTCTACCCAAATGGTCCCAGCACCAGTCAACAAAGCTGTGATAAGCTAGATGTAGAATCCGACATTATTGTAGAACGCTTAAAATGCTATTCTTTCAGTGTATATTTTGAAAATATTTTGAAATGAAAAGATTCTGGAGAAAATGTTTGTCATTCATTAAGTCTTTGGTCCATACGGTATGATTTTAATACGCATTTAGTATTCATGTTACACTAATGTTCCTCATTAAATGTGATTAAAAATGTACTTGTGTTATGTTTTGCCCCTCAAAGGCCCATAGTCTGCATGGAAGATGTGGTAAGTGTTTAGCATCATAAATAGAATGGGCTTGCATAAATTTTCAATGTTTCCAACAGAACTAGGCAATCCGGGAAAAAAAAAAAAAAAACTGAAAATTTTGTAATTTTTTTTTCCTCAACACACTTTATATACTTTTACTAAGGTCTCCACCTGGATTTAACTAAGCAGAAACTACTAAAATTGGGTTAAGAACTGCCCAACGCATTATTAAAAACTGGAAGGATAGTGGGGAACCATCATTTTCGAGGACGAAATGTGGTCGGGAAAAAAATCCTGAATGATTGTGATTGGCGATCACTTAAATGTTTAATGAAATCAAATTGTAGAAAAACAACAGTAGAACTCAGGGCTAATGTTTAATAGTGAAAGTAAGAGCATTTCCACACGCACAATGTGAAGGGAACTCAAGGGACTGGGACTGAACAGCTGTGTAGCCTTAAGAAAAGCACTAATCAGTGAAGGCCAATAGAAAAAAAGATTGGACTCTGGCGACTTTTTTTTGGCCAGGCAGTGTACTTTATTCACAGTCTCACCAGCTAACTATGAAGATACCTGAAGAAACAACAACAAATGGGCAAAGTATTGCAGAAAAAACATAGAGCCTATTTACAGTAACAGGTACAGTTACAGGTACGATCAGTCTAAAGTGAAAAAGCTTACACGGGGACACACAGTGTGGTCAGGTGGGGGACACCACTGTTAGCACCAGTGTGTCCTCAGAGTTCAGGATTCTAGATAAAATGCACACGGAAAAATAAAAATAATTTTTGTGAAATGTACTGCTGGTTGTGGAGGTGGTTCCGTTGTCTCTGTTTCCTTGTAACTCTGTATCAAAAGGTAAGGAGTTACAACGAGGGGCTGCGATGGGTAGCTGGCCAATCACAAGAGACTCAGTGTTCAGGGCTGACGATGAAGAGAGAGCAGCAGTAAACTGCTCACTGTCTGTGAGGTTTTTGACCATAAATGCAATATAATGTTTCTCTGTAGACCTCAGTAAGTTACATTTTTGGTTCAAAAGACCATTCTGTGGGCCCATTAATATATATATATATATATATTTTTTTTTTTTTTTTTTTTCTAATGCCTTTCCTCAATGTGAAAAATGTATTATGAAAAGCAAAAGTAATAATAAGATCAAATGATGTTCTCTCTTGTGGGGTTAGTTAGTTAAACATTAAATGGTGTCACTGTCTGCTGACTGTAAGATGGAAGATCTGCATAATGCATTATGCCTTAGACCTGATCACACAGAGACATCACCCTCCAACCCACACACTCCTTCTGTCTTTTGCGAACACATGCACACACACTTGCATGCCCGCACACACAGGTGCATTTGTTGAACAACAAAGCCACAGTTTTGCAGATTTTGACAAGATAGAGCCATTATCCAAAATGGAGACACCACAGATTTTAGTTCCAAATGCACCAACACAAAAGCTTGTGGGTTAAGTAGTATTGCTTTTATGTCTTTACCTTTACCATCCCTCTAGTCTCCCGACTGCTTTGATACAGGTAATGTATGCACCTGTGCAGCTTCCCTATCATGCACTCTGAATATTTATTCACTCTCACAGACACCAGATGCACTCTGTGTATGTTGCTAGGTTTTCTCTGATTCTATTTATAATGGGCAGTCTGTTTCTTTGTTTTGGAGCATGCTTTCACACTAGCACATAAGATCATGGCTTCTTTGTCACTTGTCTTGATTCGGTAATGTGCCTCTGCAAATGCAGTGGACTATATAAAGCCGCGGCGTAAAGCAACCCTTTTAGAGCTTATAATTATCCATTTGTATTCAGTGATGAAAGTGAAACTGAAAACCAACCACAGACACAATAAGGGAAGAAGCATTCCCACCTCTTCAGGATTTTTAAAATAGACTATATAGATAATTTGTCTGCTAACATTCTGGTTAGTACTATAAAACAACATCTCTTGTCAACATTAATGTTACCACTTATCTTGAAGTCCCCCTTAGTTTATTCATAAGCAGTAAATAAACATGTATGATAAATTGCCATCCACGCACTAAAATGTAAGCAGATATACATTTTGATTTATTCATTTAACAGCCATAACTCCTCTTGTGGGTCTAAAAGGTAAAAGAAAAAATATTGAATAACAACATAGCAACATTTGTAAAATTAAATAAAGTATCATAATTAAAAATGATAGTTACAGTTAATGACAAATGCTAAATAATTGTTCATTATAATATTTTACAGATTATCTGCTTGCTTACATTGTAGTGTGTTAGAAACAATTAATCAATATGCAGTGCTAATGTATTGTAAGGGGGGGGTGAAATGTTTCACGTATTTACATTTAAAATACTTACCTCTGTTATTTCTGTACTGTCTAAATGCACATACAGTGCTTCGTGTTGAAAGTGGTGCAGCCGTGAAAGGCATCAATGTAATGAATACAGCATCTCCCTGCTTTTTCATGCTTATGCATACTGTTCTGGCTGCCATGTAGGCAAGTTTTGCCTTTATTTTCCATGCACCGGGAAGAAAAATGGCATGAAACAAATCCATGGGCACAGGCTGTGATGCAATGTAAGGTGGTGTAAATGCTTTAAAGTGTAGCACTTATATGCAGAACCTATGTTACGATTTCCCATATCAAAGCCATCATTTAATTATCCCTTTTGATGTGGAATGCATTTTGAACTCTGCACACTTTCTCTTGATCTTGGTCTTGACAAAGATAGCATTAGAAAGGTTTATGCAAAAAAAAAAAAAAAAAGTACCTGTGAATGTAACCTGAAATCTAAAAGGAAAAATGTGGCCCTTGTAGTTACAGTTTGATGAGCCAGTGTGCACACAGTCAATCAAATATTAAAGAAGGATTCACTACTGCTATTTTATTACATGCTTTAAGAATTTCATGATAATGTTTTTGCTTTCACTTCTTTTAAACCATTTAACAACAATGTAATGAACTACATATAAGGGATTCCAATTATTCAATTGATTGGCATTCCCTTTATTCACTAATAAATGTCTCATGTACATTAATATTGCTTTTTCAAGAGAGACCTGACCAAAACCTGAAAAAAATTGTTACAATAAACAAACATCTCAAATGTATGAAAAAATGACTGTAGCACTGTACAGCAGATTCCATTAAGCTGCATAAACACATTCCCAATATATTATTGTAAACTCATCAATTAGGCATTGATTTTTGATACCATACTGTTTAATGTTGTTAAAATCTATTTTATTCTTTTATTTATTTATTTATTTATTTTAAATACAATTACGCCGATTCTGTCAGGTTTTATGAGAGTCGAACATCCTTTGTTTTCTTGGGAACAATGTTTATGTAAAGCAAGTTAAGGTGGAGGGTGTGTGTGCTCATCCAACTGGCTACAGCTGCAGAACAACAAAACAAAGCACACAAAAGAACAGGTTTCCCGCATGGCAAAATTTGCATGCTCTCAAAATATTACACTGATACATAACACTTCGATCTACAAGGTCTTTGTCAGGCAAACATCTTTGTGAACAATAAGAGCTGAATTCAAACTCCATTGTTTAAGTTACAGCCTAATTCAATTTGCTGAATCTCAGTGTTATTATATTTATAACAGTGTTGTTATATTTATTTTCTGTTATATTCTGTCCTATGTTTGTAAGTGCATGTGTTTGTGTAGGTGTTTATACACTCAACCAACTTTACATGATAGTAGTGGCATGTGGTTTGCAAATGAGCTTGCACAGTATGTGTGGCGTGGCCCATGGTGCTGGTTTCCACGTCTCTTGGGTACTGTGGCACAGCAATGGTTTCTTTTTTCTTTGGGTCCTTGGGTTTGTGTATCCTCCAGCAAACTGTCCAAGGCTGGTTTAAAACACTGTTGCCTTTGAACTAGAGGTTTTCCTCTAGGTAGAGCCTCATCATATGGAGCTTCCCCTTGTTCCAGGCTGATATTCACACTCAGAGTCTGTGTCAAAATGTGATCGTGTTTTTGTTCAGTGACTTGTTCGAGGTTTTGGTTACCATTGAGAACAAGATAGATAAGCTTTATTTATAGACCAAGCAGGGGAGATGATCAGTGTGGAATCAAGTAATGTTGTGAACAGATGAAATATTGTCAACATTAACACGTAGAGGGAGATTTTGCAGATGTGGTGTGTGTTGTTTTGTTGTGTATCACAGGCTTACCTGTCCTTTTGCTACATTTATAATAGGAAACACTATTAAAATAAACTAAGCACCAATTTTGACCATTTAAATGTATATGCTATACTTAAATGTATACTGTACATACAGTATCTAGCATTAAGCATTGTCTTCTGTGTGACGTGCTCACCAGGAGCAGCCACAGAGTCATTTATGGTCAGCATGCTAAGCATATTAATATGGTCCAAACTGTAAGATGGTGTAGAAGACTATATGGTTACATTGAAATAAATGCAGTGAATCACTTATGTTTCAAATGTTGTATCCTTCTCTTACGTACACATTTGAGTTTTGTAGCTAATAAGCTACACTGAAGAAGTGAGATGTGTAAAATCTCAAACAGTGTTTGGTACAACTTATATGTGACTTTTCTATACAAATGCATATAAAGACAAAGCTGCCCTGCCACTTTTCCCTTGGATGCATCTATTGTGGAGTAGTTACAAAAATTCAAAGGTGTGCAACATTTTTTGCTGGCAGTGATGACATCAATTCAGGTGCACATATTCTTGCACTAGATGTGCTGTGGCAAGTACATGAGAAACAGCATTTTCTAACGGTTAACAAAGACATGTTTGACACCTTTCATGCCCATAAATATAAAAATATTTCTGTCCATCCTTATCAAAAGAAGAAAAAAAAATTAAATATTTGGCAACAGAAAACAAAATGACACCTTCTGCATTACAGTATCATGGAAACTGGCTCATTCCACATATCACACCCCCGGGTGCTCATTTTATGTCTCCCAGGATTTTGTATGGTGCAAAATGTAAAAGAGAACATTGACAGAATCTTGTATTGTTACAACTTGTACTAGTCCTGTAGCTGTGGAGCTATTATTAATTATTCTCATTTCAATTTCCACACAACCCTCACTGGTTATATTTTTTGCAGCAGGAGGAAACTGTTGATCACCGTAGTGATCACTTGTGGCAAGAACAGGTCACAATTTGTGTCCACTAATAAGCAGTTAAGCAAGAAATGGGCTAAAATGCAAATGAGCTGTTAATTAGGTAACAAAATCTGAGTAGTTAGAAAAATTAATACAGGTCAGACTAATGGATGTTTCCAAAATTCATTTTTCTTTTTTTTTTTTTTTTTTTTTAACTTAACCCTTACTAATACCCTCACAACAGTATTTCTGAACACGTCCATAAATCAGTAATGGTGAATACCACCGCTTATGCACATTTCACAGTTGTTTTTTTTTTTTTTTTTTTTTTTTCCGTTAGCTCCACACAAACTGCTATTGCTGCCAAAAATACATATGTATATGAGAAATGCATCACTTCCTCTGTACCTGATCATAATTTCTAGGCAAACACCTACACAAGTCATTGAGAATAGTAAAGGGATGGTAGTTCATGTATAGACTTGATCATTTGCTGCACTGAACAGCAAAAGGAAAAAAAAAAGAAAAAGCAAACTGAACTTTTTTGTGACATTCTAATGTTCATCATTTCCTGGTTGTTTTGTCAAATTATTATGTCCTTGTGTGTGATTTCCAGAATAGAAAATGTTGGTCTTAAGTAAATCAAAACAACATTACATAATAATAGTTATTCTCCTTTATCTGTTGCAACAGACATCTGGTTCTTATTTTATTCAAAGTAATTCTGGTGATACACTACACTAGTGCACACTAAATAACTTAGATGAAGATCGATGCTATTGTTCGTTTTGCAGGGTTTCAAGAAAATTACAGGAATTTGTGTTTGTTGGTTTTTATTGTTGTTGCTCATTCTTCAACATTTCCTCCACATTTTCTTCCAGGTTGTTTATTCTTACCCCCAGAAGGGTCCAATAACAAATGTTTAACTGTTTTTGCAGAGCAAGACAAATCAGTCCACTGCACCGATGAATGTCGTGCACTGGGACATTCTGACAGATGCTGGATGCCAAAGTTACGGGTAGGAAGCCAAGCAGACAGCGGCGATAATCGCACCAACCTTTTCATCCCTGTGGGAATGGATGCCATGGTAGAGACAGAGATTTATGGCACCATCAGCCGCAGCAGCAGAAAAACCCTCAGCACGTTTGGAAAGGAACAGCGAGACAGTACAATCCTTGTGGCCAATGTCAAGCCTTACTTGAAATCGCAGCATGCACTGAGCCCACCACTACAGGAGAGTCCATCTGCATCCAATAGTCCCACCAAGAGTAGTTTGCCCCTGGACTTGGTCAACCAAGGGTCCAAAGAAGATAGGGAGGGGGGTTCAGACAGCAGTGCCTATGGCCCTCCAGATGGCCAGTGCTCCCCACTGCACAATGAATTGGAGGAGCCGTCCTACCTGACCTGTGAGCTCAAGCCTAAGTCTCTGTCAAGCAGTCTCATTCACAGCTCTGTCATCAGCCAGGAGTGTGGGGGGTCAGATTATCCGCTTGACCCACGGGACTCTGGTAACTGACAGGTCAGATGATCTTGCTTACTGTCACCTGCCAGGGGTGAGCTGATTAAATCACAGATTAATGACCGAGAGGTGATTCTTTTTTTGACCCACAGAGGTGTCCAGACACACATTGTATAACCAAAAACCATCTGCTGTGTATGTTTTTTGAGTTTGTGACTTGTTGTGTTTAAGTGAAATATGTGTCCTTGACTGCTGTGGAGGTTTGGGGAGAAAAGCAGTGCTTACCTGACTTCAAGTGTTTTCATGGTGTTCTGTATCTGTCAGTTTGGATGTCTGTATTTTACACATTTCAAGCTCAAATTTCGTGAGGCTATTGAAAAAATTGCTAATGTTAAGGTACTGAGTCCTGTCTGCTTTTGTACAGTGAAGCTTTCTGTCTCCGTTTAGTGTATAAGGAACATCTCTTTGAATATCACACACAACTGAAACACATATCAGTGATGTTACATACAAAAAGTGAAGTGTCTTATGAACTGTTAATGGTGGTGCAACAGGGAATGTCCCTTTTCATAAAACCATTTAAGGTTCCTGTAAAAACAATTTTTTAAGAATGTATTTGTAATTTTATTGTTGTCCTCTCCACAGTTTCTGTGAAAATAAGCTGAGCTTACATGTGAATGTGGGCTACTTGTACTTGTTGTGTATTTTATTAAATTTCTATACACTGTGTGCATGGATGGCAATTATTTTTGACTGATGACAACCTTGTAAGTTGTTTATGGGAACCGGGTGAATCATGTCTACAAAATGTATAAATGTGTTTGTAACAAAAAGTAAAAACATAGGAACTCTTTAGCTACATGCTATATACCAGCACAAGTGATTAATGAGATCCCAGATGAACTTCAAACACTTTAAAGAGCCATTCATTTCTTAAAAAACTGTATTAGTACTCTCAACAGGAGATGAGTTGACTGCTTCTGCTTGATGCTCATATTGTCTGATAATCATCCATCACGCGATGGAGATGGAAATCCTGCTCTTGCTTTTACTCCCTCACTCTGAAATTCAAAGTCATCAGAGTTGCTGTCAGTTAAACGTCTACTTGTGATTATAGCTTTATTTAAATATGAATGTATCAGACAAATTACAAGACACGAGTCTCACCAAAATGAAAAACATAACATTCAGCTGCAACTACTGTAGCATTTACAAGCAAAGATGTTTTGCTATGGATGTTTTCTTTTGATAAGATAAAATTAAATTTTAATGATCCCTGTGGGAGAAAGTGGGTCATAGCAGCATAGTAGCAAAAAGTTGACTGAGTAGTACACTGAAGGTTATCAAAAGTAAATAAAAACTGAAGGGATTATTCATTCATTAGTTAGCAATTAGTCAACAAATAAAATACAGCAAAAGGATGTCAAGGTTAATGGGCATCAGTGCTTAGCAAGTTAGTGAGAGCACTGACAGTCCCTTATTTGTTCTTGTCCATAGAATTACACATTTTTTCTAGTTTGCTTTTTTGGATATGCCAACGTTGTCCACTATCAACTGTTGAAACAAAAAAAGATGGGTAAGTATAGTGAGAGAAGCATTTTATATGCTTATTTCAGCAGAAGAGGGAGAGGGGCCATGGATGTTGCTGTGACAAAAATCCATAGCATTCCCTATATCTGCTTGAGTTATTGTACAACTGTGTCTCAGAAGATAACGTGTAAACAGTAATGCATGTTTACAAATTTCTACTGAGGAATCTGGAAAATGTTTTGTGTTCTTCATCTGTTAGACAATCATACAAAAGACTCCGGTTTCATTTTACTTGCTCCATCTGGAGATAGTGACTTTTGTACCCAGACTCAGTGAGCAGTTTGAGAAGGCCTTGTTTTTCATGAGATGTGGATAACAAAATCCTGTCATCTACTGAGAGCTGACTCTAAGTACGACTCCGTTTCTCCTCGGGGAAAACACATTAATTTTGATTTTGATTTGCATTTGTTTTGGTGCTGGTATTGACACAATTCCAGACCTAGATGTCTCATCTCAGCAGGCAGCTCTGATGAGCTAATCTGCATAAGTTGAAATACTCTTTGAGTGGAAGATTGTGTGGGTCACAACAACTCATCCCATTGAAATACCGACAGAAATATCACATAATTTTATGTGTATCATTCCCTGGATTTTTGGAACATGGAGGGATGATGACAGGTGAGCAGAATGTCAAGTATAAAGGGGCTGAACCATTTGCTGCAACGCTTACCCCTCCAGTTTTTCACACTGTGTCACATAGGGATATAAAGCAAGTTAAACTCCCACTTCGGTCATAATTGCACAAAATGTGCTTGAAAGCAAACCTTCCTTAAATAATACTAAGCTACAGAACTGGTGCTTGACAAAAAAAAGTGCTATGTTGTTGAGGGGAGCTGAATGCAGATTAAGGACTAGCATGCAGTGTTGTATGAATATAACACTGCATATGACTTGTCTCTCAGAATGATTACAGTCATTTTGAAAGGGAATTACAGACAATGAAACTGATCTGTGTAATACTTCCATTCTTCAGCATTTTACATACACAAATGATCTATTCAGATGAAAATGGAATGAGCAGTGTACCATTCGGTTGTGAAAAACTGACATGTTCACCCTGAGTACTTAAGCTTTTAATTCAATAATTCAATAACACAGCCGATTAAGAGCTTGTCTTCCACCTCCACCAAATGCTATGGGAGATGCTTCCGCTTGGCTGAGAACTGATGGTGGGGAAACAACAGTCAACACAACACATAAACAATACTGAGAATGTATTTTTTTTTTCTATTTTAACCATGAGACGTCATTGAACAAAGCACAAATGCCTTTGGGGTAAAAATATTTGCTGCATGCTTTTGCATTTATTAGCATGTTTGTTTTACACGAAGAAGACAAACCTGCTCATCAAAAATACTGTACCCAGTAAGATAATTTAAAATGTGATGCTTCTGAATATACTGGTAAAGAGTGCTGTCATTTGGGAATTACACTAACAAATCGCACTATGAATTGACTTAATTCATAAAAAATGTAACAAAGGTTTGAAAAGTAGTTTTACCACTTCAGATTTTCACACAAAGATGGCAGAACACTTTAAAATGAAATAACTTATATACACTATGCTACTAATAGATATTTCATTAAAAGAAAGAGATTATGAACAGAAAAAGCTGCATAGTCCAGTATTTAAATTTGCCAACATACACCTTTTTAACACACAATAAATGACAACAGAAAAGTGACAGTGGTTACCACTGTGTCTATTTTTTTTTCTGCACTCTTGTCCTGTAATGAATGTTTTCATCAACAGATTATAGACAGCAAATTAAAAGCGATTAACAGAATACTATTGACAATACCTTACCTAGTCTTGAAAGATAATGAGAAATACTGAGCAGCGTGTAAATAAGTAAGGATGAATTATTGCATATTCACTGTTGTTGTTCCAGCACTATGTCCTAGTGCATGGCTCGGTGCTTACAAAATCATAAACCATGGAACTAAGTACACCAGTCAAAGGTGACTGTTTTGAAAGCACCTGCAAACATGTTGCAAAACATCCAGACTGATACCAAACTGAATAATATTTTGTTAAGTTTCAATGAAGCTCAGTTAAGATCAGTGCCAATGATTTCCTTATTCAGTATTATTTCCTTAATCTGGATTCAAACTAGCATTGTATTATGCATGTGTTAATGCCAGTGATCTCTCACAATTGATTCTGTTTGTACAGTAAGTGTAGACAGTTTTCACAGGGCAGTCTGCAAGGCCTTTAAAACACACTGCCCTTCATAAATTGTTTTGTCCCCATTTTGAAATGACACATTTGACTTGATTTAGTTTTCATTCCAACCCACAGGAATTAACACTTTTTACTGAGCCCATGTGACAAAAAAAACTTGACTACAAAGCTATGTTTCATTCTGAGGGCTCATTTAAAAGGTGTTACTGATGTCTTCCTCTTCTGGGAGGAGTTCAAATGCTTGCCAATATGTCAATCATCATTAATGTTTAATGCCAAGAAAGGATATAGCATGAGGGAACGATCCGGCAGGACTTCACACAGGTTATGCTTTGTGTTACTGGGTCATGACACACTTTCCTTACTTTGAATTGGGCAAAAATAGTCCTCCATACGCCTTTTTAGTGACAAAGTGGGCCAATATCTGCATAAAGTGGAAAAGCTAAATGCACTCTGTCATATCCGCCAAAGTTCTGAGTCTAAATCCTTCAGCCTTTAAGTGCTTTGTCTGCCATCACAAATTAAATAGAACATTTGAAGGTGAGAAAGAAGAAGGGAGACACTAAACAGAGTTACATGCTCCATGTCTAGCTTTTAAAATCAATACAAAGTTTAGTGAATCAATGCAGTTTGGTGTGGTCTATCAGATTTAGGTGGCAGACATTGGATGGCCGATTAAGTGTCATGCAGGAATGGCTACTTGTCAGAGAGTCCTCTGCATTGTTCAGCTGTTAAACACAGTGAAAGTAACAGTAAAAGCATGACCGAACACCTCTAAAAACAGCACATAGACATTGGCTTTTATAACTGTTAAAGTGGAGACCTCTCATTAGCATTTAGTCTAAGTTTTGCAGATAATAATGTAGCTTTGAGGTGGATGCATTGTCAGTTTGGCTGAGCTTTTGTATGTATTAACTACATTATTATTATTGTTTTAAATTCCACAAGAAGCAAATGAGTTCTATCCATTTTTGTATTCATCAACATGCTGGGAAATATTTGAGCTTACAGTGTCACAATGCACATATGTTCACTGTTGTTTCTTTGTTTACTGTTAGTTATTCATCACCATGTTGCTGCATGTATAAGATTTAAAAATTTTTATTTACTGTATCGCTGCATTAATAAAGGTACAAAACCTATCCTTTGTGCACTCAAACGCTCTCCTCAACTTGAAAGTCAGCTCTTAAAAAACATTGCACAGAATGTTGGAAAATCACACTAAGGGCACAACAGCAAACATGGAGGCTTTGGAAATGATAATGTTATTTGTTTATTTATATATTTATGCAAACATTTTGATGTTTTGCAGAATAGCAACTGACATGAAAGCCTTTACTCACCCGTGATCCACCCACACAGGTGTTTCCATGTATTTTGGCTGATTAAAATTCGACTGAGGACTGTGTGGGTGTGTACAGTGTGTTCAAGTGACAACCATCTCACTGCCCCATAACTAAACCTGTTAGGGTGAGTCAATTTATACTTTTATGATTTAAGTTTATCTTTTGAAAACAGTGTTTACCAAATGTCAAAATATGACTATATGCTCAATTATTCATAATATGCACAAATATATCAGCCCAGGAGGAAATATTTGTGCATATTATTAAGTGTTTCATGGAAGTGGTTCACCCACTGATCAAAAGATCAGTCCTTAGGTAAGACACTGAAAGCCAAATAACCCTTGACATTGGTGCCAGCAGAAAAAAAAGCTGTATATGGAGAAATTATGTGTGAGGATGGGTGTGAAAGGGTGAATGGCAAAACTGTAAAGCATTTTTAGTGGCCATCAACTAACAGCGTGGCATAAACACAGACCATTTACCTTTTACTTGCATGAGTCAAGTGTCTCAGGTGTGGTACATCTGATGTCTGCACTGCAACCTACAGCAAAATGAAGAAAAATCTAACTCAGTGATATATCGTATATACTGTACTGTATGTGATTGAGTTTGTTTTCAACCCGCTGAGTTTGTACAGAAACTTAAATTATGCCTGAGTTGCCTTTTCTTCCACTCTCTTTAGCCTCTCCCTAAAAACGTCTGCTCTTCCGAAATGTTTTTTGGAACCGGCAGTTTGATTTGTTGTTAATCTATTTAAACATGCCAAATATTGATTTTTATTGGTTGGTGCACAATAATGCTCAAAAACATTTATATCAGTTGCCAGGCAAGAGTAAGTGGCAGTCCTAAAATCTTACACAACCCAAGCTATAAAACCTTGAACATATCACAATGTAACTAGAAATAAGTCTTTTCTGTCATTGTGTGAAATCAGCAAAGTAATCGAACAACAACAGGCTTGTAATGTTCACTGGCTGTTCAGATTGGCTCTCATAATCTGGCTGGTTAGAATACATCCATAGGTAAAGTTATTTTCATGTAACTTTGATACCCTCCTTAAATAGGAGGCAGTATCATCATGAATAAAGCATTGAAGAGAATATCCTTATCCACCCATCATAATACTGCACCCACAGATGGCACAAAATATGAAAAGCAGCTGCCAGCTATGTGACGCCGCCGTAAACCCCCGCCCCAAACACACGCACACACACACACTTTTGAATGAGCAAAAGTAGGTTAACCATAACACTGTGCAAGTTGGATAAATATCACAGCAAACCAAGCTTCTTAACCTTATAATGAGAGCATTTGTCCAACTATTCCAGGCAGGTTATAGTGGCTCAATATACTGACCCAAAATTCATATGACTTGAATAAATCAGTTATGAATGAAATTGTCCTTGCAAATATGCATAGCCACTGACATACCTCATAAATCAGCTCACCAACACAGATAAGCATTCATTCTAATACATTATTGTGCTGCTCATGATTATGTGTAACATATTTAGTCGTGACAAACGCCACATTCTTGAATTTATGTACAAGTATTGATGAGTGTTACCCGTCCTTTCAGTTTTACCAGCAGCTGCTTGATGAAGGCATCTTGGGAAAACACATTCATCAGTTACAATTGAATCTTGAGACCCAGAGACTTGACACATATGGTGCTGTTGTTCCTCAAACACACACTCGGAATATTTAGTTCATAATGTTTTAGAAAGCAATGCTAAATGTAATTATTCTGGCTAAAACAGAAATGCATGTAAATAGCGTGACCTTACTCAGGATAAAAATATGATTTGTTTAAAGACACGCATGACAAGGTGCCGTGGCACTTTAGTGGATTAGTACAACCCTCTGGGAAATCATCCATTTTCAGCTCTTGCTTGGGTTTGGATCTAATTGCATGTGACACTATTATATCTCGTTTCTCAGTCCATCTTCATCTACTCTCTTTATATCCACAGTATCACATCTGGAACCAAGACCAAAATGATAAGACTTGTGAAGGTCTGCTTAATATTGAAAGTAATTATTCACATACAATTTGTCAATGAGCACCTGCGCGTCTTTCCTACACTTTTAAATCATACCATACCGAAATAGTTTGCACTAGTTTGCTTCAGCTCTTCTTGATTCTTTTTATTCCTCTAAGAGTATTAGTGAGAGCTGAGAGTTCAACAAAACTGTAAAGGTCAGTTTGCAAAGATTCAGTGACCTCTGTGTTTGTCATGAAATTATAATAATATTCCATAATTAAAGTCAGGAAACTGAGTGCTTGCATAGTGCTACAGCTATGCTGATTAGAGGTTAGAAAGGTCTCCATATTGGCCTGAATCTTAATCTGTATTAGTTGCTAGGAGCACTGTATGAAAGCAATAAAACAGAATCAAATAGATGACAGACAACATGTCTAACACTAAGTCATCCATCAGTTGGAACACCTTTTAACCACAACCACACTCTGCACTAAAAAGACAAAGGCCTTCTTTGTCTTTTTAGAAACAAACAGGGAGTAAATTTGAATAAGTAAATGTTTGGATCTGTGGGAGCACTCGGATCAGAATTGTTTGTGTTGGAGCAGAAACTCTGTTTGCAATATTGACCCCGAAGCCGTGACTACAGTGAGATCCAGCTTTGACAGTTGTGCTTCTTGCCAATCTGGCCACTTTACTCCCTGAATTTGTCACAGTGAGGCAGTAAGTTCATCAATTACATTTCACAAATTGTCCTTTTGCAAAGTAATTACTCTGTCAAACATCCAAACTCAGATCATTCAACGTCTGTTTACTGTTTACTATAGCCTGAACAAAGCAGAAACATAGGCTGCTCAACTCCAATGAGCTGCATGCCCGTTTCAAACGAGCAACAGACTCTGATGTAACACCTTCTGTCCAATCCACTCTCATTTCAGTTTACAATCCCACCTCTCTGCAACAAGGATGCTGCATTTAATTATAAATTAACATATAAATAAACACTGGAACTCTGAATATAAGCTTGCTAATTAAGTTATTACCTGTCCAACTTTACTCATTTACAAAATCACACTTTTGTGGCAATCTACCAAAAACCTCACAGACAAAATGTATGTCTCTTCATACATGATACCATGATAATCAAACTCTGGGCACTCTGGACTCATGATTTCATGCAGTTTGAGAAACCAAATGCTTTTCTCTTTCCTTCCCTGAAAACTCCATATGTGGAGAAGAATGGCACCCATAGTGAAGTTTCATTCCAGCTCAGATGAGATGAGGTAGCATTCACGTTCCCTTGATCCCTAATTTTTTTTTTTCCTCCCTTGAATATGGAGTATGAAACTTAACCGTTCAGTTCAACAGCTTCATGAATATCCTTGCTCATTTAAAATTAAAAAAGAAAAACAAATTACATGACTGATTAATCCCAAATCAACTGAAATTAGAATTAAATTAATTTAATGTATAATCTACTTCAGCTGAATTAAAATGGATGGCCTGTCAGTGTGGAGGAAATTATTACAGCAATGGCAGAGGCAGCAAACCAGTTTCCTGGTTATTTGATTGGTCGTCATGCTAACACAGCGCTTCAGTGGATCTGCACCAAAGGTACAATAAATGAGAAACCAAAAACATTTGAGCTGCCTTGAACAAATTGAATGTTTATGAGTTTCCTATGGGGATTTGGTTCTTGCACCAGAGGGTGGATTGATTGCGTGGGCTCTCGTCATCTTTTCTCCCAATCCATTATAAAGACTCTTCTGTCACACAAGATCCTTTTCCGCCGTCATCTTGAGAAGGGAGATTAGAGTTCAATGTGAAGGCTGTTGTATTTTTTTTTTTTTTTTACCCATTTACATAAGCACTTCTCCTTGACCTTGGAGGAAACACATCATGAGGTCAAGAGAGTGTGCAAGGAAAGTTTAAGTGTGTGTGTGGGGGGGGGGAAAGAAAACTCAGCCTATACTGTATTGACACATGAATTAAGAGTCATCTTTAATATATTGCTGAAGAGAGGACATGTGGGGACACCAATATCTCCCTCTTTTCAGGACAGTGTTGCCTTTCTCAGGCTGAGGGAAATGAAAGTGGTAATGGAAGGACTTCATACACGACTCTAACTTCTGACTTCAGATCTGACAGCCACTTTAAGAACTTTATCATAAAGCACTTTTGAATTGTGCAGGAGTCTCAAACCCTTTTCTAAGCTAGTCTTCATTCTGCTGGCCTCAGCTGCATGATACATTGTCTCACGCAGAGTTGCTTCTATAGCTTTTCTGAAAAGCTGTAATACGTTCACTGTTGTTTCTTCTGTTTTTCTATTTCAGGTTTTGTAATCTTTAGCCCTGTAGTTGCCACCTATAGTATTGCTCGATCACCTTGTATTTTCACACTAAATTATACAGCAATTGTTTGGGCATCATTCAGCAAAAAACTCTTGAGGATGTGATGTTATACTGATCCCAAAACATCTGGCTCTAAGAGCAAGTGGCAGCACAGTGCAAAGAGTAATTGGTCAATTCAGATGGAAGAAAACCCATATCATCGACTGGCAAACTACATTGTACATAATGCATTATAAAGGCCAGTGTTTGTACCATTCAAGTAACATGACAGACAAAAAAAACCCCCACAAAATAATAGGTTACACACCTCATTCAGTTGACACTCTCATCCGCCTACACCACATTGTTCATCATGCAGCTTCCAAGAATTGCATAGAATGTAATCTCTTGTTTACAAGCATACAAGCCACATGATTTATATACCATATGCATAATTTCTATTAGATATTCCTCTGGATCGTGATGAATTAACCCACATGTTCGATGTTTGCATTCCTATCCCAAGCCCTTGCGGAGAAGAAGAAAAACAAGGAGACAATAGAGAATAAATTATCTGTTCCTTTTAGACAACTTCTGACTGAATTCCGCTTAATTTATCTGTCATAGTTCGTATGGGAATTTCACAGATCCCCAAGTCAATTTAAAGGAGGACAGCATCCAGAGGAAAACGTTTCACTTGAATGAAACACATTTACATGGAGAGCAACTTATCATTTGGAAGATGTTATGACACAAAAGTCTTGAAAATAAATAGTGAAATTGATTTTTGTTATTCATCTATGTTGTAAATTATGTTCAGAAGGAGTGTTTTAGTGAAGCTCTTACATGTTTTTTTTACATGTTTGACGATGACTAATGGGCTGGCAGCCAAAGTTATTTATGCATAGTTATAATTATTTAGGGTCCACGTGTGTACAACTGCTGCCATTGTTTTCTAAAACATGCGCCGCAGCAATTTTACTCAAAAAGTTAATAAGTAACATCAAGGCCACATGTTTATGTTGTGACCTTGGTCTGTCAAGTCAATCTTTGCTGACAAACCTGATATGACATTTGAGAGTCTTAGGTTATTCTTTGAATGAGAGTTCAATCATCATATCATTAATGGTTTGGAGTGAGGCCAGTCATTCATGGCACCATGCTTTATAGCTGTACCAGAAATCTCTGTGCTGTCATGGGAAGATTGTAGATATTTTCTGTGAAACTATTGGGTGACTTTGATAAATGACTTTCCGCTAAAAAGCCATTCTGATAATTCAGAGGAATAATCTCCTGGTGTCATTGAAACCCTAAGACGAGCAGGACGAGCAGGATAGAACGACCCCTCCTGATCAATTACTGGGCTAATTAGTATTTACAGTTTTTGAAGATGAGCTACAAGTCATTTGTGTCTTTTTTTACTCCTCATCTGTGTTTGTATTTGTACATGATTTATTTTATTTGTAGCTCAGTAGCCTACCTCTACCTTTGCAGCATGTGAAAAGGTTTTATACAACCAATAGATCTAGAAAGGTTATTTTGCATGATTATATTTATTCAGTTCTGGTGGAGCTTTATCCAACAAAAGCAATTTACAGCGATATTGATCATAGGCTCTGTTTTATTAGACAATAAAATCACTTTTTTTTATCTGCAAAGGATTTCTTTTGCTCAGGAGAGCCGTAGTGCTCACTGATTCTGATCTGTGTGTACTCAAGTTATTGTTTTCCGTTTCTATTTCTTTTAAATTGCATGCCTCCCATCACTTTGCAGGCTGATGTGAGGCCTTATGAAATACTCCCCAAAATCCATCTCAATAAGTAAATGTAACTGCTTCCCTTCAAAGACTGTTGAGTGCTTCACTTGACTTGCATTGACTGACCATTGCCTCAGAGACTCAGACTGCCCGCAACACTACAAGTGTTACTTACGCCAATTAAACCCCTGGCACCACCCTGTCATTCTCCACATTCTGTGACATATGAGTGATAACACAGACCCTTACCACCAGCTCTCATCTGATGCACATTAAATGACACTACACCCTGGCGTTTCCTGACATTTTGCTGAAATCGATTGCAATTCAATCAGCGTGAGCATGCTGCTATCAGCCATGTTTGCACCAGCTGTTTTTCTTTGTTACCTAGGCTGCAGGAAAAAAAAAACAATTATATATATATATGTGTGAAAGCATATTACCAATCAATTGGCACACTATTAGATTTATTGTCTATTTTGAATAGACATTACTCACGCTCTCTACCTCTTAGCACCTCTCACTTTGTCTGTCTGTCTTTGAGTGTCTGCCTCTCTTCCCCTCTCTCTCCCTCTGGGGTTAAAAGCAGTAATTATCCCATTATGCTTTGAAGTCTTCATAAAATCTAAGGCCCTAAACAATCTACAAAATATGTAATAATAACACGCGGTCCTTTTCGGTTATTTGTAGTCCTATGGGGTATAGCCCACCGATGGAATATTCTCTCAAAAAGGTAGTGTGTGTAATTTTCATTTTTGTAATTAATACACCAACCTTTTACTTTAAGAAAAGGTGAGCTGAGGCTAAAATAACATTTTCAAAAATGTATCTCTGAACTACAAATGTGTATCTAGTTGATACAGTGTAACACATCTGACTGATAGCGGTTTCAGGAGATGGCACATCTATAACATGTATAGAGCTCTGTACTGATAGCTCACTTCCAATTTCCAAATGACTTAATAGGGTGATAATGTGTTAAAATGAAAATTTGTGTCTATTTTAGGAAGACCTTGAGTTGTATTGCTGGCTGCATAACCTCACATTTTCACATGTGCAAGCATACACAAGTTATTATCCTCTAATCCTTTGAATTTTCAATTAAGTATCCAGCACAGGCTGTCATCTTATACAGAGAAAATCAGGCTAAATGAGGATGCTAGCATATGTTCCTATTTCTATGCATATCCAGATGAAATATTGATTATGAATGGCAGCTAGAGGGTTGGTCTATTACGAGAAATAACATTTCACAAAATGGAGTAGAGACATTAATACGTCGGTGATGTACAACTATCTGAGTCCTGCCTTCCACCAGGTATCACTCTGGGTTACTGCCTAAGGCTGTACAAATATGAGCTGAAAATGAAAGCAACTCCATAACTGTTTAGATGGTGGATGGTTTGATAAACGTGATAGAAATACTCATGATGTTTACTCATAATGTCACGGCTCCTACCCAGCTTTTTTTTTTTATAACTAAATCCACACAGCGAGAGGTGATGGTCAGCAGAATGATCATCAATGGTGCAAAACAGGGCACATAACACTAAAGCAACACATGTTGATCCATGTATGCAGATGCACCAAAAATAAAACAACATAACACAAATATGCATGCAAAATGTAGACACTGGGAGCTAATTAACATGTATGAACAAATGAATGACACAATACATTTCCCATTATAAAATGCATATTAAATGAGTTAAACACATGCAATCCTATAAGTTATTTAATGCAGAGAATCAGTGCCATGTAAATTGGATACTGTCATGACTGCAAATGATCACCAACAAGATGTGAGCAGAGCCTGTCATTAAAGGCACAATGTGGGTTACCGTGGCAACATCATAGAGGACTCAATCTTTTTTAATGCTGTGGTTGTTACAATCAACATTGCACCCATTCCCCCCTGTGAGTTAAAGGCACACAGCTAAATAAAGCAAGTACTTGTTTGCTATATACTTTTCAAATTCACTGTTTTTTGTTGTTTTTTTTTCTCTCTGTGGGGAATTCAGTAACAACCTGTTTCTGTTGGGAAGAGGAGGAAAAGTATCATCATTCGACAGTCACAGCATAACTCAGTGTAACCCATAAATGAATTCCCAAACAATTACTCCAACAACAAACCTGACAATAATGTCATGCTGTCATTTGAAAATGGCTGTAATTCTACTCTATTAATTTCCTGCCTGATCTGACACAACCACATAATTCGGTGTAATCTTTCTTCTCTTGCCATTTCACTCACGTTCCTGGCTCCAGCTTGGTTAAATGTAAGTCAGCTCAGTTGCTCACACTGTTACTTTTCCATTATGTTCCACATTGACCTGTGTGACCAAGGTAATTACCTTAGCTCTTGAGTCATCGCAGTCAAAGATAAAGCTAGCAGAGCTCTCTCGACATCAGATTATCCTCCGAGAGCCATGGCACAGGTGTTCATTCCACACCAGCATGATGATTGCTGCTTGTTTGTTTATTCATTAGCATTTGATCTCTCAGCCAAAGAAAAGATGTCTCTAGTTGCTGGAGAGTCTTGTCAGCATGAGGAACTGAGATAAGGTGAATGTAGTTTTTAATTAGGAGGGTTAGAAGCCCTCCTGACGTCTAGCTGCATACAGACAGCACACAGCAATTGACCTTAGTGAACATGTCAAGACTTTACCTTGTTTCCATCAGCCCTAAGCACGAGTTGTGAAGACTGTAAATAGCTCACTCACACAGCCTTCAGATTTCCACAAACAAAACATAGAATTGTCAAGTCGTGTGTTAAACTGTTTTATTTGTCAGGAAATTGAAGCAATATTACTTTCTGCTTCTTGTCATGGAGTTTCTAAAATACTTGAATGTCAATGAATGCATGCTGCGATTTCTTTTTCAACCAATTTAAATTTTGTTCCATTTAGCACTAGTTCTCTGATACACAGTGTGTTTGTGTGTCAGAGTCATATGAAGACCACACAATTCATTATCAAATGAATATTATTCCAGGTTGTATTTGCACAGTTCAACATAAAGGGGGAAATGTGTTCAAAACAGATAATATTTATGTTGGAATGAATCAAATCAAATTCATCAGATTCCAACAAAAGGTCTCACCCTCAGCTGTAGAACATGGCATCAAGATCTGATGCCAGTTGGAAGAGCTCCATCCACATTTTTCTTTACATAATCAGAATGATTTTTGAAGCTGTAAATCAGTAAATGTCACTATGATAGCAGGGAACAACAAAAGAATACTGAGGGGAAATTAACAAGTTTCTTTCCTAAGTCAGGAGTGACATCTTGAGGTTTGAGGCAAAATTGCATTATTTTGGTTATTTACAGGTTGCTGAGAGACAAGAAGGATAACCACATTACTACATCAATAACAAGATTTATTTAAAAAAAAATAAATAAAATCAAGCTGAAGAGAAGCTTGGCATTTCTCTTTATGTTGTATTTTTTTCCATATAGCTTGTCACCTCCATGTTATGGGTTAAAGGTCAGCCTCTAATTAATTAATTTATAAATCAAAAATGTATTTTACAAGATTCAAAAAGTCCTGTGGCCACATTATAATTTTTAATATATTTCTTGTCTGTATAAAATATTTTCAGCATTTTGACAATCCAGGATGCATCTGTGCTTTCAAGTTTCATTCTACTTATAAAAATGGATGCAACATTATAACCTAACCATGAGTTATTTTGTCCTGTCGTTTCTCTGACTACTGTATTTCTGAAAATTTACCAACAGGTGGCGCCATGGGAGCTGGTATGGACTGACTCAGTTTATTGTTATGAGGATAAGAATCTAAACTTGAGCTGATTAGGTAAAACCTTTGAAAGTAGATTTTGAAAGTACACAAGAAAGCAAGGCAACTTGCACTGAGGTTATTTATAAATGCACTGATATAATTTTACCACTATGTTGATCTGAATGGATTTTGTGGGCCTGCAATTGCAAAAGTTCCATGGAAACCATCCACCCACAGAAATTAAGCCACAAGACCATTACATTCCTCGTGTGCTTAGAGATGTAGTTAGAAAACTGGCAGTTATAAAAAAAAAAAAAAAAACAATGGGGGGGGTGAGGTCAGCTGAAGGTCAAATAGAAAAAGCCCCTGAGCCCAATTTAATATCAGTCCTGAGTGCCTGGCTGGTGATGTTAGGGGGTATGTAATATGTCAGGACAGATGAGGTTAGAGTGCTGGAGTCATACGGGGGGACTTGGAAAGAGTATAGTTTGGAAGATGAAGAAACTCCATGCATCTTGCAGAGTACATATAGGCTTATTGACATGTGTGTGGTAACAAATCTCTCACACACATTGTTACACATAGTGTGCAGAATAAAAACACCACTAAAGACAAATGTGACTGTTGAAAAGGGTCCATATAACAAATTTGATTTAATAATATTTAGACTTTAAAAAACAGCACATGTTTGAGCAGATGTGCAAGGGAATTATTCAAGTGGAAACTCCACAGTTCCAAACTATATTATGTAGAGCTACATCTTATTATATGGGGAGCAATTTGGTTGTCTGGGCACTGCTGTTGCTTGAACTTTGTGGCAGCAAAGATGAAGACACTATGAAATGGTGTGCCATTGTTTATCGAGTTGCACAATATAAGATGCCTTAGGCACTTTTGATCCATGGGAAGCATGGTGTATGTCATCCATGTTAGCTGATGATGTGGCCATCATGTGTTTCACCCCCCTCTTTCTCCTGACAGGCATGTTCTCAGATACCCTGCTGTTGGATTTCTTGTATACAAAGATGTTTTTCATGCTAGTTACAAACTCACTCACCTGTTAGATTCTGTCCTGAGTCTTCCTCCTCTAGCAATTTTTTATAACCCTTCTGTTCTTTTGTGTCGTCTCTGACCACCATAGTGCCTCTTTGTCACTAAAATAAAAGGCACTGTGTTTTTAAGGATTTTTCACTGATTATCTATTCCATGCCAGTCTGCCTGCAATGTCCAGCCCTTGCAGCCCACAGATTCTTGTAATTTACTTTGATAAAATCTTTTGATACACAGTTCACTGTAGGCTCCGGTACAAGGCTTGAAGCTGAAGAGAAACACAGCAGATGCTAATTAAGCGAGTGTAATACTATTGAATTACATGTCCATCTATGCAAATACTGGTACAACAGCCAGCAACGTATAATGTCATTTACTGTATAAATCAGGTTACTAATAAAGAAGTACCACATTATTCAAAAAATGAGCTGCCTGTTTCAGAATTGTTGCTTCTGGAGTCAGTCAATGTAGCCCAGTTTCTGATCTCCCAAATTAGTTACACTCACTGGCCTTTCTAAAGTACTGAGTGAGTATCCTGATTAAAATGGCAGAAGTGGTACCTGCTGGGGTCTTCTGCTGCTGTAGTCCATCTGATTTAAGATTTGACATTTTGTGCATGTGAAATGATCTTCTTTATACAGTGGTGGCAACAAGTGCTTATGTGACTTGGTGTTGCCTTTCCATCATTTAGAACCAATAAGGCCATTCTCCTATAACCTCTGGCACCAAGCAGTTTCATCCAAAGGGTTTACCACCCACTGGATATTCTTTTTTTTTTTTTGGACCAATCGTTATAAATGTGACAGATGTTATGTGTGAAAATCCCTGCAGTTTCTGAAATACTCAGATCAGCCGTCTGTCACCACCAACCATGTCACATTCAAAGTCACTTAAAAAAATAATTATTTCCCATTCTGATGTTTGGTTTAAACTTCAGCAGGTTGTCTTGACTATGTCTACATGTTGAGTTGCTGCAAGGTGATTGGCTGATTGGATACTTGTGTTGCATTTGTAGCATATAACAACTATTAGAAATTGTGCTAAATGTCAGGACATTAATGATTTTGAAGGGCGCAGCTTTCTTAACACCATTTATATTTCTAAAATATTGACTACTTCTCTACTATTTATATAAATAACATTACAAAACAATTCCCCTTACCTTTAAAATGACCTATTGTTGCTCATGTGTTTCTGTATTGAGTTATCTTCATCCACTGTAAAGTACCTGTATTTAATTACCAATAGGAAGTTTTCAATAATGGATTATGTAGTAACAGTAAAAGTAAAAGTAAATCTCAAAATGTATTAAGTGTAAGGGCCATAACCTTAAGATTGTTATCAAAATAATGCTATTACAGAAAAGAAAACATGTTGCCATGCAGAATGTGCTTTTATAGTTGTTTGCTGGCGGACATGCACTATCTGATACAACAGAGGCTTGAGAGATCCTAGAAATAATGTTTCTGCCAGTCAACGACACAAAGTTCACAGGGATGCCAACTGTTCTTACACGCTCCAGCTGGACACAAATACAAAATATGTGAACCATCTGTAAGGAACATCATAAATAGCCATCATCCTCAGTGGCATGGCTCCAACTCCATTTGTGTATTTCTGACCTTGGAGCACATAATTGTTAGTCATCATTTTCTTCCAGCTATTCTTTCTTATGTGTGTGCACATGTTTGTGTGCAGAGTGTCGTCCCAGTTGGTGAAGATTATGTTCAGTGTCATGGAAGAGTTGGAAAAACAGTAAATGAGGCTCAAATCATGTATTGCCTGTGGGCCTCACATGCAAAACATGAAATGTCATAGTACAGAGGGATGCAAACCTAAAAGAATATCTTGTTTGGTACGACTCTTACAGCCAGTTCCTTTTTTCTAACACAAACATGAATGCAAATGTATGCAAAAATAGTAGTAGAATGATGGGGTTTTAACCAATGATAAAGAGGAAACACAATATGCAAGACAAATCGCTGAAGTCTGAGGAAACAAAAGCATAAATTAATGGCCTGAAGCCCTAATTTCCTTTAATATGAGCGACAGGCAGTGAGTGTCCCTCTTATGCCATGTTCTCCTCCCATGTGAGCAAGAGCTGAATGAAGAGGATGATGGACATGTAGCTCGATGAAGACACAAGATACAATGATACTTCCACATGAATGACACCGTGCAAATCAAGTTGAGAAGGTCAATAACAATCCTTTGTCCTTTGTTTTAATAACATTGTCTCTATTTTCAAATTTTGCTAAGTGTGTGCGACATGTGCACCACCAGTTTGCATGCTTCATCTGATAGCGTAAAATAATAGGAAGTGAATAGGTCCCTCCATTACATGATTTCCATTAAGACCAAGTCAAAACACACTCAGAAAGAGCAGTAGCAGCAAAGATTGCCCATTTTTTACCAGCATTACTTCTCATTTCAGACTCTCTGGCACACTGAGGTGGAGCAATTCACATCCTATCAAGTCACAGCAGGTTCATGTGTAGCATTATGAAATGGATGACATGATTATTAATGCAGTTTTGCACAGGCTGGTGCTTTAGCTGAGCTGAAGGGGGATCACGGTGACAGTTCATTTAAGACGGTTCCTGTTACCTTGATTTTAACAAAATATTCCAACCACACTGAATTTATAAAATAACACCATCTGTGGCCTGAAGCTCTGGCATAATACCAACATTAATGTCATTATACACATGCATAATTAAAAGTACAGTTGTGCATACTAAAACATATACATAGTAAGACAATTAAAAATGCAATGATAGCAGGGATATGCCGATGAACTTATAAGTAAATGAAAACATAGTTATAGCAACACTTGTGACTAATAACACAGTAATAAAAGTTAAATCTATAAGACAAGGCCGTTTGTTGTCCAACAGCTGGGATGTAAAACAAACTCATATTAAGATAGTGTGAATGTCATATTCACTGGCAGAAAAACAACCAAAAGCATGACCAAAACAGGATTCAGTTTGGGGATGTTCTAAGATCAGAATCTGTACTAGATCAGAATCCAAAGCAGAGTCAAAACTAGGATATGAGTCCATCAGGCAAACATTTCCAAAATAGTGGCAGACATGAATCTGGGGTCAAAAACCAAATAACAGATCAGATCAGATCTGATACCCAAGTAATATTGCTGGAGAGCTTGGCTTATTACACATGACAATCCAGTAGAGGTGGGGTGATTGTGAACAAATAATCTGTATTTACTGAGGAAATAAGCAGGTGGAAAGCAGGGCAGGGGAACACCAGGTGTGGAGAATAATGAGTTCACTGTGGAGAGGGTGGAAAACAAAACCAGAAGAAAACAAACTGAGGTTTGGGGTGAACTGTTAGAGACGCTGGATAAATGAAGAGGGTGTTTTAGTCTCCCCAGTGACCTACCTACCTGTTTACGTTACGGGATTAATATCCCGGTGAATGATCTGTTTCTCTACAACATGACAAACGCTCAAACGCGCAGGGAGGAGCCATTATTGATCTTGGTCGGGACATCTTTGTGTAGGTAGGTCATTTTTGGAGGAATGTAGTACCACGGTACGGTGATGATCCAGTGAGCGGATTCTTTGTGCATGAAATGACTTCCGAGAGAGAGAGAGAGCGAGAGAGCGAGAGAGAATAAGCAACTTTATTTTCAGGCATAGTGTAAGAGAAAAGCATTTGGCATTAATGGTCGATCAGCGCCTCCTTCATCCTCTCAAAGGCATCAGAGGCAGACAACGAACGTACATTGGCGATGAAAACATTATGTTTCCTGTTTCCCTCTGACGGATTTTAAACAGAGAAGATGCATTGAAATTCCCGACGAGCCTCGTCAATGTGCTTGAGGTATGTATTATTATTATTATTTCGTGCGGTTGTCTCATTTCTGCGCTGTAGTGATGCGGGGTTTTACTAAACCTGTAGTATATAAATAGATGCCCATTCAAACTAGTGTTAAATTGCCCCTTTGCGACGTGGCTTCCCCTCACAGCTGTTTCAGACCATTGTGTTGTGCTTATGTCTTGCTTTGACCTTGCTTTTTTTGTCACATAGCTTGAAGGAGCTGCTTTTTTGTCTTGCTTAGTTTGAGCCATTTCAGAATCAGCAGAATTCAGCATCCACACAGCCAGGAGTTTCCTTTTTTGGTGATGGCAAATGAAGATTTGACTCATGCAGACTGCAGCTTACTTGTGTGGAAATATATAGTTTTCACTGTAGTCTCTGCCTGTTTCACATCACTGTGTTTTTTTTTTTCTTTGTGTGTCTTCTGTTTCTATAGATGACATTGAGGATACCATAGCAGGACTGTCAGCTCGGGCCGTCAATTTGCAGCAAAATGCATTTTTGGATTCTGTGTGTTTTTTTCCTAAGTGCAGCCTCTGGGTGCACCGCTGAGATGTTTGGCAGCTATGGAGAAATATGTCAAAAACTGTGTGTCTGTGAGGAGAGGGAGGGGATACTTACAGTCAGCTGTGAAAATAGAGGAATTGTAAGCCTCTCAAACATAAAGCCTGTGAACTTCCCCCAGTATCATCTACTGCTTACAGGGAATCTTTTGGAGAAGCTGTCTGCCAATGATTTTGTTGATTATAAAGGACTTACAATACTACACTTGGGAAATAATGACTTATTTGAGGTTGAAGCAGGAGCTTTTAATGGACTTCAGGGATTGAAACGTTTACACCTCAATAATAACAAAATTGATGCCTTGAAGGAAGAGCTTTTCTTTGGTCTTGAAAGTCTGGAGTATTTGCAAATTGATTATAACTATATCACACATGTGGCGCCAAATGCCTTCAGCCGGCTTCTACATCTGGAAGTCTTAATTCTAAATGACAACTTAATATCAACTCTGCCGGTGAACATTTTCCAGCATGTTCCATTGACTCATTTAGACCTAAGGGGGAATCAGCTCAAAGTGCTGCCCTACTCAGGTTTGCTGGAGCACATGAACAGTGTGGTGGAGTTACAGCTGGAGGAGAATCCTTGGAACTGCTCCTGTGAGCTGATTGCCCTCAAAACCTGGCTCGAGAGCATATCATACACAGCTTTAGTCGGTGATGTAGTTTGTGAGTTCCCTTTTCGGCTTCATGGGAGAGATCTTGATGAGGTTTCAAAACAGGAGTTGTGCCCAAGGAGGGCCATTGCTGAATATGAGATGCCACTGCTGCCACATCTGAGCAGTGATGCATACTACAGAACCACGTCAGCTCTACTCACAACCTCCATGACTTCATCTGGGATTGCGCGCTCCTCATCAAGACCCACCAAAGCACCTCGGCAGTCAGGCAAATTAAAATCAAGACCCACAGCTCGCGTCCCATCTAATAAGCCGCAAAATTATGGCCAAATTATTTCCTATCAGACAAAATCCCCTGTGCCTTTAGATTGCCCGACTGCCTGCACTTGCAATCTCCAAATTTCAGACCTTGGCCTGAATGTAAATTGCCAGGAGCGAAAGATTGAGCATATATCTGATTTAAATCCCAAACCTTACAATCCCAAAAAGGTGTATCTCACAGGGAATTATATCCCTGCTGTGCGTCGATCAGATTTTACGGAGGCAACTGGATTAGACTTGCTTCATCT
The DNA here is from genome assembly GCA_016785285.1 of Brachirus orientalis. Classification (NCBI taxonomy): domain Eukaryota; kingdom Metazoa; phylum Chordata; class Actinopteri; order Pleuronectiformes; family Soleidae; genus Brachirus; species Brachirus orientalis. The sequence goes on along the minus strand of JAFBJR010019384.1, from coordinate 2,682,029 downwards.
TGGTAACAATCGCATAGTTCGCATATATGACAGGGCATTTGGTGATTTAATACACCTGAGAAGACTTTACCTGAATGGGAATTTGATAGACCGTCTTACGACTGATATGTTTTATGGTCTGGAAAGCCTACAGTTCTTATATTTAGAATACAATGTCATTAAAGAGGTTGAGTCTGACACTTTCCAGCATGTACCCAAACTTCAGCTTCTTTTTCTAAACAATAACCTTTTGAAATCTTTACCCGTGGGAACGTTTAATGGCCTGACATTAGCCAGACTAAATCTCCGCAACAACCACCTGCGTTACCTGCCAGTGAGTGGTGTACTAGATCAGCTTACAGCACTGGTGCAAGTCGACTTGTATGAGAATCCATGGGATTGTTCTTGCAGCATACTGGAGTTAAAGCTGTGGCTGGAGCAGCTGAGCACAGGCACAGTTATAAACAATGTCATCTGTGGTTCGCCTAAGAGGTTAGCCGGAGAGGATATGAGATACATTAGGACAGCTAATTTCTGCCCTAATAACTCTGATATACTTGCCTCCATGATCCCACCCTCTGAAGAATCTTTCCCCGGCAGCACTATCACCATAGAAACATCCTTGGACTCGGACAGACAATACAGTGCCATTCCTTTATCTGTAATGATTCTTGCCCTTCTCCTCATGTTCATTGTGTCTGTGTTTGTGGCTGCAGGATTGTTCGTGGCAATGAAAAAGCGACATCAAAAGAGTCAAAATGAGCAGAATAATTCCATGAATGCTTGCATTAGCTCTCTCAACATGGAATATGGCCTTTACAAAAAGGGATCCATTCCCAAAGTACGAACTTCTGCTGGACATGTATATGAGTACATCCCACCTACCACAGAATCCACATGCAGAACTGCTGCTCACACCCAGACAGACAGCAAATCAGTGGATGGATTTAGAGACTTTGATGAGTTGAGTGGCATTTTTCTGGGTAACTCAGATGAAGAGGCAGTCAGTAATATAATAAGCTCAGAATACAGTGCCACCACTCCAGAGCCTCTTAATAACCCCTCCAGCCCTCACCATGATGATCAATGTTACTACAGAGATGTGCCAGACACACACGCACGCTACAGCAATACACTACCATGCAGACACACAGTGCATTCATCCAGTCAGTATACCTCAGACTTTGATGCAAGGCATCAATATGCGCAGCCTGAGAGAATGCAACAGACAATACTTTATTGTACAGCACCAAGTGCTGTTTATGTGGAGCCTAACAGGAGCGAGTACTGGGAACTTAAAGCAAAGCTTCATATTGATCCCGATTATCTTGAGGTTCTAGAAAAACGAACCACATACACACAGTTCTGAGAGACTTGGCCCGTGGATGGTCATGGTGGAAGCATTGGTGTGTCCTCTTTAATCAGGAAAGAGACCATGTTAAAACAAAAGGCTGGAATATTTTTTTTTCTCAACTTTAATAGTACAGTGTAATGTGCATTGTGCTTCAAAGAAGTGAATATAAAATGGGAACACTACTGATTTCAATATATGACCTTATCATACCTTACACATGAGGTGTAAACAGTTTGGTGAAGATTCATAAAGAACTATAAATTCAATGTTTTAATGACTTAAGCATAAAATAACTCCTGAGGATAGTCACTGACATATTGAGACACTGAGCTTTTGTCAGTAAGATAATCTGTGTGTCCATAAACCGCAGACGATGCATTTGTTTCCTGAAATACACCAGTTTTTTTTTTTTATGACTCCCAATTTTATGCAAAATAAAACTAATGCACAATACAGAGTCAAATTTATTCTGCAAGTAAAATTATCTGTGAGTGTAGGTGTAGACAGTTGTACAGCTTACATATCTTAACAGATATGTAGGCTGTGCAAGGCTGCGCTATGCTGAAATGTGGAGTGATTTATAAATGTATTGATTAAAACAGGGTGCCCAGCTTCAGGATGATACTATTAAAACCATTAGAACACAAGATTTTATTATGGAATATCTCAAGTCGCAGTGTATAAGGACAGTAAATAAGTACACACTGCATATACAAACAAGGTTTGTCAAAATCTGTGGTGTTCCTCAAAAGCCTCCCCATCTCCAGACCAACTGCACTTTTGGATTCTGATCACATGATGCACTTATATTGAGTTGGATATCAGTATTGTGACTATATTAAGAAATAAGAAATAATATAAATATGCTTTAACTTCTACATGTACTACCATACAGTATGTGACAAATGTGTAGAAAATGCATTTTTTGGGGATTTTAGGGGAACATTTGGCTTAAAAAAAACACTTGTTGATTTTCAGAATGGATGAACAATAACGAGTATCTTCATCTGTACTGCTACCAAAGCACGTCAGAAACAAGCTTATATTATATGCACATTTTGATGCCCAGAAGATACATGAAAACACAATCCTGTGTTATATTGTACCCTCAGAGCTTCTTTTAATGATGTCTGAAATTATCCAAAATATTTTCTGTTGCATTATGTCTGATTGGATTTACAACAGAATAACATTCAAATAGCCATTTTCCAGCTGAAAATGTTAAAATGTAATATGTGCCTCAGGGCCATAAACTCACATTATTTTAAATGACTGCATATTTTTATACAAACCAATGTGGATTTTGAGCTTTTTATCAGTTCTTTCTGTCATTTGTCTTTTAAAAAGAAAATGCACTATCAACTTCTACAGGTCAACAATGATGTCACTTTCTTAAATGCACACTATGATAATGTGCATATAGCCATAGGAGGATAGGCTTGATAACCGCATACATCCAAGTAATACATGTTTGAAATAATTTCTTGAGATATACTTTCAAGGAAAATGTGTTACTATACATAGATTATTTATACCTAGACAATCTGTACAAAATACCCCCCAAAAACATAATTTTTATAGAACTTTACATGATTTTAATTACATGTGTCACCATGGAATATATTCAGCATGACAATGAAAACGCTGCAACATTGAATGGTATTATTTGTTTTTTTGTATGTGTGTGTGTGTGTGTGTGTGTGTGTGGGGGGGGGGGGGGGGGGGGGGGGGGGGGGGGGTTGAAGGAAACCTGACAGTTTAATTTACTGTAGTCTCTTTTCTCTCTTTTCATCAAGGGTTTGGTGGGCACTTAAACACATGTGTGAAGGGGAGGGAGCAAGAGCTTTAGCTGTGAGAGTGAAATGCACAAGAAATGAAAGTGGGAGCTGAATGATGGTCATCTTTATGCACGGACATGTTTTATGCGTCAAGAAAAAGAAAGTGAGCACATTATTCAGTCAGAATGCAGTTTTTCCATTTTGTGGGTCAGCATTGTAAGCCAAGAAATGTGACTTATAAAATCAAACAGTGACTTTAATACACAGAATAAATTCACATTATTTGCAGTAGTTTGCAGCAAACTTGTCATCTTAACTCAGCTAATTATAGAACATGGTGTATCTGGACCCTGTCAGCATGTCTCCACATACAACACTGCAGTATTAGTCATAGTGTTTATTAAGGATATGGTCTTGGTTTGTGGCCTTTTACATCTTAGAGACATTTTGTGATTATTTTGTCACTTGAGTTGTCTTTGCTCTTTGAACAAATGGAATGAAATCTACACAGTGATGCATGATTTAAAACTGCACATGTTTGTACACTAAAATGTGTAGATTGTTATGTTATTGGTGAAAGCACTGTAAACCTGCAAACATGCACAGACAGATACACGCAAAATGTTTTTTAGCGTATAGTCAATGGCATTTACCAGTTTCAGCTCTAAAACTGTTCTTTCCCAAAATCTGGCAATTACAAATTAACAAAGGGCAGAAAATGCAGTTTGCCAGTCTATTCAGTGGGAATGTCCAAGTGAGATTCAATTTTAACATTTTAATTCTAAGAATCTTTTGAAGGATACTGTGCAATGGAAGAAGTGTTTACTGTGTACATAAGCAATTTATAATATATCCTTTCTCTTTCCTCTTTTTTGTTATTGATCACCAAAATATTTTTGCTCTCATTTGTATATGTGTGTGTTTGAATACAGTTAATCCAAAAAGAATTGAAATGTGATTGACCTGGGCATTTGTATTGTACAAATATTTTATTTGCAAAGACGAAGATGTCTATAGATGTTATTCTCCTATTCCAAGTATTATGTTTGCTTTTGTTACTTGATTTTCATAATATTTTTATGTCACTCTCTAATTTGTAAAAAGAACATGTCTTTAGCATTTCCATGCAAAACTACATTAGCTCTAAAATGCAAAAACCTTGCCTCATATAGCAAAAAACAGTCCAACAAGAAACATGTGGATATATATCTACAATGTGCTGTTTATTTAGTTGTTAGCTTATTATTAAAAGATAAGCATTCATTTCATTATACCTTTGCTTCTGTACTCTTTCCACCATTGTGGTAGCATACAGCACGGACAGATTTTAAAATGTCACACAAGATCCCTTTTGCATTTTCAACATTAAATTTCACTTGGAAATTACATTATCCAAATGTTGAGATCAAGACACTGTCATGGTTTCAGTTGAGTAAATGGTAAATTACAAGAGGGGCTGCATTATATGACTAAGTAGTGGAGGTTAGTACACCCAGATAACTCAGTTTTATTTGGTATCACCCTAAGAAAATGACAAACAAGTTGAATGGTCAGTTCTCCTCAATTAAAAATGAATGTCCGAAGCATTCAAACAGCTACACAGATAGGGCATCACAACCAGTGTATATAACAAATTACATTTCTGTGTACCAGATTAAATTAGAAATATTTTATCTTAATTTTGTTAAAGCAACAGAGGATGGCTTTTTTGATATGTTTTAGGTTGGAATCAAATACATCTGCATGCATATGCTAGTACATCCAGACACAGAGAGACCCTGTATCCATGGAAACATCCAATTACCTGACACAGAAAAAAACAATTATTGTAAAGGAAGAGGCACACAGAATAATCCAATGTATAATTCAGCTTTTTTGTTATAATATATAATGTAACAGTGTGTTGCTGTTTTCTCAATTGTATACTTTGCATATAAAATGCCATAAATCACAAAATATGTCTTTATTACATTTAATACATCTTTATTGTATTAAAGAAAAAAAGTGTCCATTTTCATCAAACATCTAACCCATGAGGATGATATCTGACTCTGACTGACCCCGGATTTTCTGGGGAGAGGGGAAATTAGGGCAGATCAGCATTATGTAAGCTTGAAGAGATGTGTCAGGCAGTGTGAAGAGAGCATGTGGCAGTAAGCAGTCGCTCAAAGGGAAAAAAAACCTATACTACCTTCTGACATTAGGAAAGCAAACATTATAGAAACAATACAGAAATGCTCCTGAGTCAGTCATCAATGATAAGCCTCCATTTCCATTTCTTCTACAGTGAAGAGCAAAAGAGTGTCTAACATCTGGCAACATATGTATTTTCCAGTTTCCAGTTGTTAGACTGTTTCTGTCCCTCAAGCTGTTTCACTCCTCTGTTTCCCCATGCAGCAATTATCTCTCTCTGTCTCTCTCTCTCTTTCTCTCCCCCTCCCCCTCTAGTCTGTGTATGTGTCTGAATGTGTCTGTATGCATACATTATTGACTCAGACTATATTCATTTTTGCCTCAAGCACTTAAGATACTTAGTGTGGCAATAACTTTGCATTATTTTGCATTATGTTTGTGTCAAAAAAAAGCCACAAATCTCACAAATATGAACATAAACTACTGTTAAACTAAGTCTGGTGTGGTTGTAAATAATGTATGTCACAGTTGTCTATTGTTTTGACAAGAGTTGAACAGAAATTACACACTGCTGAGATGGAGTGTTGTTTACAGTTACGGAGAGGATTATTTGGACGTTGGTTGTGCTTAACTTGTGCCAGGACATTTGTAACAACTGGAGATGCACTTATTTATATTTATAATGGCTTATCCAGGCTTATTACTGTGAGAAGTGACAAAATCCGTCTTCATCCTTCCATTTATACTACTCCACGCCCAAACATGAGAATGGTAGTTCACATAAAGCAAAGATAAAGGCTTTGGGAAAACATAAAATGCGAATAGAGTGGATTGATGTTTATAAGAGGCTTTTATAGCTCTGGTCAATATTGGTTATTCTTTATGATTTCCTGACATCAAGATAAATTAGTAATGCTCACCAAATACCAAATTATCCAGTCATGTTTTCCCTCATTCAGTCAGTAACATAATGTGTAGCTCAAGCTGCCCTGCAGAGTTGCTCATCTTGCATTAGCCTCTGCCCAAATATCCATATTCTTTTTATCTGCCCCTTTCTCCACACATCAAGGACATACCCTTCTCTGCTGGTCTGACGTGTGACTATAGCTGCTATAAAAAAAAAAAAAAGCCTGGTTTGTGCTTTCTTATTCAGTTGAGAGACACTCATGATGAAAATGCAGCTCTGTCTAGAAAATAACTCAAGATAACAGGCTGTTGTAAAGGGCAGGGATTATTGCAGGCTGCCCATGTTCTGTAGCAGCCGGAATTTAAATCCAACTTCTGCTGCACTGTTGCACATTTCCGTTTTTTTCCCTGGCCTCATAAAACCAAAGTGACAGCTGGAGGAAGGCAGCTAATGCTTAAATGTATAGTTTTTTTTTTTCTTCCAACAGCAGTTAATCTGATCGTACCTCTCAAGAAAGTCAAGTCCACTTTATTTATATAGCCCAACATCACAAACACAATTTGCCTCGAAGGGCTTTACAGTCTGTATAGCAAGTGACACCCTCTATCCTTAGACCCTCACATCCAGTGAGGAAAAACAGAACTATTGTACAGTGAAAAAATGGGAGAAACCTCAGGAAGAGGAGGGATCCCTCTTCCAGGATGAACAGTAGGTGTCACATGTACAGAGATAAGTTCAGCAGATTATAAACAAAACATCAGAATTATAGAATTAGGATGGAAACACAGAAATACAGAATGTGAAAATGTAGAAGCTAATAGAGGGACAGATGGTTGCAATAACTGTAACCTTAGCTGGTAATAATATCAATGTAAGTATTAAAGGTGATGTGTAGGGGACGCTGCTCTGTCTTGTTCTCAGATGTGGGTTCATCCAGTGGAAGGGGAAACTTTGGTCCAATGTGAGCAGACACATGACCCTAGACACTGCGAGACAGAACAAAGACGTCCACCCACCGTCTGGAAAAGGACAATCCACAAGAGAGATTCCAATAGAACTTAGAAGAGTAGAGTATTAAATAAGAACAGTAGAGTATTAAATAAGAAGTGTAGAGTATTAAATAAGAACTGTAGAGTATTAAATAAGAAGTGTAGAGTATTAAATAAGAACTGTAGAGTATTAAATAATTTGTTGATCAAAGAAGGGAGGGGTTTTAGGGTCGAAGGTAGGAGTCCGAAGCAGCAAGGCCTTTTGTCTTCCTGTAAACATGAGAGAGAGAGAGAGAGAGAGAGAGAGAGAGAGAGCGCAAGCTTGGAAACAGAGCACAGACAGCAGGGGTTAGAGAAAAGTATCAGTTTACTATCAGCAGGATAACCTAGACTTGCAGTCATTTATATTTATTTTATTTGTATTTTAGTAATTTATATAATCCTTATAGTAATTCAGAGAAGCTTCAAGGCTGAGGTCAGCTTCCATATTGGGCAGATCAGAAATCCCAACGTGAGCGAGTTGGCAGACATGACCATTAATTAAATGCTAAGGTAAATTAAATGCTAAGGTAAAGGGATAAACTAATTATATAATTATTCCCTTTACACATTTCCCATCAGGAATTTAGTCAAGGGCCATATTTACATTAAAAGTGGGCATTACAAATAACTAATTTAGGTTCATGTGACATGTGCTAACATCATTAAACCCAAGATTTAATGATGGTGTTGTTTAGTATTTACTGTAGGAGCTTATACTTTAGATTAGATAGTGGAACTGACAACAGTTAAGCATTAAAAATGTGTATAATGAGTGACCAAAGTATAGATAAATCAGTTTCATTTGAGCCGAGGTTGGCTAAGTTCACTATTCTCAGGATAATTATTAGATGTCCAAATCAGCTTTTACTTTGTATTGCCATTATGCTGAAAAGCTTGTGAGACTGTGACTGCAGTGCAGTGCATTTGAAATACGATCTGAAAACCTCAATCATAGCCCTCTAAAAGGAGTCTAAAACGAGGCACACTGCACCAAATGCCAGCTGGTGCCAAGGCCTCTAATCTAACGTTTATGGTCAGAGGTACGGCACATGTAGATGTACAGGTGTGTTTAGATGATACATACATTGCAGATTAGTGTGGTGCTCTATTGCTGCATCAGTTTGCTGTCTTCATTTATGATCAGTTTTATGTTTTTATCTCATTATGTTTGGAGGGTTAAGTGTACTTTTTATTTACCTAATGGAATCTTCTCATGTTTGAATGCATGAATAAAACCCATAAACATCTTGAACCCTGCTTTCTCCCTTTTGCTTTTCCTTTTTTTTTCTTTTGAAAATAGAATAATGTCTCCTTGGCACAATGTCAGATGAATTATGCAACTCCTTCTGATTGGATGAGGATTTAGTGTCTTGCTTAAGGATGCGGCAGTAGAATAAACATTCAGGGCGACAGGAGGAACTGTGTGACCTTCATCACCACACACACTGTTGGCATCTTGTTCAGTAACATAACAGCAGGACAGAGGTTTTTTTTTTAAAAAATACAGCGTTAAACCTGGCATGACAAACAAAGACGACTTAAATCACATAATTTTCACAATTCAAAATTATCAGGTAAATGCAAAACCTGGAAATAATTTTTAAACCTTTGTTTATTGTTGTGCTGTTCATAAGCTAACAAACCAACAGGTTGAACTTTTTGAACCATGACTGTTTGAGGTGCAGTATGAATATGTTTTCTCTGTATCAATGCCTGCTTCACTTGGAGACTGGGTTTCTAATATTTTCTGATAAACAAATTTTAATGTAAGCATGTTAATTAACATATTTGTAAAGTCCATAAAGCAGCAGACACATTGTAGTTGTACTGAATAGTTGCTTAGTTTGGAATTGGACACTCAGCACTCAACTTGCTGCTGCTCTACAGTAGTCGAGTCTCATCACCTGCGCTAATCAAGTTTATTTGTCACGTAAAACAAGGTCACTGTTTTTCAAAAGGTGAGTATACAAGGCGAAAGGCAAGTTATACCCTAGACAGATTGCCCTACCATCCCAGGGCCAAGATACAGAGACTAACAACCATTCACTCTCTACTCACATCTGCAGGCAGTTCAGAGTGACCATTTAACATCTGCATGTTTTTCGACTGCCGGGGGAAGCCAGAGGGAACCCACACACTCTCTTGGAGAACTTTCAAACTCCACACAGAGACGCCATCAGTTGAATCTGGACGTGTTTGAAATCCTTTGCTGAGATTATACAGTTACAGATCAAGGCAGTAGCAGACCAGCATCTCCCATGCTCTGCAAGCTAAAACTGCTGTTTTTGTCAGTGGGCTGTGGAGCACAGTCACATGCTGTATAAGACAATCATTATGTTTTACTATCTTTTACAATATTGCTTCAAAAATCATTAACTTTAAGCACTGCGAATTTGAATGATTATATGTACGACCATGTGTGGTTAATGCTCAGAAGGTGATACAGCTTTGTCCACAAACAACAAAAGAAAAACTCTGTGGGCCAATGCCTAGTCAGACTGATGTTCAAATTTGAAGATAACTTTTTAAGAAGCTAAATGTTCAAGCAAGATTCTCCTGCCATCAACTCTTGTAACTGGCTCTGGGTGAGCTGTAAGAGCACTTTCCTGGGTTTATGTCTCTCTTCTCTTTGTGTGTGCTCTTGGGATTTACAGTGAGCTACAGTGGATTGAGACAGATGGCAAGGTGGGGATGCTGGGAAACCATCTTCTGAACCTTAGGGAGCACTGTCATATACAAGCTGTCAAACAAATGTCTTCACCCTGAGTTGTATTTGTTACAGTGACTTGTTCACAATTGCTCAAACATCTAAAAGTACTGCAAAAGTACATCATTAATGCTAAATCCTTGGTTTGTGCAAGGTTTATTCATACACTCCCCACTTATTTATATTGTTATTGTGTCAACTTCTTCTTCATTTTCCCCTGACTGCATCAGGGCAGGAAGGCCAACAGGAGTTTTCATCAAGTGAAGCAGCAAATAGGTCATGAATATCATTAATATTCTAAAAGTAGCACATCAAAGAGTAGTAAGCCACATCTTTTGCATTAACTACATTTGACCATTCATATCTCTGCTCATTATCCACTCTGGGAAGCATTATTTGCTGAAGGCTGTGCACCATAAGCTGGTGGCAAGCACATCAAAACAATCTTTCAAGTTCCTTCAGTAGCGTGCAGCTGTACAACTCCTAACAAAACAGAGTGAGTGGACTCTCTGCCAGAGCTCTTCATGTGTCAGCTCTCGTAAAACTGATGAAGCTCTTTGCATTTTATGTAAGCGACTGCTTCACTGTTGACTGAATATTTGACAGGCTATTGTCAGAGTGATGGCTAAGATGTCCCAGAATTTCCAAAAGATGTGTCAAATTTGTCCAGCAAACCATGACAAGACTCCAACACTTGACAACAGACTCACTTGAAAGATGCTGAAACATAATTAAAAATTAACAAACAAATGCCCCAAGGTCTTTTTTTTGACTCTGAATCTACCACAGTTTGTGGACCTCATTTATGCAATGACTGATGTGTGAGTGCAGATTTTGCTAGATATCCACATACTAAAGATATATATATATATATTTTTGAATAATCAGTAATGGTTCAGCAAAATATGCAGATGTAGAATTTGTTTAAAAATATTACACAAGGACTGCATTTGATTACCTCTGACATTCAATATGAAATCTGTCATCAGACTTTTTAATTAAACTGACTGTCTACTGTATATGCTGGTTGACTTTTAACATTTTCCAACCCCTATTTTCATAAGTGTAAGTGATCAACAGTCCTGAAAGCATGAAAAAAGTGTTTTAAATAACAGCAGAGCCACCCGTTGCAGCTGAGCTCACTGAAAGTGTGAACAGCCTCCTTAAGGCTGTTAAATCATGATACTAAATACAGCTATTACTCGTATAAGCAAACTAATCATGATACATTTCAAGCCATGTTAAATTAATACAAATTGTTGGATAATGTGTGATGAAAAATCAATTCTACACCAGTTTACAATAGGAAATGCGTAAAATTGAGAGATAAATTATTAAAAGTTACTATTTTTGATTTCACAATGTCTCTTAATAATTCATCACATATGCTGCATATCAGAAAAGATCTGGCTCTGTGAGGTTTAAATGCCTATTTACAACTTCCTTTAATTAGGCAAATTCTAAATTTGACGCGGCAAACATGAAAAAAGGTGAATTATACTTAGATTGTGATAAATTCTTAAAAACATATGACATTAAACATCTCATCCTTTTATTTAAAGTGTTTTATGTTTATCCACACTTTTTTTTCCCCACAGGGAAAAAATTCCCATGGGTTATAACACAGTTCATCTCTTCACCTATGGCCACTGACTACCAGATCAAAGCAGCTTACACTCACAGGAAAAGAGTGGAGCAGGGAAAATGTAGGTTGTTATGGCAACTTCTACCAATTTAATTATGGTCTTATGCTTCAATTTAATTAATGTGATGACAAAATTAATCAACAAAAAAATCTAGCTAATACAACACCTGTTGGGAAGATGCAGATGATGGGAGCATATTTTATTAATGGGCTTCATTGCCATTTACTTAGTAAAGTAAATGGCAATAAATACATTTTATTTACTTATAAATAATATGTGTCACATGCAATATTTTCTTTTCACATTTTTCAGTTTTATTTGTATGGATATGGGGTTTTTCTTGTGCATAAAGACATTTACTTTATGTGTATGGCACAGGAGGATAACAACATAAAGTATTCATACTTGGATTTACCACACTTGGAATGAGAGTGTCCTTGAAAGTTCGACATCTCCTGTATAATTGTCTGGATTAAAGCAGGGGTGGAACCTAATCAACAGAAGGATGTGATGATAAGCATTAAGCCACAAAGACAGAAATTATTAAAAACCTCTTCTGATCAGACGGATTCCATAATGCATCAGTCCTCAGGAATGAGGTCAACCACTTTGGGTTTCCACGTATTCAAATCCATTAAATACTGTGAGTGGGTTTCACAGCAGCTTTAGAAATATGTGAGTGTACAAAGACATTACAGTGTGGGAGCATAACAAAATGTCATTTATTTTCTTTTTGCGACACAGATTTTTGCTTTTTTCTTATGCATCTGCTACAAGATACTGTGAGATTTCTGAGCAACTTAACATATTTACTGTAATGTGTAGTGCTCTTGTGTTGTTGTTGTTGTCCCCTGTCATTTCCCTTTCTCCTGTTGGTAAATCTGAGAATAAACGTTTCTTTCTCTTGTAACCTACATTAGGAAAAATGCCTTCCTTGCAAACAACTACATCAAAATGTCCATTAGTTCTTGTTTGTCATAAGGTGATTTTGACTCACACACTCATTTGTGTTTGGCCACACAGCTCCATAAATCAATACCACGGACATCACAAAAGACTATTATTGTCAGTGGTTCCATCCTCTTTTTTTCTCCCTATTGCCACAGTCATGAAAGGGAAATGTTCTACAACAATGTGCAGCAGAGCACAATGTTTTGCAGTGTCAAGGCAATGTGAATGTACTGTAAAAATAATTTATTATTTATAAATAGAAGCTGGAGCATTGGAAAGATTTTAAATTTCTCCAGCTTTTTCATCATCCAATGGTGAATGCTGGAATCAGCATGTCTGTGTTGATGATATAATGTAGTACAGAGAGAATTAATTTACAGACAGCAATGAGTGGTTTCAGTATGTGTGTTATTTGATGTGCTGCTTGTTTGTGTGTCTCTGCAATTATTGCGCATCTCAATACCTGACATCTGAGTGTTCAAGATAACGTAGTTAATCATCATGTAATCGTGAAGACATCACTTTAAATTTACTAGAATAACTAAGGGTCCTAATTACATAGTCAAATATGAATTGCATTAAAGAAAATGATTTCTGCACTTAAGAGACAGGTTTAATTTATGCTCAGGGCAATACATAATGTGCATCTTAATTTTATGAGGCAAAATCTATAATGCCTTTCCAGCTTTTAAGCTGTGGGCTGACGGTGCAACACCACCTTTTTGCAAATTAAAAATTACACTTGTGTAAATAACAATTTTAGGAAGCTAACTGTTATGGTGGAAAAATCACTTCAGTTTTCTACTTTTGTCTATGAACATTTCATAAATGTTTAAGTATATATAATTTATACTTCGGTTTTGTGATACAGTTTATTTGTTTTATAGCAAATTGTGGTAAATTCATTGGTAAGTCCAGTTAGATTTTTTTAGATGTTTTTTTATATATATATTTTATATTGCAAAAAATTCTCTCTGTGTACAATAAGTTAAGTTGGATATTACCACAGCACGGCTCTATAAATGGCTAAATCTTGTTTGCACATTTTAAGGGGAATATTTTCTTTATGAACACACAAGATTTTGTCAAGACCTGCATCTCAATAATAGCTGTTAATGGGTGTACTCTTTAGTTTGTATCAGCCATGATTATATCCCATCATGCCAGTGGTATCTTTGAAATAAATAGAATTAAAACACGAATTTGAAACCCTGAGACTGTTCTACGGGATAACCTTGTATAAGGATTTATTGTGTAATGAGCAATTTTGTGTACTGTACATTATGACTCATCTTCATCTGTCCTGCAAAACCAAGTCTCTTGAATTGAGTCATTCTCAAGTTGGAGCACTGTGACTGTGACTCAGCTGCTGTTAAAAGACCCATAATTAAAGAACAAGACGTGAATATACTGCCATGTACTAAATAGGTATATCAACCCAATTGCAGCCCATAAATTACCTTGCAATTACAAGTATTCTTGTATAGCACTTGGGGCTGATTCCAGGGTACAAAGCAATACACATACCGTAGATAACTATTGTTACTTTATTTATTTTTTGCATTTTAGCTCTATAATTAGTAACACAAAGCTGAGGGTAAATCACAGACTACACGTGATATTATATTTATTATCACCTAACCCTGCAGTTCTCCTCACTTCTATGGAGCATGTTAATATATTTATGTTCATTATTTGTGGTTTTACAGCCCAAAGCCCTCACTGCTCTCCTCAACCTTCTTTCCAGCAGTAACAACAGGCAGCTTCCCCCACATCTGCCCAGCACCAAATGGCAGACAAATAAAAACAGTAACAGGTTGGTAACAAAAAAAGAGCTAACACATTTGCTTAATCAACTTTGTACTGCTTTAATAAAATAAAAGTTTTCCTGGTTAAACTTGTGATCCCTGTGGTTACTTTGTCTTTAACTGTCGTTCAAATCCATTACTTATCTGTTATTCTAATTAAGAAGACAATAAATCTGTCTAGTCTCTACTCCATTTTGCCCAAAATATACTCTTATGTCCATAATTTCCTGTCAATCTTCTGGATATTTTTCAGCCAATCTGAAATCCTATCCTATCCTCCTATGTAGCCAATTATTAACCCATTTGGAATATATAAGACAGATTTTCACTGGACAAGTGCCAGTCCAGTACAATGTGACATAATAATGAATATATAAGAAAAAACACTGTTGCATGTTGTTGCACAGTCATGCTAAAAAAAAAACAAAACTGGCCTTGAAGTACTAGAATTTACATAATTATTGAGTATCATAATGGAATGCCGCCTCATTGGAACTGTAGTACACTGACTGTGCTACAAACACATCAGTCCTGCTTTGAGTGGTAATGATCTGTGGGACCAAATGACTTCAGAGGGACAGCAATGTGGTTATGTAACACAATGCTGCTCACACAACTGTCATCTTGAACTTCTCACACATGAAGTGCAGTTGTTTTTTATGTACAAACCTTTATTATTTAGGGGTTTGCTGAAAATGTATGATTAAGATGATTTATAATTACAAAAGCATATTCTTTAAATACTGGGTTTCCCTTTTGCAATTCTCTACTTGTGTGGAATGTTTGACCATATTACTTCTTTGTAATGGATAAATGTCATTTGTGTTCCACCCCTTCTCTTAAATGTGCCCTCATTGTAATGGTGGATCTTTCATAAGCCAGTTGCTAGTGAAATTATGGATTATTACATGAATTAACTACAGTACATTCATGCTAAATCTTAAGTGTGTCATGTTGAATGCCATAACAGAATATCAGTGCCCTTCATTAGATTGTCAAATCCGGTATCTCTCTGTCCATGAGAAACTGTAGTTTGAGAAACAAAACAAGACATTCCTCCTTAGCATTCTTTTATCAATTTTTATGTTTGGAGGAAACAAGAGTAATAAACAAAATCCAGACAAATCCTCTCCGGCCTTAAGGTAAGAAGGTTTATCCTGTGATAGACGAGAAACCAAGTACCAGGAGTTGAACTCAGTTAAGTTAATAAAGATCTGTCAATAACGGCGTCTGAATGCTGAATGCAAACACTTCAGTCTTGTCTCTGCAGCTCTTGGTTTAGCAGAGTGTGTGTGTGGAATCTTAAAGGCAAGGATCCAGTCACATTGAATGCCACCAAAGGGGTCAAAAAAACGAAGTGGTGCTGAAAAAGAATGATACAGAAACCTTCAAGACACTAGTTAGTGCTATTACACTGCAACATTGTGGAGGAGATAATTTCTTTCCAAAGGCAATCGCTTGCATATATCTTGTTAATCTGTACTTGTTCATGAAGTTTGTTTTTCAGTGACAAGATGTAATAGTACAGGGCTTTTGCATCATTGCAAAGCTAAATTAAGGAATTATCGCAGACAGACAGTAGTATATCAGCAGTGAGATAACCTAAGAAATGTTGATGCAAGCTTAGACTGCTGGATTAGCTTCCAGGCTAGAGAAAGGCGGAAGAATTGAAATGCAAATAGGATGGGGATTACTGAGAGAGCATTCACTCTACCAGAACCTCTTCTGTCCTCTTCTGGTGAAAACTGTGGTCACATCTGAAAAAAAAATAAATAAATAAAAAAATATCCAAGCCTTGTGATTAATCTGTCTTCTCTTACTTGTTTAGAAGTTAATAACTCATTAAATGTTACCTATTTGTTCATGTCTCAAAGATATGAACAAAGAAGGGAACGGTTTGCTCCTGCCTGGTATTACTCAGAATACAATATAACAACATAATGATCCAATCTGAGATAATTATCAGCCCCATTAGTCCAGACTCCTTAAAAAGTCACAATACATGGCAGGCGGTACCTATTCCTCTATTCCATAAACATGTTTGCCCTCATTAGCACCGCATTAAAAGCACAATATGACATGTTTGTGAGAGAAGAAACGTTTTCTTCCAACATTATATTCTGTTCATTTAAAGTGTTGCATTTGAAACCAAAGAAAATGGTGCCAATGAGAAAGTGAATTAGCCCTACTTCAAATGCATGCTTCCCTTCACACTCTGACATGTGAACATTTTTAGCTGCGGGGAAAGCACAAACTTGAAAGATTTTTTTTTTTTTCTCCTCTGATCTGTGGAGCAAAGCAGAGGTATTTATTGATTATTTGCCATCTTATTAAAATTAACTTGTTGTTACTGGATATGTTTGTTGCAAATGAATTCTAATGAATTGAAATGAATCTAAAACAAGTATTGTAATACACTTATAATCTCTTACCACCCTCCCCATTTTAATCTGAGCTTATTCATGCAGAATAGTCTGCATTTATATTAATGTGAGTCACAAGTAAAATAATCAAGGATCTCTGGTGGGATAATTTCTTTATTATAGTGATGTGTACTTTCCTAGGTAAAGAGTGCCCTCTGCTGGGACATTTGAAGTACAGCAAAACCCCCACTCGTCCATCCATTTATTTTTCTCGTTTATCCAGATAAGGAAGCATTACTGTAGCACCACAGCTAGCCTTCTTCCTGCAGCTTCCCTCAGCTCTTGGATACTGACAGATTACGTGCTGATTAAATATGCTTTAATTCCTCATTTTGTGCAACCTGTCTCCCATCACTAAGTGTGGAAAGAAAAGTAAATATGGGAAGAAGAGAGGTGGTATCTGTATCCAGGTCTTGTAGTCTTAAGACCTATGGCTATATTGTAAAGTATCAAATAATTTAGAAAGGAATTGGCATTTTATTGATTACAAATAATCAGTGGTGTTATTATTAATAGCCTACATATTTCAGATATTGTGCTGTTACTGTGATTACACCTGGGATTAATAAAGTATTTCCAATTCTGATCATGTATTCATTAATAAGTATAACATTTACCAGATCTCTTTCTTAAATTCCCCTCACAAAGTGGTTTACTGTCTTCTCTTCACATAGGTAGCACTGCCTGTCATGAAAAAAAACAAATATACTGTACATTTACATGTCTATATTGCCCACAAAGTGTATTACCCTACATAATCTTACCTTCACCTCCAGATTCATATTATCACATCACTGACACCTGCACTTTTGATACTTTGTTACTTTTTCTGTCAAACTACCAACACCAATAAAATGTCACACAGATCAGTTACACTTTTAGGCTTTAGCACAGTAATTTTTTTTTTTTTTTTTTCAATTTTGTTCTATGATTGGGAATGTGCGATGATTAGCAAATATTAAGCTTTTAGTCACACAAAGCCAGCATGTATTCTGGGCACAAGAAGGTTGTTTCGTGAAACAACCATTTTGACCAAAGTCATTAATTACAGATTGCACAAGGCTTCATAATAAGCCCACCATTACAAGTATGTGCCTTGTTCTAGATGTCTTTTCAAAATAGCTTTAAAACTGCACTATATACTTCTTAAAAAATAAATGATTTCCAAAAAAGGCTTACAAGAAAACACTAATAAAGCAGCCAAACACTATGAAATATCAAAAACACTTTCTGTATATTTCTCTTCTGCAGGTTATGGAAGTAAAAAGCAAATGCAAGAAATGCATTTAAAATGACTATGGTATGCTCATAAAAGTCCCCAGGACTGTGCATTGTTAACTACTTACTTTTTATTTTCTTTTTTTCAACAAAAAGAAATATTGAAATGTCACAATTTGGCTAAATCTTGTACATGTAAAAAAGTCGATGGTTTGTAGAGATAAAGCAACATTAGCCCAGACATTTCCTGTTTTCACAAACAAAAGTGGTTTTTCCCAGAAACCACAGTGTCTAAATTGTTTCTGTGTCTTCTTTTAGTTTCAAGAGGTCAGACATTTGTTACTGACTATCGTAAACTTTGCAGTGCAGGTACGCCAGCTTCTCTGTCCTGCTTTTTCTCAGCATGGGAAACCACTCATGATGGCTAAGCTCTACAACCCTGTAACCCGCCAACTTCAAATGACGTCTCTTCATGGCATGAAGACCCAATAGCTGCTGTGATTTGCAGCAATAGTGATTCCTGCTTGAGACCTGAATTGCAAGTTTGACTAAGTCTATGGTATCCTGTGGGGCTGTGCCTGGGCTGCTGGGTTTAGTTAGAGTTTCTATAAAGTCACTCGTCAGATCAAGCCCTGTGTCAATCAGTCTCCTTTCATCAGGTTCTACTCTGTAGAGAGATGTGAGCTTAGGGGATGACATTACAGGTTCTGGGGTACTTTTAGAGTGAATTAGCTGTGCTATAAGTTCCTCAGTTACAATCACTCCTTTATCTTTTTTCCCCCAACCTTGGTTAAAAGTATGTTTGTATGAACCGTTCTCAGGGCATAATGTGGTTGTGTGGGATGCTGGGTTAACAGGTACTGGCTGCCCAGTGGAGTCAAGATGGACTTCCAGGTCAATGGAGCGAGTGTGGGGTAAAATCATTCTCTTACATACAAATTTCTCCCCTCCAAGTAAATCTTGCAGAGCAGACTCTGCCTCCTGAACCTCAGGTCTGTGGCAGATATCTGATTGAGCAAACTTCCAAACGGACTCAGCAATCTCCTCCCTCATTTCAAGGCTTAGCCGTGGGCCAGTCCAGTGAGGCAACTCCAGAGCCACAGCTCCATCTAAAGTGAGCAAGTCTCTAGTCAGCTCAAGCTCTGGGGACTTCAATGCTAATTTGACAAAGTCGGGGCTCAAAGCTAATGAAATTAAGTCCTCAGGGAACTGTGAGACAAAGGCAAGGCCTAGGAGACCTGTAAGTAGATGCTCAGGGTATCGTTGAAACTCCGCTTTTCTCTGTCTCATGGCTTCTGTCAGGCTTGGGTAGAGGCATGGACTCTGAACTGGAAGAAACCTCAACGTGCCGAAGGCCCATAGAAGTTTGCACGAGTCTTTGCTCCTGCAGTGTGGCACTAGTGAGGGCACCCTTTCAGCAATAGCAGCGAGGATGCTATCACTATAATAATGCATTGCTGAACAGGCCAATGCCACATGCATCAGCCCCTGGACACCCATCTTCGGAGCCCGTCGAGGAACTTCTGTTGACATAGCCTCCATCCACGCTTTGTGATACAGGTAACTGAAACGTAGGAGTTTCAGCACATTCACAATGGCAAAGTCACTCATCTCTTTCACAAAAGAGTGTGCCTTATCAACAATGCATGTCACTGCACTCTGAGATATTGAGGTTTGGGTTTTAAAGAGCCCCAAGCATACAGTGCCAATTTCTTCAGGGTATAGTTGTTGTAAATAGCGCATGAGAAGCTGCTGTACAGGATTGATTAAGTTTGGTGGGCAATGCCTACCTTCTCCCATTATATACAACAGCTGTACTAATTCAGCAACCCCCACCTGTCCTAAATTTAGATGAACTACATCATAGAGGTGCTGCAAGAAGTGGGATGCCTGTCTCCCAATACAGCGCCACAAATCAGCAGCTAACAGTAACTGGTGTAAGGTCATCTGGTTGGCCCGGCTGCTCAGCTCAGTCTCATAGAGCCCAAGAACAGTATGGGAAGATGGCATATCTAGCCACACAAATGATTGCAGCACTTCCAGCAGCTGGATGTCAGTGAAGAGACGTAGGTTTTCCACAGAATATCGGAGAAGCATTATGAAGCGTTGATTATTCCTCAATAATGGCATCTTGTCTGGATGTAAGCAGCTGAGTTCCACAAGAAAATTAGACACATGCGATGGCTTCATACTGCCCTTTAAAAAAGCAACTTTTTGAAGCAGTGGGTAGGCCTCCTCCCATTCTAGAGGGTGAGGCCGCTGGGTGAGGTCAAGAGCCATGTCAGCATACTCTGGCCGGCATTTGTGGAAACCACGTGGAGATACTTTGACATCTGGAGATATGTGTTTTCTGTAGTATGGTGACACTGAGGGGAGCTCTGGTTCAAGGTTTTTGTTGAAAGCTAAGTCAAGAAGTGTGTTTTTTGAACTGGAAAGGTGCCGCGAGCAGCTAACACTGTACCGATTGCTCTGTTGCCAGAAGGAAGGTGTGAGAGTTGAAAGACACCGTTCATCCTCATCAATATCTGTTTGGCTTGGGAAGGTTGCAGACTTCCGAATAAAGTGATGATATGAAGACGGGGTGTAATACAGCTTGTATTCTCCGAGGCAAGAGGCTTCCTGGCACTGACATGCTTCTTTCTTTGTCTCCTGCTCATCAGTTCCATCCTTAGTTTTTCCATTGAGGTTTTGAGCCTGGGAAAAATTCTTTCTCCAGCCTCGAAAGTATCTTAGCCTGGGCAATCGCTGACACAGCATTGGGGCAGCCATCAACATGTCACACTAAAAAGGAAAAAAAAAAAGAAGAATTTATATGAAAATTAAATGTGTGCCTAAACACCTCAAATGCTCATTTTTACAGTATTTATTTATTATTACATTAGTTAAACCCCCCTACTAGTTTCCCTGGTTCACATAATGATAAAAAACTTTTGTTTTGATATTGATTTGGCATCTTCAATTATTTGTATTTCTTTATTCCTATAAAATAATCACATCATTTAAAGTAGGTGTGTATAATTTTATCCAACTTAGAAGTATGTCTGAGCATTCCCATATTATTTAGATACACATGATCATCACCAATGCTGATTGATGCAAGGATATTTTTTTTTTAAATCTCAATCTAATACTGTATACTGGCTTAATGAACACACTGACAGATCAGAGTTATTTTAATGTGGCAAGCACTACCTCTGCTAATGTAAGAATATATAAAGGGCTTTGTTAATAAAAAAAGATGCCTTGCCTTTCTATAGTATAACCTTCACTTATCAGTCTAAAATACATACAAACATACCTTTAATTACTGTAAATGTTGAAGCTATGACTAAAAGCATCCGGGTTAAATGAAGGACATGACACCGTATGAAAGACGGTACTGAGCAGAGCCGAAGTGATGCCTTTTTGCATTCAGTAAACAACGATTACTTTTTGCTCGGAATGGCTGCTTATACAAACCGGTTAATAAATATGTTGCTACTGTATACTTACCAAGACCAAAGTCTAGTGAACGCCATTTGACATGTTCCTCTTAAAAAATAGTGTTTCCCTCCAAGAAAGCGACTTCCGGCATATCACTTAAACGTTATTTTGATTGTATTGCACAAGAATATAACAATAAACTAATCTTTAACTCTCCAGTATCAACACGTGCCTGTTTAGGGGAGTCAATTCATCGTGCACACGTAAATACCGAAGTTTAATGAACAGGAAATGTTAAGTCAGCGAACATTAAACCGGAACTTGCGGAAGCTAACCATCGAAACAAAACAGTCACCATTTGTTTGCAAGACAGTGGGACCGTCGACATACCATAAACCAGGTTAAGGCATTTTTGTATGCAAAAATGGTAATGTTTTTGTTTTATGCATTACGATATGTCCCCTCTATTTATTCGTGATTGTAAAATATGATGGCGGACTTTTATTTTTGTTTTATTGTGGTATGTCTATAACGTCGTTTCCGTAAAAGACAGCCATGACTGAGCAGAGTGTGACCTATGGTAGCTGGGTTGGTTCAAACTTTGAAGGCAAAAGAAAAGAAAAGAAAAGAAAAGAAAAGAAAAAGAAAAGAAAAGAAAAGAAAAGAAAAGAAAAGAATTGACTTTAAAACATATGGATAGCTTAACACTTTTGATGTTGCCAAAATGTATTGTTTCAACCATGTTCGTCCCTTATACATACAAATAAATTATTTTTCCTTTTTATACTCCTGCACCACATTTTACAACTTTTAATAATTTTTGCAAACAATTGTTAAGTATATATTCTATTATTTAACAGGGTAATTGCCACTTTAAACGTAATACTGTATATAATACTGTAATAATTGTTTTACCAAAATAAAAAAAATACATGAAAGAATGTTAACATTTCCTAATTTTGAACTTACAAACGCTGTTCAAAATTAAAATACTGTTACAGCACTGCTGCTTATACTGCTTATGTTAAGTGACTTGAAAGGTTTTTGTGTTACCTTGTAAAGACTCACTTTAAATAAATTGTTTAACAAAGGTTTTGGATGTGTGTTTTATTTCTTATGAATTAATGAATGAATACAATTTGAATGGAAGCATAATACAATGTTTCAAATTTGATTTATTTATTTTAACAGCATGTTTAATTGTTAATATTTAAGTTACTTATTGGTCAGATAGCATGTGATTAATTACTAACCCCTATGTCCCCAGTCACGGTTGCAAGACAAAATTATTTTTATTAATTTCGCTTTCAAGATCATTGAAAGCTCAGAGTGACAAGTTATTAGTAGCACCTCTGTTGTGATGAGCCAAATTATTTGCTGTGAAAAAGGCCTATCGCTGGGAAATTAAGTGGTTTGGTAGCAAGTTTAAAATGCACAGAGGTTAAAGAGCATCTACAAGGAGTCAAGTATTATATAAATGGTTTATGCTATATCTATTGATATTTAAAATGTGTTTATCAAGCCTCTTTTATGTGCATGTGGTTTGTTTGGTTAACTGTTTGCAACTAATCTAAGTAATGTTCTGTATTATTTACTTGACCCCTCGCTTTAAGAATCATTCAAAAATATATACTTGTGAAAAGTGAGTCGCAGGTATTTTTGTTTCTGAAAGATGGTGTTACAAACATATATTCTGATATGCTATTATATTTGCTAAATTTGTGACTGTAATCCTTCAAACCTTTTTATCAGTACTTGAAGAGCTATATATTTTTGGGAATAGGTCACATACAGTAAAACAAAATTTATTTATTTTGTTTTACTGTATGTGGTTTCCTTTCCAGTGGTATGGCTCTGGCATTCTTAATTTAATTGGAAGTCATTTTTGATCAGCTAAAATAAATATATCATATTGACATAATAGCTGGATTTATTTTACAGGTTGATTAAAAAATATATGTTTCTCCACTGATTTGAAATGTAGATTGTTTTAATTCCTCGTGTTTACAAAATAAAGATAAAGATAATCAGACAAAAAAAGTTATTTGGATCCTCAGCATGATTTTCAACCAAAGGGTATGAGGGGCTATTAAGTTTCTGTGCTTCTATTGTGTAAATTTACACATGACTGAGTCTAGGGGTGGAAGGTGATTTAGACCAACCAGTGGTCATAAGACACTTGTCTGCATTTATTCTACAGGAACACTCCCCGTGTTTTTTCACTGGGTGGAGCTTTGGAAAAATTCTTTATGTTGGGGGCAGTTACATTTGTTCTTTACACAAATCAGGGCCATTTTCTCATTACAAATTTAGCAAGATGTTGATGCAAATTAATTTGACACTGCAAACTACTCTCATTCATCATACAACGAATTTTTGTGCAATAGAAAATAGATTTCATAATAACATAATAAAGCTGGTGTGTTTGATTTTGCGTGATTTTGTTTTATCTTAATTTTGTCAAGCTTAGAATTAGATAATAACACAACACAAATAATATATCAGTTTAAAGAGAAAAAACATTTAACATGTGGTATTCAACTCTCACATTGTATTCAGCTTATATGTTAAATATACGGTGGAATAGCTGCATCACAATTTTTTATTATAACTTTTATATAGTCATACATTTCTAACTTAATCAAAGGTTTTTGTTATATTACAGAAAACAACATCATGATCACGTTACAAAACTCTGTGGGGCGACGACATGGATAACTTGCTGTGTGGTAGCCTTTTTTATTTTAATATTTGATTTCAAATAATAATAATTTCCTAACATCTCTGAATGTTTATCAACAGCCTGGATCGAGTAGTGAAACTTGAGAGCGGTACTTGGAGAGGAAGTAGTTGATTTATGCTAATGAAGGAGTTGGGGTTTAGCTACGCTGGCTGGGAGCCGCCCTTCATTCACCACATGGTTAAACCCAGACACTACTCGCGCCACTTTCGCAATCTTACTACGATTCCTAAACTCCAAGCAAATGGTAATAACGGCGCCAGGATTATTCGTCCTAGTTGTTGTTAAAATTGTTGAGCCTTTCCCCCCAGTTTTGCAGGTATCCCCGAAAAAGAGTGAGTAAACGGTAAGTCTGTACAAGTGAGTGAACATGGTGGATATTTAGAGGCTAGTGTCTTATTACGCGCATGTTGTTGGCAAGAAACCTGTTGTTAGCCTGGTCGGTAGACGCGGTAAACGTCTAGAAAGTGAAACGCTCAACCCTGGACGTGACACTGGAGCCACATTTAAACGTTTACATTAGCGAAAAGCATTTTAATGGTCAGTTTCCGCATTTGAAAACAACGTTGCACGGGGCGCATGGCAACCTCTCCTCCATGCTTGAAGAATGAGGGAGATTTGAAAAGCGTGTGTTGCGGCTGCACCTCAACTCGGTGCCTCGGAGAAGTGAGACAGACTGGGGGAATTACCGCATATCACTCCTCGGTAGTAGCCACAAGTTGTAGACCGGTGTGCTGATGTTATCGGTTACGTGTTGGCAGAAATAAAAGTTTCGCGTAATTGACTGCGCGCTGGTGTTCACTTGGAAGTGGCAGCAGAACAAAGCACGGCAGCACATGGGGTTCCAGCAGGCCGCGCGCCTTTGGTGTTCCGCGAGCTGCCGAGTTAGCTGCTAACGCTACCACAGCTACGAATTGATAAATGGCATCAAGTTACTTTGCTGATGTTGGCGCGACTCACAATATCATGCTCCGGTTAACTGCTAATGTTGGTTATGTTCGCACCACACAAATACACTGCATTTATCCAGTGTTAGCATCTGTGAGTTGGCTACACCAGTTGAGCTAACTTAGCCAAGACACCGCACTGCTTTGGAGTGGATGGAGTTCATGTTGTATGTTCGGACTCGATACGTCTTCTTGGCCGTTTTGCCACACGATGTGATTCAACATAACCGGCCTGGGTGTCTTATGGGGTTGTTATCGGCCAACATTCTACAGTGAAAGCTAACCACGCGTTAGCCTCTGGCTAACACATGCCCGCATCGTTGTTTTGATCGAGCCCTAGCTTGTTGTGTGCCGGACTGTGCCGTAAGTTTGCAGTAGCTCGTGTCATACGCTTGGTGCGCACACCCCGAATGAGCGCACGCTTCAGTTGCACCTGATTTTTTCCGTAAAGCGCACACACTTTCACATAAGACAGCTTCACTCATGTTGCATTACCCTACACATACATTAAACGTTCTAAATACAGACTCCTGGGCGCCATGTTAGTGCGTGGGGGAGGGGTGTCCTCGTCAGTGCTGTTTCAGCTCCAGGTTTCCAATTGAACTTAGAGGCAAATTGTAGTTTCCCCCCTTATTTTAGACGCATTAAAGTCAGTCAACAAAATGTTATTATGGTTTGTAACCTTACTTACATCTGTTCCAAAACAAATGGTAATATCTTACTGGGGCAGTTGACGGCGGAGCCACAGCAATTTATTCTTTTGGAAGGAGATGAAAGTAGGAGTATGCAAAAGTATTAAGGGACCACCAGTATTTTCACCACGAAGCATGTAGGGACACTTTAAATGACCTGCACTTTTTACAGACTCTAAAAGGTTTTGGTGTTATCTGTGTTTCTCAAATGTAGCACAAACTTAATGTGAAAAGTAAGATTTTTTTTTTTTTTACAAATTACTGTAATTGTGCACATTTTCTAAGATACTGTTTAAAAAAAGAGAACAAAACTGGTATAAATATAACTGTCAGTTTACAAACACAGTCTGGATCATTCTTTTCTGGGTGTATAAAACATTCTTACTTAAGTTTAATTTGTATGGTACTTTATCATCAGTTTGAGCCAATGTTAAACAGTTTAATAATTGGTTAATCTTATACATATATCATATAATAAGGATGTGCCCTAATCCAAGAAAACAAAACATGCTTACAACTAGTTCTGTTCATAAAACAGGCTGTTGCCAACATAAGCAAATCAGTCATGGATAGTGCATTTCTGTTTATTGATGATCTGTCATTTTCAGCCCTGAACTGAAGTTGCTGACACTCTCCTGATGCCATGTCTCATTTATGCTTGCTTGCAGACCGCTGGGCACAGCTCTATCTCCCCTGAAAAGCCCTTCATTGTGGACTTAAAGGCATCGTAAACTCTGTCAATGAAAACTTGCCATGAACAGTTAGAAGTCACTGTAGTGTCAAAGTGCTTACAGTGCAGGTAGTTTTATAATATCTACTGCAGTGAAGGCACTTTCAGCACTATTCTGATAATGTTAACTAAAGGAACTGGTTTATTCACAGAAGGGGCTGGTTTATGCCAAGTCTGCATAGAGTGGAATACACATCTGACAGGACCTCATCTTCATCCTACTGTGAGGTTCTGCATCCCCACTATCTCTGAGTGAAGCAACGGTCTGGAGTGAGACCCCCCTCGTATGCATGAGGCATTATGCATCCTGTCACTTTCCATAATGACTTTTTAGCATTCACCAGTGCATGAAAGCTTTAAGGTTACTTAGAGTTGCAAGTTTTTTTTTTCTTTAAGTGGCCAATAGCTAGAAAGTATGGATCATAATATGTAGTTGATCTTCTGTAATTTTGCTTTTGTGCAAATGAAATGTTGACATTTCAAAATGAGTTAGTTGACATAACTTGCACACCTCTTCCCACTAGTGCTTATGCTAAGGTGCATCTAGTGCAGATAGTGAAGTAGACTAGCACCTACTGCCCTAAGTGCTCCTTCTGGCATACAGTGCTGGGACTGTCATCTGCTCTTGCTGATTTTTTGTTATTATATACTTTAAATTGTAGCAGTTCTCTGTTAGTTTTGCATAGTTGCGCTGCAAGAAGAAATAAGTTGTGCAAATCTATGCAAAACTGATGGTGTCCTGTGTTACCATCTGAACCCTTTTTGGTAATCCTCTGCAGTGGTCAGTTAAGTCCCTGGTACAGTTCTGTTAATAAGGCGAAGATGGGTTTCAGTAGTATTAAAGTGCTTATAGTGCAGGTAGTTTTATGAAATTCTACTGCAGTGTGAGCACTTAAAGTACTCCTAGACATGTATCTCTTCTTGAGGATATTGCAGATGTAGATTGTGCACAATGGGTCTCTGGTTAGTTTTGCTGGTTTGCTTTCAGCTTCTTTCTGTACTGCTGTGCAAATCCATGCAAAACTGATCATAGAACTGAAATGAATCGGTCAGAAGTGATCCCTTTCTGTGCAGGTTGGGAGAGGTCGCAATGCTCTTTTTGTTTGGTATTGCACTTGTCCCGGCCTGTTGAGGACATGGGGAATTATTCTTCAGTAGATTATTCTGTGAAATGACCTCCTTTTTAGATTATTGTCCTTATGGCACCTTGTCCATACTGTCTGATATAGTACCTGAAACTTTAAAACTATAGCAAGTTATTGTGTCCTTCAGAGTTTTCTTCACTCAATAAATCTCCATTGTTAATCCAACCATGACCCGTTTGAAATCTGAATAAATGGCAGTCAACCTGTTTGTAAGAAATGTCGAGTTTTGAAAATAAAGTATTGTCATTGACAAAATGAGTTCTTTTTCTCTCTACTTGCAACAGATGGTTTTCAAAGATATGAGATGACTTTTCCTTTTAAAGGGTATATCTTGTGGTTCCCACATTATAACCCACTAATTATTTGAACAGATGCAAACTCAACTCTGCTATACATGAAGCTTTAGTGGGATTTGTTTATATTTACAGTGGAAATTCCTCTGTATCTTGGAAAAAAATCACTTGTTTTGCTACAATGTGAATTAATATAAACTTAGTCCATTTTATCAATTGCATTCTCTAATCGAGGTTGCTAATATTGTTGTCTTGTGATCATTTATCAATTGCACCAATATATACTCATGTTCTTTGCTCAAAATTGCTATCTTATCGTTTGACTATAAAATGACAAGGTTTTCGATAGATGTGTTTGAGTTCAAGCTGCCAGGAGTTGTGGAAAGTCTTAAATGGATTCCGTGTCTTTACCCTCAGGTATGTTTTCAACTATTCCTGCTGCTTCTGTGATAGTTCCCTCAGTTAGGCATGTGAATGACTGGTAATACTTTAATTCTGTGTTTGGTGGTATGGATGGTTATGTGTGAGGATTAATGTGTCCAGCAGAGGGAAGCACCTGTATACATGGTACATTTCAGAGCAACTGGCTAATTCTGTTGTGAATTGTTTGTGCATTTTGAAATGTCAGTGCAAACTGCAGTAAGCAACATACAAATATGAATATCCCACATGGAGGCCCTTTTTATCTAAAAGTTTTGGCAAGGCAATTTCTTAAATACGTTGTAAGTATGAGTTACTAATATGAATGCCCCACCAGTCATTCATATGTTATGCAAACACTGAGTTTCTGGCCACTGAGCAGAGTTTTCTGTATTGGGCAGTGTAGAGTATGTAGAGATCCATTCACTGGAGTTTTCACCTTTCATTGTCGTGTCCTCTACTTGACAGAGAATATAAATAGGATGCATCTGGAAAGGACACACTCAGAAATGCCTTTCTGCTTGTCAGCCCATGCTGATTACCCTGGCAACCTCTATTTACACTAATATCTAGAATTTTTTTTCCTTTGTTAGACATACAACCTGCATGATTTAAGTGAGGTAGATGGCACCTAGTGTTTATAGATTTGCTTGCAGTATGTGGCCAGCCTGTGTCGGAGGTCTACTAATACTTCATCCCACTATCAAATTCAGAATATTTAAGTAAAATGCAGAAATAGACTCAATGCTCACATTAGCAAGACACAGATTTGTGTGTCAGATTGTTAATGTTAAGTTGTCCACACAGTAATGTTTCTCAGTAAATTAATCTTCTGAATTTTCCTGAAATAGATCTAAAGGGTTAATACAGGCTGACTGATGTCTAGCATGTATTAACTGTTGCTGTACCATTGCCATTATTCGACAAATTGACACATGAAATAATCAAATTCACTGGCTTCATTAAACATATGATGAATGTTGACATTGTCTCATTTTATGCAGATTTTGTCAATAGTCAGAACAGAAATCAAGAGTTCAAATTCTGAAAAGGGTAAATTGTGGTGAACAAATAAAAAAAAAGAATACACGGAGGTTGCTGAATATTTCAGCGTGTTGTTTTGGACATTTCATTATTGCTATATGAGATGGTCATAGGAGAATTTCTGTCCACAAGCTAATAGATGTAGGGATTACAAAGAGCATGTGCTGTATGTCTCATTCATGATGTTTGGTTACTGTTGGCGTCATCAACCCGTAATAACCTGCATATAACCTTTCCTGCAGATGGCTGCAAATTGCTAATCAACATAAGACCTAAACATATACTGTTGTCCTGATTAAAATTACTTAACACAACTATGTTCACCAATAACTAGTGATTAATGTGTGATGGTCACAGTTTAACAGATTTGTTTTGCTATAAGAGTCTAAGACAGAACGCTCTACAAATAGTATGTGCTGTTGGAATCTGGATAGCTCCCTTTTGTATTTGTGGGCTTTATTGAATATTCAGAAGAGGCTGTGTGTGGATGTTGTGTCTCAGGGGATTGTTTAATTCTGCTAACAGACACAAAAAGGCTGTGTCAGCCATGCTGCTGAGGCTGCAGTTCACTTCTGGCATTCATTCTGATGGGGGTCTGTACCTTCAAGTGACCTCTCTGAATTAACCTTGACTGTATCTCCAAGATCCTGCTCGGCCGGAAGATGAACTCTACTCTACGCTTTACATATGCATAGGGCACACGGAAGCTGTCAATTTGATGCTGATGCACTTTTGAATTAGCCACGAAAAACAATTAATTTTCTGAGCAGGTTGATCATGAGTTTTTACAAGGAGCTTAATCACAATCTTTTGTGGCAGTACTCTTGCTGACGACGTGGCTTAAGAAGTGAGACATGAGCAGAATTCAAACAGTGTTCATTCAAGATTAGGAAGACTTTCCCCTGCTTATTACACTGAACACTCTCTTGATCTTTGGCAATGTCAACACATACCCTTGCGATTAATAATAACTAGCAGTAATTCTAGTAAATCTTGTTAGTTGGTAGTATTTCAAAATAAAGCACCCCTCATAGAGAACAGTACAGACGTTTGAGGACATCAACCATACTAAAGAACTTCTAGATCCAGTATGATTTTATGTATGCCATGACATTCAGTGACAGGTAGAGACAAATGATGTGTGATAAAAGAGCAGAACTCCTGATGATGCTCAGGTAAACATCTGATTATCTGTACCTACCTTCAAGGACCATGCTGGAAACAAGTATGTTACTTTTGCATGTTATCCTTGGGATTTTGTATTTTATGTTTATCCAGAAATAAATCAAATCAAATCATACCTGGTAGTAGTTGTTAACATACTGTATTGT
Organism: Brachirus orientalis; assembly: GCA_016785285.1. NCBI lineage: Eukaryota > Metazoa > Chordata > Actinopteri > Pleuronectiformes > Soleidae > Brachirus > Brachirus orientalis. The sequence goes on along the minus strand of JAFBJR010019384.1, from coordinate 2,651,329 downwards.
GGTGATCCCTTACATCTGCAGGTCATTTTTGACCTATCTTTGTTTTTGTGTGGAGCTTCAAGGGGCATTTAGAATCTTAAAATAAATATGATCAAATATTCAGTAAAATGTAGAAACTGATGGAATGAAATTAAATCAATACTATTCTTTGGACCAAATTATGCTAAATAAAAACATTATTAAAGAAATAAGTATGTGTTTTGGGCAAAATGATTGCATGTTTTATGTGGATGAATTAAAAAAATAAAGAAATGTCCTTGTGAAATTTAGGTCAGTGTGGGTATGATTGTGGGTAGCTGTAGTCTCATGAATAGGCAATGCCTTAAAGGCACTCTATGCAAGACAGAATGACACTGTGGTTATATACAGAGCTTCAAAATCGCATATTAAACCACACTACATCACAGCTACAATCTGTGTCCTATTTTCATTCACTCTTACTGTCACCTGTTTTTCATTTCCAGTCTTTGGGGATTCAAAGTTCCCTTTGGCTTGAGAAATCTCCTGTCTGTCCTGTCATCTGCTGAACTCATTTCCTGTAGGCCAACCAATAAGATGTAGTGGCTGCAGATTCAGCACTGCACAAGTTAAAGCACCACCTGTTCCATGGCTTTCTATCTGGCCCTACAGTTGACAGATATTGTCAGATTTTTTTGTGAAAGTTTATACAGTATCTACACTGTTGTATAGAATTTGTGATTGCTTGCTGCTTAATCAGTCTTTTGTCAACTACATCATTTAATGTTGTGGGTTATATATGAAATGTTGCAGCTTTTCTGTCCAAATTGCGATACGGAGGAACTTATAGAATCTGACAGTAAATTAGCTGTCTCGTTTGTTTGGGTGACATAGAGACTGCACAGGTGAAACATAAGCCCCTTTTCCACCAAAATTATCAGGAACTTTTATTACCAAGAACTTATTTACCCAGGTAAAAAACATCCATGTAAACTTTGTAGTTTGCGTTTCCACCACACCTCCAAGTTCTTGAGTGCTGTTGATGACATACAGTCAAAACATTTAACACATTGTTGTGTTTGTTTCTCAAGACCTGTTTTATGTTAACAAGAATAAACTATAAAGCAATTACAAGACATGTGTAGGTTGTACACATGTCTTGTAACGGTTGTAAAGGTGCTTCAGTGAGATGGTGGGAGTGAAAATCAAGCTTCATGTTTTTACCGACATCACCGTGAGCTGCAGCAGCCAGAGACGACAGCAGCAGCAGCGTCTGTGTAAAGCCCACTCTGCTCGCAGACACGTGATTTTTTCCCCCTCTTCTTCATAATTTATTAGTTTCTTCTCATCAAGCTTGTTGTGCATGAGAGGATGTGTCGTATCAGAATCATTTGCTCGTTCGTTCCATCCAGTGTGCAAAGACCTTTAGAACAATACGTGTTTTCATGTCACTCTCCAAAAGTCTCAAATAACAAAAGAAAGAGATAATAGATTTGTCGCTAGTTGATTTTTGTCATTAGAGGGTCTGAAAACTCCACTACAAAGTCGCTATGTTCGCAACACGGAAACCGGTGCAAGATGTATTCCACACAGCCCTGTCCCCCCAAAGTTCCTGGTAAATCTGAAAAGTCCCTAGTCGCGAGTAGGTACTAAATTATCCGGGTAATTTTGCTGGAAATGGGCCAAGGTTTTTTAATTACCCAGGAAAAAAAAGTTCCTATGGTGAAAAAGGGACTACATATAAATATTCCATCCATATTTCCTGTTTCCAGCTGTATTGTGGGAAGTAACCAAAATTCAACACCCGGGCCTTTTGGTCTCATTCATAGACAGTAGCACTACAAATCTATTACCTCAGTATTGGTTCCCGTTTTGAAGAAGAACCTTTGAGTCAGCCTCCTGCTGCTGAACAATAAAGTTGTGATCCTAACAACCAATACAACTTAAGAAAGACCTTAAGAACAGATATAGATTAAATTCTCCACATAGCTGAAGGAAAATGCAGGGCTCAGCAATAGTTTTGAGTAGAAAACCAAACAAAAAAATGTTTGTAGCTATGTTCTGACTATATAAAAATCTGAAAAATATCATTTAAAACATATGTGAAACAATAATTTAAATTTCAAATAGGAGAACCAGCCTGGAAAACAGCACAAAAATGTGCTGTTTTTGAATGCAACATAGACTATTTAGACATTTAGTATGGAAAACTATTTCATTACATTCCACCTATCTTGACTGAAGATACCATATTTACTTTTGTAAGAGCCATACTTTTTTCACTCATATCAAGGAAGCAACAGGGCAAGCACAGCTGTTAACAGACTCCAGCCCTAACTGTTAGGCCCAGCTTTACAAGAGGCCTCTTTACCTCATTTGAGGTAAACTTGCTAAGGATATAAATTTAACAGCAAGAAAATGGCTATGCACTGCACTTTTATGGTGTTTTGCCACCAGATTGGGTTTTGGGGGGAGAAATCTGGTGGATTACTGTGTAATACAAAACAGGAAGTGGGCTGTTTCCAGAAGATTTCTGAATGGCAGATGGTGGATCAAGTGAGCCAATACAGAAATCCTTTCAGTGTACAATATTTCTTCCTTAGAAAAGAGAGTTATTTGTAAGTAAAGATTCTAATTAAATTAAATTATAACATGTTCTGTTACTGGGATTAACTGAAAGCATATGCACTCCTTACAACAATAGGCCATTAAAGTAGTGTTTCACAAGTGCCACCTTATGCTTTTTCTTCAGACATTAATTATGGCCAACAACAACAACAACATTAAAATGTTAGATGAATGACAGAAGATTATTAGCCACTGTGGCACAGTGTCTTGACATAAAATACACTTTCAGAGAGATGTATATGTATTTCCCTGCTGACACGCAGTGAGGGTTAAGATTGCATTTAAATCATTTCAGCTCAATCTTGCATTTTATGCTTCTGACATGAAACAATGGCTCGGCCCTATCACACTCAAGGCATTTCTCTGCTATAGTTCTGTTCAATTAAAGAGAGAAAAAGCTTTCTCTTTTTCTTAAGAGAATAACTCGTATGCCCTCAAAGGACACTTTCTGTCTGTTTCTGTCTTGCACTTGAATAAAATCTTTTGGTAATACATCTTTTACTTTTCCATTCGTGATAATCTACATTTGAGAATGTCACACTGACAACAGTTCAACTCGAGGGACGCTCCACTGCTTTTGTTGGCTGTGGTGATAATTGAATTGGCAAAACTACTTGCTTGTCGACGTTAAAGCGGAAGAGAGCTGTGAAGCTAGTTCTCTCAGGCAACACATATTGACACTGCTTTTTTTTTTTTGGTCACTTCATTGTGGTGCAGCAGAACAGATTTCACACCAAACGCAATAAGGAGAGTATTCATTATGTGTACCATGTGGATGCAGGGTTATAAAGTCTCCTTTATGCAGCACACGAAGTGACTGAAAGTGTTTTGACACAGTCCCTGCCTTTTGACTGCTCAAACGGCAGATTGATTTTCCCTGAAGAGGCCAGCTGAGAGGAGACAAACATGAGCCTCTTAGCAGTGTCTCATTAACTTATAAATTGTCTCAAAGGGGAAAAGAAGAGATCTTGTAACACTGCATGTTGTGTGAGCAGCGAGGGCGAGAAACACAGCACCTCACTGATCAATAAAACCGCTGCCTATTTGTCATTTGCACTTAAAGCTATGGCCCGCAATTTGTTTGTAAAATAGTTTTAATTTCATCAGTTTAAAACCCCTTCTCTGCTATTAATAAATAAAGGTGTCTGGAAAAGAAGAAAAGAGATGCTGATTTTATTCAAAACAAAGAGAATGTTTAGCTGGCATACCTGTCACTAACCAAGGTCTGTTAGTGTTGTCTTACAGGAGATGATGGTATTAATGTCGCTGTACAGTAGTTGTCCTTACAGCAGTCTCTGTGTTGTACTTGGCTTTGGGCGATGTGCGTTCTGTGTGTGTTGAGGGTGAAGCTTTGACTGTGGAGCACAAGAAAGTGGGTGGGATTTATCTGTTGCATCGGTTGCAGTGTAGCCTGCTACTGTAGTCTTTTCCAGACTCCTACACTTTATTTCTGGATAGCTATCCAGACATGAAGAGAATTTAAAGACAGCAAATACCTTAAAAGAGTGTTTCAGAAATAAATTACAACCCGAAGCTTTAAATCACATTTTGATAATGTGACAATGCTTAAAGCGTCTTAGTCTTAAATGTACTGACCAAATTAGTCAGAGTATACAGTGTATCTACACACTCTCACTCATTTTCTACCGCTTTATCCACTAGGGGTCGCAGGGGGCGCTAGTGCCTATCTCCAGCTAACATAGGGCGAGAGGCAGGACAGGTCACAGTGTACTGTATCTAGTATGCTCAAAATGACTTAAGATGAGTGACTCTCTTGTCACAAGCTTGTCTCAAAATCTAATAAGACTAAAGGGATACTGTTCTTAAAATCCTCAAATTCCAATGTCTCAGTATACACACACCCACTGTGACGTAAAAACTGAAATGGTTTATTCCCGTAAACATCTGGGCATCTAGTTGGATTCCAAATTCACCTTTCAGACCCTTGTGGAACACCTTCCCAAAAAGTTGCAAAGGAAAAACTGGCTTCTTATATAAAAACAGATCCTGCCTTTCTTTCATTAACACAAGGTTCATTTTACAATCCCTTATTTTAGCTGTCTTTGACTACAGTGATATTAGATACATGAATGCTCCATTCACTACTTTATAGTGCTCTATGGTTCATAACTGGTGACAGGTCTCTCACCCATCATTGCATTTTATATGAAAAAGTGGGCTGGTCCTCTCTTCCTACCAGAAGAGAGCTGCACTGCCCCTTATCTATCTGTAAAGAACTTTATAATAAACTTCCTTCATATCTGTCTACCCTGCTACAGCCAAGCAAAAATCATTATCAGACATGCTCACAGAATTACAGTACATAAAACTGTCTGCCCCACATACAAAAAACCGAGCTACCGAAGACTGGCTCCTCATTTTACACACCTGACAAAAGGAACAATTTAAGACACTACTCGAAGACGCATTACGCAGACTGTTCACAATTTTCTTAGCACTTTTCCCTTTAATTATTTTATCATTGTGATCATTTGTTTTTATAATTGTATTAAGTGCTTTATAATTTATTTATTTATTTTTATGATTATTTTGTGAGCTTCGGTATACGTATGCTTTCATTCTCCTTGTTACAAATACAATTCTGCATTAAAGATGATCTATATAAAATATGCAGTAATGTTCTCCTCTGGTTGAGACGTTTTTGAATGGGGAGTACCAAAGCTTTTTATACTCATTATTGTTCAGCATTTCCTATGCCATTTGCTCTCTGCTGGCATCCAGTCTGTTGAGGTGCTACTAGCAGCATGATTGCGTCGGTGGCAGCAGGGGCTGCAACAGACTAAAGCACCAGAGCATAAACAGAGTTTCCAGCCCACAAATGAAAATTTATTCTTGACTATACTGGCTTCCCCATTGGTAGCAGTGAATCCAGCATTTCAATATCATGTTACTGTAATTTCTAATGCTACATCCTGGTTATTTTATATTTTAATATGATTCATTTCTTACATGTGCCATTGATATATTAATAGCAATAGTACATTGTTGTGTATTTAACTTCTTCTACATGTATAAGCATATTGCTAATGGTAAAGTATATGTAGAAGAGCACTTGCAGTAATCCCCCACTTTAGTTGCTGTGAAAAGATACGTTTGCAGTCCGCCTGCGTACAAAGTATCATATAATTTGTCATCACAGAGTGACTCCCCTCTGAGCTAAGATAACTGCGTCTGATAATTACCCAGGCTGCACCAGCATAATTTTTCAGCTCCATCCTCTGAAAGTTTACAGTGTAAAGCTGCAAGCAATTATCTGTCATTGGCTTCAGTCAGGAGAATTGATGGTTTGACCTCACTCGTATGAAAATCACACTTGACACTCGTACTTCCGCAGGCAATGTCAAATGAGACAACTGGGGCTAACTCTGCATGACACATGTCACTGACTGCAGCTAAAGATGTTCCATTTGTCAGAAATAAACTAATACTTCCTCCAAGCAACAGCTCTCTGTTCCATTACATTTCATAATTGCTGCAAGGCAGCTGTGAATGTATGGTAGACTGGAAAATGGTACACACACAACCGTGATACTGACATGCCCTTTGTCCTAGATGTAAAAAAAAAAAAAAACATGTCAGCTAATGTTATCCAAAGAGTTAAAGTCTGCTTGAGATTTACTTTATTGAAGGCAGTTTTGACAAGAAACTTGGCAATGCTGTCAGAATGAATTGTGAAAGGACTTACGTGAGTTGCCCACAGAGACACAGACATCACTGACATTCTCGGCAGTAAACTTTATCATGGCCTGCTGCAATGGCACAATACTGCGTATATTTTTTTTACATTGTAGATAATATATAACACTCTTCATACAATGGACCCCACCGTGTAACTGCACTTCACTGTTGTCAGTCACACCGCTTTATACATGCATTTCATTAGAGCTCACCAAATATAGAAATGTGTGGGACTACTGGAGGCTTGTGGACATTATTGCTGAAATAAGAAAGAAAAGTGAACTCCAGGTTTAGTCTGTCTAAACCTGCACAAGTGCATCTATTGCATTTTGTTTCAGGTTGAATGTGTTTTTCACTCGAAAACAAATAGTTTTCATGGTCCAGTGTGCTATTTAAGATGAGTGCACCCCCACTCTAGCCCGATGCCAGATGGGATTGACTCCACTCCACCCATAACCTGCAAAAGATACACAGTAAAAAGGAATAATGGGTTGAGCTGTTTACGAACTATCCAAAGTCATAAAATTGATGTGAAAGTTATAACAGATGTCCTATCTGCTCCTTTACCTCCATCATTATAATATGATAACACAAGCTTTGAATTAATGAGATTTGTCCTCTATGGCAGTTCATCTTCTAAGTCCAAGGTTCTCAAGCTGTGGTACATGTGCCAACCAGTGGTACACAAGCTTCCTCTGGTGGTACTTAGAGGAAAATCAGAAATACTGTTCTATTGTATATACCAGGGTATGTGATCAGAGTGGAGCTGAGGAATTTTTACCTGAGTGCGTAGAAAATCAAAGAAATAACAAAAAAAAGAAAGAAAGAAATAATTAATGAATCCAATTTCAGTGTACCAGTGTCTGAAGTATATGTGAGGAAGAGGAGGATGATGAGTGTGCAAATTATCTTATTGGGAATAAATCTGGTTCCAGTGAAAAGTCCGTAAATGACTTTGCTCTGCCTATTTTACGTTCACTTCCAGAGCTTTTTTTCTCAGGTGGTACTTGGTATAAAAAGTTTGAGATCCACTTATCTAAGTGGAATGATGACTGATGGCTTCTCCCTGTGACTGAGCGAAAGCGAGAGCAAGCAAGAGGCAATGCAGTAACACATCAGGTGATCTGACACTGAAAACTGCTGACGCAAGTGCCAGGGGGCAGACATGAGGAACTAGCGTGTTAATAGGAAAACAGGTGAGCAGGTGTGTATGGAGACAGAAGGTCCACAGTAGACAAATGGACTATGACAGAGGAATGTATACTGCCAGGAACTAGAGCGCCAGACACAGTGAAACAGGCGTAGACAAATCAGGTTAGTGTGTAAATGAAGACAGATGTGGATTTACTGTAGGACAAACAGCAGGTTATACACCAACATCCTCTAAGGTACATTATTTTCAGTAGCAAACAGAAACATCTTCTATGTAAGTGATATTATTTGCTTAATATAATATATATATAGATATAATGGGATAATTAACAGAGAATTACGTTTCATCAATGTTGTATTTCAAGCATCTCTGCTCTTTGTTTTGGTGGCAGGTCCAGCTGCATTTGCCAGTGTAGCGGGTTGGCCTAGTACAGTAACTTCATTTCGCTTAAACATGTATACGTGATACACCACACACGTTATATATAAATAACTAATAAGAAGCATTTCTTAAAAGCAAGTAATTCATTTTGTTCATTAACATTTCAGTCACGATTTAAAAAGATACACATATTTTTCAAGGTAAAATAATAATAAAAATGGGTCATATGCCACTGTTGTTTTGTTTTTATGCGCCTACATAATTTGTACTTATCTGCATTGTGTCTATCAATGGATTAATGGCCCGGCATGTCTAAGCCAGGATGGGGCGCTGTAGGTGATGGGAACTGAACGTGGCCAGAGGTCTAACTGCAGAATAAATGATGCAGAAACGCCATTGCCACGTATTTCTGATGTGCTGTGTTTAATCCCATCGCAGGTCAGTAAAATTGTGTCTTTTCCTTAATTAAAAACAAGTTGTGGGGCCAAATACTAGTCATAGACATTCTTGTTTGAGGTGGTGTGTTGGAGCTGAAACTGTAATGAAAGTTAAACCGAGTTGTGTGAAACTTAACATAAGGACGCTAGCTGCTAAAATCCCAGGTACTTAGCCCTGGCCATTGAATATGAATGGAGTAAGAAGGACTCGCACGCTTTTGTAGCGAGGATGTATTTTTCTAAGTCGATTAAATATTGAAGCATAGTAAAATTGTGGCAGACTGTTGTAATGGCTGAAGTTTGTATTGAGGTACGTAGTATAAATGTGACAGAAAACCAAAACCGTTTGGAGTGAGTAGAACATATTTGCTTTCTGAGTAAGAGTAATAAGTCAAGTGAGCACACTCAGCATGAGTTCATTGGCTCACAAACATGTATGTCACGCCGTATTTTATTTTAGTTTGCAAAGAACTCCATGTATGGTATTTTTGTTCAGAAGAGTATTTTGTTAAGGAAATGTATAATGTATCTATGTAATGTTGAACGAATGAGTGTGCATCAGTACAATGTTAAGCAAGTGTATTTGTATTGGTGCAATGTTAACTGAGTGTATTGGTACTGTGTTAAGTCAATGTATGACTATAGGTAGTATGTAAAGCGAATGAGTTCCACTGGTCAATGGTTTCGAAATGAGTTGTTATGAGAAAGTCAGATGTATTATTATTTATTTATTGTTGATTTATCATTTTATTCATGTTTAATTGCTTATGGCAGAATAAATGATGCAAAAAAATGATGTCATTGCCACGTATTTCTGATGTACTGTGTTTAATCCCATCACAGGGGTGTGGTGGTAACACCAGTTTGTGCATGGATTTCACCCGGAACGGTGTGGGTAACTTGATAGGCACCTAAGGTTTTACAGTAAATATCTGTTTTTTATAAGTGATAATGATAATATTGCATTTGCAAGTAAGCTCACAGTAAACAAGGTGTTACCTCAACCAGCATAATAATTCCAGGACACAAATACACATACACACTGAAGCGGGTAGGTACAAAGAATGCACTTAAAATAAACTAAATAAAATAAAAAAATAAACTGAGTAGAAATGTAGTGAGCTGGTAAGAAGAGACCAGATCTACAAAAACATGTTTTCCAATAAAGAGCACTGAAAACACCAAGAACAGAACTAAACCTCCCATGCAAAAATAAGTGAAGGACGTTATGGTAAGGTTATTCCTACTATATAGCACACAGGGATCATAAAAGATGCTGATATCCATGGCATCAAACCTCAATTTCCAAGAGAGCAAAGCAAGATATTGGTAGAAATTTCACTAAAACGTAGGCTACATAGTTTCCTCATTATATCTCTGCTCTTATCCATTGATTCTCTTCTTTAGTTAACTGGTTTACCAGCAGCCTTATTAATTTCAGTTATAGGCCACTGTACACTGATCTGTCGATAGGCTGATGAAAAGTCATATAGTATACATATAAAAAGCCAATTACACCATTTATTTTTAATTCAATTATGTTACTGCTTTTTGTCTTTGATTGCATCAGACTTGATTTCATCTGCACTATGAAATGAGTCAACCCTTTGTCTGCGAGTTGTGTCCATTTGCAACTAATTTGAAAAAGTGGTTACATAGGAACACCAGATGAAGTCACCCTGTAACTTTTCAAATAAATTATACCAGATTATCTTGACAGAGTTGTTTGGTTGAATAAACTTTTTCATATATTAATCATACCATGCTTGATACTGATCTTTATGATTTTTTTTTTCAGTTAACTAAACAGCAACAACACAACAACAACACTATGTGTACTGCATACTCTTGCAACAACTTTATTTTTTTTCCACTTGTAATTAGTGCAGGCTTCAGCCTTGTTTCCATCATCAGTACAAAGCAGTTTAGCTCTCCATGGTGCAGTTTGAAACGATCTGTCCTGACTTGCATTTTCACCACGGAGTGTGTGGGTCAGATGGTAATAGCTCTGTCAGCTAGCCCGCCAATGATTTACCCTAATTTATTGAATTTCAGGAAGAATAACTGTAGTAATGCAGTAGCTAATTGCCAGTACCAGTAAACTAAACTAGACAAAACAAAGACGAGGAGTGCAACACAGTAAGCAAAGGATAGAACAATGGAGGACGTCCACCATTTTGTGTTTTCTCTTCTAGGTTTTTGGCTATTCAGAACAAGAAGTCAAGTTTTGTTTGAGCAAAGGCTTCAGACTGCCATTTTGTGTTTTTCCCCTCCTTTCACACAAATGTGATAATAATTAGTCAAAAAATCAATGTACTGCATTGTGTCTAGCCCCACCCTTTAGGAGCTGGAACACAGTACTTGGAACCCAGCAGAAGGGCCTCTTTACAAGAGCCCTGTAAAATCTATCACTTTCAAATGACAATAATCATCCTAAACGCACCCTGCATTTTCTATCTAATGAATATTTTGGACCATAGATGAGCTCAGAACATTGAGGCTGATAGTCTTTCAAACTTGTCAAGTGTATCAAGAATCCCTTAAGGTTTCCCCACCAGCTAACTGTCTTTCTTTCAAAGGGTTTTTCATTTTTGTTGCAAGCAGTTTGATGTTTGAAATTGAATGTATTCTTAATGAGGGGAGCTGGGAATTGGCTGGCTGTCAGATCAGCACTATTATCTGCCTTTTGGGTTTGAAGCAAATTAGACTTGTGGTCCCCAAGGTGCGTGGACCCTTGCAAACTGGTGTTGAATTCTTAGAGCATGTCATTTCCTTGATGGAAATTCACTTTAATCAAAAAATGATTCACTGGACTTGTTCACAGCTTTTTTAATTGTTTTCAGTGTGTGTCAAAACACAGTTTTCACCTGTAACTAAGAAATGTGAGCTGAATCAGTTAAATACGTTATGACATTTTTAACCAGTTACTGATCTTAAGCAAGCAAACACTAAATCACATAATTATTTAGATGTTACATGTCATCCGAAAGGCCCAGGAGTGATGCAGACATTTTGAACTTACTTTGATTCAAGTAAGTTCAAAAATATATGTATAATAAAGATTAACAGACAAATGTATGGTGGGCATGTGTACAGTCTAAACTGGGAACACAAAAGACATTTAATTAAATCCAATCTGTGTTCTTGGATAAACAGTGAGCACTGAAACTGTTTTGCAAATTCTGTTTATCTTCAGAGATATCCCAAAGCAGACTGGTGAGGCACTGGGTTGGTGCTACAAATACAAAATGATTTGTTGCCTCAGTGAAATATCAGTGAACATCACTACTTGGGTTTTCTGAGGCTCAGAAAGGGAAATTATTTTTCTTTTTGTCTGGTATTTCTGCTCTCATAGATTTAGGGATATTGTTGATGAAAATGCTTTAAAATTAAAATTAAACCCTGATACTCAAGAATATACTTTAACATATCATATGATATGACTAGTAAAAATGAAAATTATCTAACAGAAAAACTGTTACTGTAAGTTTTGGTTTGTAATTGTTAATCATGTAATGCAGGGAGTTTTCCAGGAGACCTGTAATCGCTTAAAGGTCTCAGGGTTTATATTTTATTATTTTTAAATGTATTTCTTGGGCCCTGTTGTGGCCCCAACCTCCTTAGCACTCATACACATGTACTCACCTAACAACATGTTTTTCTACTTTTTCATGTCTCCTGGTACTCTTTCTCTGCTCCCATCCATCCTGTCTTGTAAGCATCAGATGTTTTAGGTCTTACTGACTCCCACTGGTAACAGAACTTGCACAACATTTTCGAAACACCTTGCAAGTGCCTGAATAGTCCAAATCATTATGGTGTCCAGCAGACACAAAACTAGTGAAAAATTAAACCATAAATTAGTCAAGGTGTGTCAGGCTTTGGTTTGTTTGTCCCGTCTGTGTTGTTTACAATCCCCTGTGCTGTAGTTGGCTCAGCCCAGCACAACACAGTGCAGTGAAGCGTTGGACCCCAGGAGCTTTATGTCCTCTCACACTCATCTGCAGTCTCTGTGTGTCCACCACTGGTGAGTGATTGACCACTAGCCTTAGATTGAAATTGATTGCATTAAGGGCTGTAATAATGAAAGGCTGTTGGTATTCTGGCAGGGGCTTGTAGAGGTGTCAAGGGACAGGATAATGCTGTCACTAGAACAACTAGGTTCTATATTAATGTATTGTCTTGTAGTCAAATTCCTTAGATCCAAGTAGGCCTTTGATCCAAGAGATACTATAGTTCTAATTGGGTCATATTGATCCATTCTACTCCTGCTCAAGGCAGCAGGAATTTCAGTATGCTGCACTGAATGAAAAACTTGATTGACCAACCAAATGCACAGCCTCGTTGACTGGCTGATCCTTGGAGTAGGCTCTGGTTTTGAAAAATAAGTGAATGTTAATACATTAGGACCACTGTGTTTAAACGTTTGGATCAATGATGTGATACAATTTCTGCCAGTTCATAAAGCGGTATCAGTTTTTTGTTATGTTGAAAGTGCCTGGTCTGAAGACATGGTTGTTTTCCTACAAGGTATGGGGAGTTTGCATGTTCTCCCTGATGTGCATGGGTTTTCTCCGGGTTCTCCGTTTTTTTCCCCAACACATGCAGAGATTGATTGATTGATTGGACTCTCTAAATTGCTCCTAGGTGTATGAGAGAATGGTTGTTTGTCTTTATATCTTGGCCCTGCAATGAACTGGCGACTGGTCCCCTGGCGACTGGTCCAGGGTGTACCAAGCCTTTTGTCGTATGTCAGCTGGGATTGGCACCAGCAGCCTGCGACCCTCATGTGGAGGATAGAGACAAGACAATGGATGCCTTGTATAAAAAGGGCTATATATTTAAAATTTAATTGATTGTTTAGTGGATTAAGTAACCTTGAGGTCAACTCGGTGAACATCTTTGAAGATTTGTCTTACATTTAGAACAAGCACTGCAGTAGGATACAAATGCATGACATGTTTTGTATCATTTATGAAGATTTCATAGATCCTTACCTATAGACACTGACACAGGCTTTATCTAAGAGTATCTGCCAGGGATTCATTAGGCTGCATCAGATGCCCTGGGAGGAGGAAGGGGCCAAAGCTTGAAGGATTGTGCTGCATATCAAATTACTCTTGCTGAACATCAGTGGAATGTATAATCGCATGAACATTCAAAATGCAGATATAAAATAACAAGGGTTGAATACGACTGACTTTTAATTTACTGCAATCCCAAGCAATGGACTGGCAGTAATGTGTAAGGTGAAGAAGAAGTAATTCATTTTATCAATGGATATGTGTTCTTTGTCATCTGTGATATTTTAAAACACTTGCTTGTGTCTATTCACAGTCTCTGAATGAGTCAGATGGTATCAGCATTTAAAAGGAATCAGGTTTTAATTAAATCCAAGTGAATTGTTTTACCTGTAAATAAATTATAGATATGCTTTAGTAGTCAGTCTTTTAATATTACAAGCAACATAATTGACAGTAGGTAAGTATTGGTACTTGATTTAAAATGCGGTACTAAAACACCATTGCCATAAAAGAGTGCAAAGTGGGGCATCCAAGGCCATCAGACTATAGTTTAATCATTGCCACGGTCAGGTTTAATGACACCAGACTTATCTTTATGTGTTAATGTGCCAACTACCTTTATTGCTTTACCCGGGCTTTTCCTTTCTGTTTACAGGTTCCCTCAGGTGGAATTCCTCTCTTCAGGGTGGTCAGCATTCCAATTAGTCTGCAATTCAATGGTACCAAGTTCATATTTAATTTTTAGTGTGGCCCAGGGAGGGAAGACTATGGGGTTTGCTTTCGTGCAAGGTCAGAAATGATAATGATTAAAGCTCTAAACTTTGTGTGAATTTTTTCTTTTGTTTTTTGAAACTGCTACTGTCTAGGTTTGGTTTATACATCCATGCCCCAGTGGTTTCAGTGGATTATAGCAGATACAGGATTTATCATGTAGCAAATTTGTTTTTGTTTTGCTGAATTTGCATACATTAACTGATCATTCTTTATTATATAATATATTCATTTCTCAAAGTTAGGACAAGACATGCCCCAAAGACATGTTTATTTCTAATGCAATGAACGATTGCTGGGATGATGAAGAATGAGTAATGAAAATATATTCAGTCTTCCTTTGCCTCGGGCTCATGAAGAATGTGGGACATAACTCAATGTATACTTTCCCAGGTCTTCATTGGTGATGGGTGCTGATACTATCAGAGACACTCTTATGACAAATATGTGTGTATTTTTACTATTTGTAGTCATAAGGTGTTGTTGCAACTAGTGCATAAGGATTCTGAATAATTGTATATTCAAAAAGTGAAGTTTTTGTAAGGGAGTTTGTTTCAACTGGTTATAACAGATTGTAAAAGGATTCCATAACCTATATGAAAACCAGACTTTAGCTAAAAATGGCACGTCTCTTATAGCAGTATGGTGCAACCCCTAATTCCTTTTATCTTTGATGATATTGTGAATTTTCATATTCATAAATGATGAATACATGCTGCTCATACTTCAGGCTTGTGCTCTTTGGGGACTGATTTGTGTAATTCTGTGCCCCTTTTTTTGACATAATTATGAAAAGATTAGGGGTTCACATTACCACATTACTACAAAATGACAAATATATCATCAAGGTTCATGTGACTCCTGATTTCCTCCACTTAATTAGGGTTTAAAGTTCTTTTAGAGTGGCTTATAATTAAAGACTGCAAAATGTAATCTGAAAGTGATTTCATAAACACTACAGTGCTATAGTCTGCACAGTAAAATGCACACTATAATATAATATAATATAATATAATATAATATAATATAATATAATATAATTGCACTTATGAGTAAGTTATATCAGCTTATGTTTGATGCATAATTCAGTCTCAGGTTTGATGGTAAGATGAATCCAGCATTCCATAAGTGTATAATTGTGACTGTGCATCTAACACATGGAAAAGCCAGTGTCTTTTTATTCTTTTGTTGGTGGATCATCTGCCTGCCAGTTATGCTGAATCATAGCAGCCTGTCTCACTGAGAGTGGATTAAGAGTCACTGTCCTCTGAGCATTTGTTCAGCGCAGCCAGAGCTGCAATGTATGTTTCCCCACAGCTCCAAACTGCTCAAGCAAACTCTTGTTTTCACATCTCAGGGAAATTTCAATGAGAAGACAGCTGCCGAAGCTTTAGACTGATACAAACTGTGTCTCTGAGGAAGGATTGCAGTTTTTTAATGGACAACACAGCAAACAGTTCAGCGGACACAAAACTAGAAAAAGAAATATACTGACATCAAATAGGCTGGGAAAATATGAGTGACTAATGTTAAAATTTATTTTTATTATTTTGTAAATTACTACTTAGAATTTAGTTTGAGGTGGTCTAGTTTTGATGAGTTTCATCAACTTGAGGTGCATCAGAGTCAAAACAAAAAATAGATTTTTTTAATTTAAAAATTAATACATTTACTGCAGATTGTGTAGTATAGAGGTTTCTGTAGTTCATAACAACATAAATGTTTGGCTTGAAATGTTTGTAATTGTTTTTGCCTGTGTGTTGTTAATATTAACTGCATAGCACTTTGACTATTCTCTCGTCACTGATGAATGGGGGATAAACATCTGTTTATTTCAAGTCTTTGACAGTGGTATAGCTTATGTCTCAATAATAAAACAGTTCAAAAAGTCACTTTTATTGTGATCAAGTGTGACTCTGCACAGGGTGATCTGGTAAAACACCTGGTAGAAAGTGGAGAAAGCACTTCACAGATGAGGATTTTGCAGATGAAAAAACATAATTAAGAGTTCGAAATTAATATCAAACACTAAACTAATGAGTGGCATAAAGGACCAAACCTGCACAGTAAAATTTTAAAATACACTTTAGAAAAAAGTACTATTTACTCCCAAGGTCAGTGTGATATAACAATAAACTGGTATGGCTGAAAGGTTTCTGCAAAGAAGACACAGACACATTTCACTGATATGTCTATCAAATAAAAAAAACTAAAACATTGTTTTGTCTCAGTAAAAAAAGTAAATATAGCCACAGGATGCTTCAGCAGCACAACAGTTTAAAAACAGTGACCAATTCTATTTCTGAAATGCCTGAAATGGGTGTTTTTATAATGCACAGCACAATTACTGATAAAACAGCCTCATAACACATCATGTAAACATCTTAACTGGACTAATGTATGGATCTGATTCCTTTCACTGATAAATATATAATTGGCTGCATGTAAACAATTCCACTGGCCTTCGTGCAAATGTGCAGTTTGGTTGTTTACATCAATTCTCTGATTCTGACAAGAGAAGGATTACAGGAAGAAATAACATTAAATCAGTAATGTTATTCCATGTTATGAATTGAATAAATGAAGAAGTAAGTTAGTAAAAACTTTGGCATTAGTTTTTTAATCCTGGACCAAGTGAAGCGCACTGTATAAGAGTGAATTTATTTGAACTTCTTAAACCTCAAATTTCTGACTTACAGTAACATAAAAATACAATTATTGTTGACTGTCTTTGGCACATACCCATAAAAACAATATATTGTGACAAAGATTCAATTCAATTCAATATAACACATTGTATGTGGATAGTTTCAGTTTGGTTTCAAATCTGTTAAGTCAGACTCTACATACTGTCTTCAAAAGAAAATTTCACACTAAGGTGACA
The DNA here is from genome assembly GCA_016785285.1 of Brachirus orientalis. Taxonomy (NCBI): domain Eukaryota; kingdom Metazoa; phylum Chordata; class Actinopteri; order Pleuronectiformes; family Soleidae; genus Brachirus; species Brachirus orientalis. The sequence continues at coordinate 2,634,394 of JAFBJR010019384.1, read as the reverse complement.
CTGCTCTTTTTGTTTATGGCTTTACCAAATGGGTTTAAGATGGGGTGACAATGTGACTTTGTATAGATGAAATTATACACTGTTTTGTGTTGTAGTAACTGACCATCAGTGATAACAGAGATATTTGGGAATTTACACGAGGACAGGCAGAACTGCACAGATATGCTTAAAAAAACCTGATGATTAAGGAGATTCATGCTGCTGCAGGAACCTTGGATTGCAGGATTGTACTACCTTTCTTTGTGTATCAAGGGTTTGTAAAGGCTTATATAAAGGCTATATGTACATATGCTGTGTATGAGTTGCTGTAATTAAAAAGGTCCCCATACAGAGAATTGAGAGAAATAACCATATTAATTCAGGTATGTTAAGTACTTGCTATACACAGTAGATATACTATATATATATATATATATATATATATAATGAGAGTTGAGATCAATGCACACATGTGCTTTACATTGTTTTAGTGTTCAGTATCAGCGAAGACAATGTCAAACAATAATGTGTATTTTGAATAAGGTTATTATTTGCAGATGTTTCAGGGTTCATTAGATCATGACATCAACTCTGGGTGTCTCCATTCCTCCGATTCTGACAGTTTGGTTGCTGCCTAGAATAAACATGGGTTTTCTCAGCCACATGAAAAGCGAGTGCAATAATGGCTGCCCTGACTACAGACACTACAGCCTATACTGTACTGTAGGCATAGTAGTACAGTCATAAAAGATTCATATCCCAGCCAAGTAATATATTTCAAATCAATGTTTTGACAAAAGACTCATCTGGTTTTTTTCTCTCCAAACCTTATTTTTTGCTCTCCACACAAACTCATAAAAAAAGTCATCGGTGATTGTCATCTATTAGTATATTAGATAAGTTGGTAAAGTAGCTCAGGTAACATAGTGGAGCTCTCCAGGGTGCTGATCACAACGCTGTCACTCTAAAGTTGCTGCCACGTATAATTGCAACAACTGGCAAGAAGTTACAAGACAATGATGGAGCTGTTTAGGTGGTTGCATGTTTTATACCTCCTGGTTGCTGAAATGTGAGGTGCTTCTCCTTGTGTTACTTCACCTGATATTGTGTTCACTGTAAGCACTGTTAGTAAGACAGCTCAGATTTTCTATCCACATTCTATTTGCTCCTTTCTTTACTACTAGCATCAAAATTATAATTTGGCTACCTCGATGGCTTCAGTGTTTAACAGTTGTTTTTCAGGTACAGTTTGTGGTTCTGCTAATAAAACACATTTTTGATGCATCTAATATTTGGATGTATTTTACATCTCCCTTTGCGGGTTATTGGCTTTGACCAACTGGAAGTGGACTGCAAGATAAACTCTGAACACATATAGGAGGACTCCATCTCTAGCTGGTCTGTGAGTATCTGGGAATCCCAGAAGAGCTCTTGTAAATTGCTGGAGGGGGGAAAATAATATACTACAATCAGCACAGGGAGTATCGAAGGCAGCCCATACATCCTCCTCACACACATATACTGAAACCTTTCGTACAGTGCTTAATAGTCTACTTAGGCAACTTGACAGCTCTCTTAGCTGAAAATTTTCCATTAAATAAATGTTTCATTTCATTCAAAATTTTCATTTGGACAAAACTGTCTCCTGAGTTTCAAAGTTGGATACATAAATTAACTGTGATATTTCCAGGTCAAGAAGTCTCACCACTCAAGTAGAGAAAATAATTCATGAAAGGAGCCAATTTTAACCACTGTTTCTACCATCCTTTATTTCAGTGTCATATTTATGGGACTATACAGATTATGTTACCACAAATGTTAAATCGGATTGTATGTCTACACAAACATCATCCACAAGACCACATAATCTAGGATATAGGGACATAGAAGAGTTCAAGTTTAGTGTACAATCAATTTGTGTTTTCTCAGTCAACAGATCCCTTCTCCCTTCAAGGTGTTCGTTTGCTAGTCTGTTTGACTTGCTTTGTTGTGTTCTGTTTTTGCCATGACCACCTGATACACACAGGTGTGTGTATACACATTAAACTCATTTTCCACGCATCCTCAGTCTCCTGCCGTTGATCGCAATGTAAATGTTAATGAAATCCCAACATAAGGCAAAGTGAGATTGTTTCATGACAAAAAGGAAAACATGTCTCCCTAAAACTTGAACCTGATGATTTAGACATCTAATCTCCCAGTATAGCTTCACCCTCTGAAGCAAGCAGATGTCACTTTAAAGTTGCTTTCAGAATGTGGTATCTCATACCAATAGAAAACTCATGGCAGCCATGTTAATCCACTGTTGATCTAGCCTAGGACCAAGCTGTTCCAAAATCAATAAAGCCATGAACATTTGCCATTCGGTCTTCATCACATCCTTTGCCTCCACCAGTTAATATGATCTGATACTGTGCTACTGGTGTTTCGCTTTAGTGTCACATGAAGAAAAACTGATCGGAATCTTTTTTTCAAATCTATATATCTATAATCTATATATCTATTTTACATTTTCTCAGTTCCATTTTTCAGTTCCA
>JAFBJR010019384.1:2387422-2631863 GCA_016785285.1 Brachirus orientalis | reverse complement strand
AAATAACAAAAACTCCCATATCCAAAAATTATTAAAAGAATTCTAACTCTGTATGCATATCCGGATCACCACCAAAATCTAATAATATCATCCTTGGGCCATAACCTACAGATAAGAAAATTATATCCACATCTGTCCTTGACTTTTCGAGTTATGTTGCTCACAGTCAGACAGATAAATAGACCACTGAGGCCACCACTCACTGAAACTCCACCACTCACCCCTTCCTTTCTCATGGATATCAGAGAACTATGGTGGTCTTTGTGTACCAGAAAGGATGTAGTTTGCCTTTGTTTGAAAAGTAAGCTTTTTCAGGTCACCAAACCAAGCTCCTGTTAATTTGGTTGTCCAAGCTGCTGTAAAAACATGGAACACAAGATGGTGGCCTCCGTAAAGGAAGGCTCTTACCTTAAAAGGCTTATTCCAAATCAACAGAAGCCAAACATTATTTTTACAGCAATTATACACTTATAAAAACTTGTAAGCAGTACATCAATTTTTTACAAATAAGCACATTCCACAAGTCCATTGAAGGGCCACCACACAGAGATGAACAACCATTCACTCTCAGTTTCACACCTACAGTCAGTTTAGAGTGTCCAGTTAATCTCTGCATGTTTTGGACTGTGGGAGGAAACCAGAATACCTGAAGATAGCCCACTTACACATGTGGAGAACATGCAAACTCAGCACAGAAAGGCTCTCAGCCCACCCGGGAATCCAACCTGCAACCTTGTTGCTGTGAGGCAGTGCTCTCCACTATTCCACCATGTAGCCAGACTGGATCTTAATGCATCTAAAAATATTTACTGTGACAAGTAGCTCATTTTATTGTTTACCTTATATTAATAGTGTCTCAAAAGGCTTTAATAAGGTAGTGATTCTCAAAGTATGGGTGGAGGCCCTGGTGGACTGTGCGGGTACTGCAGGTGGGCAGCTACAGGGTATAAAAAATAGATAGAGAGGTTTTTGCCTTAAATAGCAGTGGTGGTAATCAGAACAATGCAAAGAAAGCATTACAGTGTAAATAATTCATTAAATTAAAGCTGCCATACAAATTGCAAATTGATGAATTATTGTGGATAGTTTTTTTCTACATATTTACTTACAGAGTCCAATTAAAAGTCCAAATGTTATTTTCTGGTTTATGAAATAAATTATATGCAGTATAAAATACTTGCTCCTATAGTCTTGTTACTATGTTTATTGTTAATTGTTTTAAATAGAATGGGCCTTGTCTTGACATTCATAGGTTTGGAGTGGCTGTATCAGGGAGTCTAAAACTATAGTCTTCGATGTAATGCTGGTGTTTGCCTCAGGTGACAAAACTTCATAAACATCCGAGGACAATTTCCCGTCCCTCCCTCAGACCTACTGTCCACCACATCCTCGGCGGTAGGTGCCGACACCCGCCCCGTCACCCACCCCACCCCCGCGCAAACATGGATGAGGCTGGAGTCCACTCCATATTTTGTATGGCGCTGTTCGTTGCCAGTGCATCTGCTGTGAACACTCAGCGCTCCCTCCACCCAGCATTTCCACTTGCGCACAGCAGCAGCAGCAGCAGCAGCCACAAGGCTCGTCTGCTCACTGAAGTTGAGTCAACGCACGGGGTGGGGGGTGGGGGGGGAAACGCGCAGCGTGGATTCATGAGGCTCCTCCACTTCTCACAGACAGTCCTCTTGTCTGCGGCGCGAGGGGACTTTTTATTCACTCTTGGTTGCACCAGAGACCTGTTTACCATTTGGAAGATGTGTTGGTAAGCACAGATAATCCGAGCTGCCAACCATTGAAACGCCCACTCATTATAAGTACCTTTGGATCTAGTGCATGGGAGTTTGACCAACCAGCTGTAAAGAAGCTTTAAACAATAAGGATCTTCGCACAAGTGAACAATGCTCAGACTAGAGACCATCCTTTGCACTTTTTCTCTGCTGTGTGCAGCAGCAAGAGCTGATTTTAAAGCCCGGAATTGCAGCGAGGTGCGGGAGGCTTGTGTCGGGAAAGGTTTCAGCTTTGCACATGTTCCACTTCAGGAGATCCCAGGTAAGGCTCACACGTTATATACTGCATAATAATTAAGCTGCTTAATTAATTCCTTTTTTTTGTGCGGGCTGTTGAAATGTAATTCAGGGTCGTCCCACTGCAACTCATTCATTATGAGGCAACATTATTGTGTGAGCGGTTTAAAAATGCTGCAGGAGTCACTGCTGCAGCGGCACCTCAACCACCTGTCACTCACCAAGTTTTCAAACGCGGGATATTCTCACATACACTGCGTCGCCAAATAGTCCTAATTTATTGGATATGATGGCGAGCAACAGCTGGGACAAACTCCTGCCTCCCACGGCTTTGCACCAGCGAAGTGATCCGCAAATAAAGCGCCTGGACGGTTAATGTGATTGTACATTCATGCTGTGATAACTTTATCCCATAACACCAGCCACTGTCAATAGTGCCAGCTGTCCTAAGTCCAGCCTTCAGGTCTCTGACAGTGCCAACCAAGCAGAGATAATGAATGGTCAACTCAACAGATTAACTCGGGTTCCTGCAAAGATGAAGTGATTAGGTGAAGTGGAACTGCCTGCTACTGCACTATATACAGTACTTCAGACCCATAACCATGAATCAGATTCTACATGGTGTAAAGCCACTACATCCCATTTGATAATGAATGAATGTATGACATGCAGAGGTCAATTTGCACCTGGGCCCCATGTGAAAGCAAAATAATTAATATGAACAGAAACTAGTGATGCAAATAACAGGGTTAATCATATTCAGTTGGACACAGTGTTCACTGTCAGAACCTGGGAACTCATTTTTTAAAAAAATCTTTTCATTTCTGTTAACAATAAAGAATGAAAATTAATAATTCAGGTCTCAAATCACAGTGACTTCTGTAAAATATCAAAAGTATTTACGTTGTTTTTTTTTAATATAATGTTAAATATACCAGGCGGAAAATATGTTCTTAAAAGGGACATGAGTATACATATTTATGGAATTCCTTTAGTTCCTCACTCAGCATACTTACATTTTATGTGATTGTTATTTGACTTGATATACAGTATATTTTGAAGTCAATTTTTCAGTACAGTATTCAAAAAAAAAAAAAAAAAGATGAGCATTATACGTGAAGCCCTAAAAATATAAACCACTTTGTATTCTAATACAAGTTGATAAGTTATAACATTTTTAATTTCCATTTCACATAGAACAAATAAATATATAAAATTTTAATTGGAGCTTTTGCATTTGCAATTCGCTAATTTCTTTGTTTCAAAATGCATTTCTTTATAAATAATGAATTAATTAAGAATCGGTGCATAATTCATATTACTCCAGCTGAATTCACTTCTAGGTCATCAATGTTATGCTTCAGGGCCAATCGTGCTTTCCATAAAGCAGTGAAATCTGGCTGAATATGTGACATCAGGCACACCGGGTCAGAGATGTGTTGAATAACAAACTGATTAAATCCGTTGGATCCAGGTCCCTGACATCACAATTAATCTCCTAAATGAGTGAAAATGTCAGTCTCTTTCATCTGCAGTTGGTATCACCCTGAATAGATGCCTTTTGATCGGGTCTTCAAATGAGTTATAACCTTAAATGTCTGCTGGTGGACAACATGTTATCAACACCTCAGCAAATTGCAAACGCTGATGGGCATGTCCTTGTGACTGACTGCCTTTCACTCAGGCAAACAAAATCTGAGCTAAGCCACATCACACCTTAAGTGAAAAAAAGGAGAAGCTAATAGTTAATAAAATAACACTAATCAATGGGGTTTCGAGCATCAGAAGCAGAAATACAGTACATGTTCTCTACGGAGATCCCCACAGTGAAAAGTTTTCTCTGACTTCTTTACAATTTATTGATTCACTGTAAGTCTTGCTTTTATGACCACAGGGATGGGGTCTTCACGGAAAAAGGGTGAATCGATCTTCGGCACCGAGGAACTATGTTATTCTTTATCCAAAACAATGAGAAGAGTAGCATTTGCTCTTTAGTCTGTCTACTGTTATTTTTCATGTGGGACTTCTTAGTATGTCACTACACACCACCAGCTCTGAGGTAGAAGAATGTCTTGCATTGTCTTGTCATTGCTACATCGTTAACAGGAATCACTTGGAAAGTCGCTTGCTGTCTATTTAAAGAAATTGTATTGACATGATGGAGGTTGTTTGGGATTAATAGAAGCAGATGATCTGCTGTGGCGACTCCTAAAGCGAGAAGTCGAAAGACAAAAAAGTATATTTTAGTAGTTCATTTTCAGTAGAATTCCTGTTTAGTTACTAGAGGTGTAAGCACGTATCGATACAATTAAATATCACGATACTTTATGACATAATATAGTGTAGTATCATTTATTTTAAGCATCGATATGGAAATATTCTTGAAAATTATTTTCTGCCAGTGGTTTGGTATTGTATTAAAACCTCCAAATGTTAGTTGACAGCTGGTTTTTAGTCATTTAGTCAAGTTTTTCTTAAAATAAACTATTTTGGGATGGAAAATACTGCTTATTGTATACCAATGTACTGCAATATGTTGTATTTTCACCCCTACATGTATCATATGTCAGATTTTTGCCTATACTCAGCCCTATTAGTTACGGGCACATATTTTTTATTAAAAAAGCAGCCACACAAATATTGCATTTTGTATATTACCTGTTGTAGAGATGGCAATGGAAGGGTTAAGAGTGCCAATGTGGCAGCTGGGGAACATGTTCAATCATGACATTAGTGTGGAGTTAATATTCCAGTGCTTGTAGATTAGCTGGTACTTCAGGGCCTCGGTGTTAGAGAGGCTCTTGAAGCTTCCCGTGTAGATTATTGTTTCTGTCAGCCTTGCAGCTGCCATCACACTCTATTAACTCACTGATGTCTTCAGAAAAATGTCAACCTAGGTGCTACTGTTAATGATGATGCTTCCCCTGCTTTTCCGTACTGTATTTTATGTTAAATCTTTGCTGATACAATCTTGTAGGCAGAGCTGTCAAAATCAACATCTAGTGACAGAGGTGTGTGCTGCTTTTGATGTATGATGCCATTAGAGAGTATGGTAACCTTAAAACAAATTAGAAAACACTTGTTTTCCCCCATCACATTAGACTACTAAGGAAAACACAACACTTTTTTGTTTTCTTTCAGTCTTAGATATGAGGTACACACCCTGGTCAAATTGATCACAAATAAAAGATACCAGAAATAACAGCAGGGCATGTGTGCTTAGCACCACTTGAAATGCTCAACCATAGATATGGTGTTTTTGTGTACTAGGTTAAAAATGAAAAGGCTTAAAAACCACTAACTTTTGCTGTTGTGTTTGGTCTAACATAAGGAACCAGTTCAGATGGAATGACAGCATCGGAGCCTGTGTTATCGACAAAAATGTTGTTATTATCTGAAGCCAATATTCTCATTTGATATAGTAATTCCAAAAGACTACTGCAATGCTTCTGTCTGCTGACCAGAGCAGGCTGGAGGCCGTCAACAGCAGTTTGAACCCTTGGAGCATGAGAATCAGCTGGCTCTAAAGATCATTTGTGTTCACACATCTTGAAATGTCCACAGCATCTCCCTCTCGCAGCATTCATTATTTAAAATTCTCTTTAAAATTCAAATTCTGCCTTAAATCTAATTTTAAATCCAGCAACTCACTGTTCTGGATAAAGATGAAAAACTGCTCTCAGTCTACCCTCGAACGTCTCACTTAGTGGATAACCCAGTGTCTGAGACAAGATTGGTAGATATGGAAAATGAGTCACACTGCTGACTGCTGGATTCAATGGAACTTCCCTGCATGTCATATTCTGTCATGCAGTCATTTAATGTCCTGCACCGTTTACTCCCAGCCAGGAGATGGAGAAGGGACAGAAATACAGCTGCTGGTATTTTATGTGATCATTGGGCACATAAACAGTGAGCCAAACAATTTCTGCTGGGTTGGGATGGAAGGGTTAAATAATATTGTAATATCTATTGTATATTAGAAAGAATGGTGACCCAGGTGACATTGTTAGCCCATGCAACATATGTCAGTATTGCTGTGATCTTGCCAATCACAGGTGGAGATACAGTAGATCTGCATGGAAGTAAAATCCCGAGAATGATCACAGCTTTTGATTGGTTTATGGTGTGTCTAATAATATATTTGTCATATTATTACACATAATTGAACATTTGGCTTTGGTAGGTAATGCTTTGCTTGTATGTTGTGTGTAGCACCAAAGTTTGAGGCTTCCTTGCTATAAAGTGCAATGTAATTGTGTCCTACTGAGTGGCAGAAGGCGATACTGTCAGGAAAGACAAAACGAAACAATCATCACTTCTTCTGCAGCAAAGGGAGATTTCTCAAATGCAGCCTCTGTCCCTGTGTCATCAACACATGAGTTATGTCCAGAAGTTGAATTTTCTCCTATGGTAGAAACAGTAAAAGGATCAGATAATCATACCAGGCAAAGTTGCATATCTTGAAATAAATAGTGCTTTATAAGCAATGAATTTTTCTTGTTTTAAAATATAACAATTTACAATTGAATATGTCTATATTGTTATTAAGAATGACAGAAAGTACAACAGATGTAGTTGTTAGTAAGCCCGTGTTGTTAGCTTTCCTGTGGGTGTTCCATGTTGCTGTAGAAACAAATGTGCACGTTCACGGCAGGCTCCGCCGATCCTCTGTCCATCCCCTCATCCACTGAAAAAGAAGGGGCGGGATGCTATAAAGTGCAATGTAATTGTGTCCTACTGAGTGGCAGAAGGCGATACTGTCAGGAAAGACAGAACGAAACAATCATCACTTCTTCTGCAGCAAAGGGAGATTTCTCAAATGCAGCCTCTGTCCCTGTGTCATCAACACATGAGTTATGTCCAGAAGTTGAATTTTCTCCTATGGTAGAAACAGTAAAAGGATCAGATAATCATACCAGGCAAAGTTGCATATCTTGAAATAAATAGTGCTTTATAAGCAATGAATTTTTCTTGTTTTAAAATATAACAATTTACAATTGAATATGTCTATATTGTCATTAAGAATGACAGAAAGTACAACAGATGTAGTTGTTAGTAAGTTGCTGTAGAAACAAATGTGCGCGTTCACGGCAGGCTCCGCCGATCCTCTGTCCATCCCCTCATCCACTGAAAAAGAAGGGGCGGGAACTGACATAGTTCAAATTCTAAGTTTCACTTTACCCTCTCTCTCTCTGTCTCCGCCAAACTCCCGACTTAAAAAGTGGCATGAATGTCTAAGTTTAAATTTAAATTCAGACCAATTAGACACAAAATCAGATTTTAGGTTGTCTACTTGTGTTTTCAGGTACAGTGGCTGTAATCTTTTCAAGCCTCATCAACAGTGGATTCAGAGGAGTTTTGATGTAATAACAATCTTCCTTTAATGTTGATTGTTGCTTGTTCAGTCAGTAACATGAAATTTGAGGCTTCAGAACTAAAATGATCAGTTATTATCAACTTGGATAGGTTCAGTTTCAATGTGAGGTTTTTTTTTTCAAATAATATGTTCTAAGGTCTTAGCTTGTCAAATGACTTTATCTTGGGCTTAATTAGTATTTTATAAACCAAAGAGTATTTGATTGCTTGAAAATTATCTTGAAACTGTATCAACATAAGGCTTTGGAGTTGGACTCTTTGTTAACCCAATGTCTGGCATCACATAATTTACAAAAATATGATGTTTAAGGCTGATATAAATAATCGTATATAGTCAGTTAAATTAACAAATTGAATCAAATTATGTTTTATTAAGATAAATTAAGATATCTTTTCTGGTCAATGCACGTGCAGCATCTGCTCACTGGTCAGATGTGCTGTCACTGTGAGGGATGCTACCATTTTAATTCATGCAAATGCAGTTATGATGTGTAATGCCTCTGTGTTTGTCTAGCAAAGTTTTTTTTGACTAAATTATTTTATTCTACATCAAACTGAATACTGTTCCTTTAGATGTGAATTTTGATGTGTTTCAGTTTGTTTAGGAAAGACATAAAAGCCTGCCTTAAGAACTTTCTGGATAGAATTTCCACATTCTAATCCTGTCTGTGACCTAAGCTTTCTGGTTATTTCAGCTATGGCCTTGAGCACGTCCAACCTTCTGTAACTCACAACCCTGCTTTCTAAAACTGCAATGCAGTTTACACATTTAACATAAACCTACTTTTTTTTAAAACTCTGTATTCCATAGGATACAATGACCTGGATTACTGAGGAACTTCGCAAATATACTACAAAGATGATGTGCCATGTTTATAAGCAGCAGTTGTATAGGATACTAAAGGAAGTATGTAGTGAATGCAGCCATGGAGAATCAATGAGTGTCAAACTCATTTGAGATAAATCTACTTTAAAGGACAAGGATATGAAGTGAAGTAGTGCTGGGCGGTATACTGGTTCATTCTGAAAACCAGTATTTATTTATTTTGTATCCTGCCAGAACTGTAAAATATGAAAAACACAATGTGGTTCTTTAAAACACTCTTCAGCAGGGGACCCTCTTTATTGCTGCACCACACGAGCAACTGTGGTACTAATTGCAGGAATGATCAATTTACTCCACCATCTCAGCAGAAAACATGTCTGTAAGAAGAATGTAAACAGTCATGTTAACACACACTCAGCTGTGCCGCTAACTCTCTCACTCTCAACCACTCGCACAATCGGAGCGCACACACACACACACACACACACACACACACACACACACACACACACTCTCAACTGCACCTCTCTCACTAGAGTACTCACTCATGCTCATGCATAAAAAAATACCATGATATACATTTTTGGTCATACTGCTCAGCACTAGATTAAAGTTATTCTCCCAAAACAGTGTGGCAATAGCTATTTAATGTTTTAATTTGAATTTTGAAGGATGTTGTCAACAAAAGCTTGAGCGAATGTTATCTTGAACCTGTAAAATGGTCAATTTCTCCCTAACCTGGAGCCACAGAGAATATATGAACATTTCCACTATGTAATCATTGTATTTTTATGCCTATGAGCCAGTGATAACCATAATGTTGTTGCGTTTTCCATACATCTGTCTCATTCTCATGACTGCAATATCTCTAGAATACTCGAGGAGATTTGTTTCATTTATGATACAAATATTAATTTCTTTTTCACATTACAGTGATCTCACAAATCAGGTTTTGTGAGGTTTTGTTTTTGACAGTAAAATGCAGCTAACGCACTAAATTTGACATTTCACACAAATCTCAAATTGAAAACAATTATGAAGTGATGTAGTTTTATATCCAAAGGTTCAAAGGTTGAAATTTTTCTGGTAATTATTTAATACCACATTTTAAAAACAGAAGGTGAGTTTTTAACATTTGTTTGATACTGAACTGGAGTCTCAGATTGTTGGCGTGCACCATGAAACTATATTCCATGCAGATTTTAGTGAACCATTCAGGTTCTCACCATATCTATATTTTATAGGTCTGGACAGAAATGGATGCAAACTAAACTATGATCACAATTGTTCCCTCTCTGTATTGACAAACTCTATGTAGATATAATTTTTAAGTCCTTTTGGCAGGTTACATCTTAATCATTTTCAATGATTGACATAGTGAACATCTTGGCACAAAGTTACATGCGCAAGGATATTTGCACTAAAGAAGTAGGTCAAACCAATCTTTGTCAACACAGAATAACCTCTGAACCTCCATCACACATCAAGCAGCAGAGCAGATATGACAGAAATGCGGTGCTGATAAATATTGTGTTAATTTATTCAGTGAGACCGATCATCTTGTCAGCTTCAAAGGTTTTGTTCACTAACTAAGAACAGAAATTATCCTGGTTACAATCACCTCTGGCTTCTTCCACACTCTTTTCAGGCATTTTGTTCTTAGTTAGTGAACAAAACCCCTGAAAATGCCCCTGAAGCTTATTCAGACACTTTTGGTATTTGACTCTGACTTGATATCTGACAATCTACTACATTTTTGATTTATTATTCATTTTTATGTACATAGTTTCCAGTAGTTGAAAAAAAAACTTTTGTCTATGAATCATCACCAACTCAGGATCAATGTGATATGCAATTCAAATTTCAGCTTCTGGATATGACATATATCTGGTACTTTTCCCCAACACCTCATCTGCCTGTCAAAGCCTCGCAATCATGAAATAAAGCCCTTTCGTATACCTCATTTCTGTCATTGGATCTATCTTTAGCCGCACGTCTGCCACTCCCTGTCTTGCTGACAATGTTTGACTAGACCTGATGAGCAACTGTAGAGGATGTTTGGCTTTACACTGCTTCTGAGGATGGTTCAGTGTGGTGTCTTTCAGCAGCCCACAGTGGGGAGTAGTCTCTTTCACAGTTGAGTTGTGTCCTCTTCCTGGTCATGAAGCAGGGTAGATGACACGTTCACTGTAACAGGCTATCAGAACTAATAATGGTGACTGTTGGTAAACTAAGCTATAAATGCTGACTGAAAAATAATGATCAGAATAGGTGTCGCCCAGGTCTCTAAACAGCCACTAGCTGTTAACTCTAGTGTAGTCCACTTACATGCTCTACTTAGCAAGGTGACTCAGGAGAGAGTGGCTTGTCTGCTCGGTTCTAATTCTCAGGGGTGTCAAGGCATACTGCCCCCATGGATCAAATATGTACACTAGTCTTCTCATGTATCTACTAGGCTTTTTTTTTTATCACATCCTTGTGCATAACTATCAAAGCCTGACATCATGCTAGATATGCTGATTATGCTGTGCCTGTCAGTCGTAATTGTGCTGCACATGGTTCTAAGTAAATCCATACATTAATCTTTGCTGTAATAAGTTCGTGCACTTTGCAGAGTGGTGTGACATGTGAATATTCCATTATAGTTGCACAATTGAAGTCAAGACATATTCACATTCAAATGTAAATGACTGTAAGTGACTTTCTTGGTGAATATTTGTGAAAGGATCATTTTAGTAGGCTGCTGTTTGTTTTGCATAGATCCGGATTATCCACACATATATATATATACTCTATATTTCTCAATAGCGTTAAATGTCTCTTAAATATTGACAGAAGGCATTTATATTTCTTCCATTAAAGTATTTTTTATATTACACATAGAAATATTTTATGGTATGGTGTTTCACATGAAACAGTATACCTCTGCTCTTTTATTCTGCACACAGGCTTACATATGGCATGTCGCAGTGTGATATCTTGAAAAACTGACAAGATTGTCAGGAGTATGAAACTGTTCCACCATCTATATTCTTGTCATTTTCCCCTTCATGCTGACTCTCCGGAGAATGAAGAATACCATCAATTCATTGTACTGTGCTGGTTTTATTGTCGACTCTTTTATGTCAGTGAGATTTCGTTCCCTCTTGAACCTGTCCTCATTCACCCAAGGACACACTCCTCTGCATCTGCATCCTCAAGTTATTTCAAACACAAGCATGGCTTTCATTATAGAAAACTTTTTTTTTTTTTTTGATTAACCTGTGTGAGAAGCTAGACTAGGTTATTAAAAGTGTAAAGAATAGACTGTCTAAAATACACAGATTTATAGTTTAATTGGTTTCATTCACATTCAGTTCCTGTAATTATGGCCTGGCTTACATTATTTCTCAAAGTTTGATTATTCAACAGGCAAAGAAAAGAGTTTTCAATCTCAGAGCGACTGAAACAGTGAATGCCCTCGACATTAAATCTATGCTCATAAACTTGCATGTCTGGAGGCATACTGTGTTAACTGCACATGATCAGTGCTAAGCAGAGCAGTGAGTGAGACCAACCTCCGACTACCCTCAGTTATTTTTTGACAAGAAGGTTATTGAGCTTACCAAGTCTGATCAAGATCACAGTGTGTGTTCAATATTTTAACTGAACTAACTGATATGTAAATTCTGATTTTCAATACACTTAATCATAGTTAGAATAGTTTAGGCAGGACCAAATATTCCATGCAATATTTAAATATGATTTATACTGATATTTGCAATATGTTGCATTTGTCAACCTGACTCTGTTCTGGGGCCTCCCTGTTGTTCCTGTTGTTCCATGTAGGAAAACCTACATGGAAAGTAAGGCAGATAGAGCAGAGATGTCAAAGACAACACCTGACATTGATGCAGATAATATACAGCATGAAAGGGAGGTGCTGGTGGTGACGGTAGTGACGGCTGTGAAATGCATTGCTGTGAAGCAGGAGGACTAGGCAGGATAAGGCAGTTCAAATACGCCATGCAGAGACTGAAAGCTGAATGCATTGAGGGGGATCAGCTGAGTCTTCAGCTGACGTGGGCTGGCCCAGAGATCTGCTGCTGTCAGCTGACGTACTGGGCCGTGGTTTTGACATGCCCAAACTAATACCTGGCTCAATTTGTTGATGCTTCAAAAATCAAAATTTGCTCATGCAGTGTTTGTTGCTTTGTGTCATTATATGAATTTAATAATGCGGTGTAGCTGTGAGTGGCAACACTAGTAACACTAGTAAAGTAGTCTCAACCAAATAAACAAGAATGCAAACATTGTTTATCTCCTGGTTTGACAATTTAAAACAAATAATTTTAAACTCTCGTTAAAAAAAAAAAAAAGGTGTATGTAAATAATGTGTTGGATAATTACAAATACACATGCAAATAACTGTCATGTCTGTATCACCTATAAATTAAAACATTTTGAGATCTTGCTGATTAAATATATAAATAAAGCATGATATATTCATGATGGCAATGAAATCGTTAGAGGATTTATTGAAAACACACAGACTCTCAAACCTTTCCAACCCCAAAGGACACAAATCATATGGCCACCCATAAAACCCATTGTGTTTTGTTGTTAAGTGACCTCTAGCTATCACTGTAGTTGTGACCCTGTGATGGAATGGGCAAACTGTCCACTGTGTTCAGAAAAAGCAGTGGACAGTGAGTGAATGTAGTTATGCCAGTAGCATATAGTAGCAATAGAGGAATTCAGTTAATGTAGATCCATACCATGACAATGAAGATTTTTTTTTCTTAAGGACATTCTTATTTATTATTTTAATCATGACAGCCAAGGTCTGTAGCCTCACACTAAACAGCAGGTGCAGATAATCATTTGGTTTTTCAGGTCTGGGGACTTGTTGAGACACTCAAGCTCAGAAATAAGAGCTGCAGAAAAGGATGTCTTTTCTTGAAATAATATGACAAGGAAGAAGAGGCTTCATAGATTTTTAGAAATGTTTTATTCCATTGGGACTGAACTGTGAATAGATAAAAGGTTTGTAAGAGGGAACTATGGGACACAGCAGATGGCAGAGCACATATGCTGCAGATCTGTTTGGCCAGGTACACTGACGAGCAATCACATATTTTAATACGAAGAGCAAAAAATAAATAAATAAATAAATAAAATAAAAATAGATAAATAAACTTGATGTAGCACAATTCAGATAACTTCTGAATTTCTAAAGTCATGTCATAATTAAATATTTTACTAGACTGTAGCCACTTAGCCTGTGTACTGCCATAAGAACGCCAACAATGTAGTCACTCTATGCCTTTTTCCTTAAAATCAAAATAGTGGCTTAAACACATATTTTAGTTTTTCAAAAGGCTCAGAGCAAGGCTGAAAAATTGGATAGTTGCACGAACTATAGTTTAAATAGGTTGGGAATTGGCATGGGAATGAATTGCCTTACACTCTAAGAAGGTTCTTGGTTTTAACATTTATCATTTTCCACCATTACATAGCTTCTCTACTGATTAACCCAAACCACTGAAATGTGAGTGAAATAATTTGTATGACCAAACAAAATAAAATTACATAACATACAGTACATATTCGGTGGACGTGAAATGTCAGGTATGCACTTGTCAGACTAGGGATGGGCCTGAATTTTATTATTTGATTATTATTTGTTTTCTTATAAATATGTAAGCAACACAGTGTAGTATTTCAACACTCAAATAATGTTATGAAGATTATTTTGCTAGTACATAAACTTCCAAAAGGGTGAATGGCACCTCTGGCAAAGCCTGAGCAGGTCTGTATTGCCTGCATTGGAATGTAACATCTGATTTCAGGTCATGCCACAAAAGAACTACAATATTCTACATTATTTTACAGCGTATGTTGTAATGTTGAACGAGGAAGCATATGAAGTGAATAAGTTACACAGATGGAACCTTTCACTGAGTGACTGTCATGGCAGAAGCACCACAAAAATGGAAGAGGGATAAGGAGCGTGATACAATAAGAGGCTAGACAAGGAAAATACTGGTTCGGCTTTCACTCGCTGGTGTTCACTTAGCTCTGCTAGTGAAGGGATACTCAACCAAGGGCGACCTGGTCTCTGTAAGTGTTGGACGAGTACGTGCACATAGTTTGCTTGTCATCTACTGCCATTTTCCCATCATGGTACAGTTTGGTTTGGCACAGTACAGTATGGTTTTTAACAGTAAATGCCAGGGTGTGGGCTGTGCCCCATTGGCTTGTGTCAGCAACATACGCAGTGTGGCATCTAATCAGTGTGACATCCAGCAGCTCGTTTTTTCCTGCTTGAGCAATAGGTTATATAATGCGAATAAGTTACACAGATGGAACCTTTCACTGAGTGACTGTCATGGCAGAAGCACCACAAAAATGGAAGAGGGATAAGGAGCGTGATACAATAAGAGGCTAAACAAGGAAAATACTGGTTCGGCTTTCACTCGCTGGTGTTCACTTAGCTCTGCTAGTGAAGGGATACTCAACCAAGGGCGACCTGGTCTCTGTAAGTGTTGGACGAGTACGTGCACATAGTTTGCTTGTCATCTACTGCCAATTTCCCATCATGGTACAGTTTGGTTTGGCACAGTACAGTATGGTTTTTAACAGTAAATGCCACATAAATGCCAGGGGTACACAAACTAAAGCATTATTATTCACGTGTTGTTTATTTTGGGGTTTGTTTTTGTTTCTAATATCTTGCAAATAAAAACAATGGGCTCATATGTATAAAATAAAATGTAATATAAATGTTTCAATAAATATAAAATGTCTAAAATGCTATAACAATGGCTACTGTACCTGTTCTGAAGACAATGTTGTACATTAGAAGCTGTGCTTCATAGTTCAGTGGTATCATTGGGGTAATCTAAGAAGAACAGTTGTGCAAGCCTGTGTGTGTTTGTGTGTACATTTTTTATAATTGAAAGAAATGGATACAAACACCTTTTTAGCATTGTCAACAAGCTGCTTAATGGTTCAATTATAGAAGTAGAATATGTGTTGTGTGCAGCACTGCATCATTCCCAGTTGCTTATTTGGAGAAAGTTGCTGAGTTCCATAGAAATGATGTTAATAATGGATTTGTTCAGCCAATAATGTCTGGCATCGGATTTGAAGGCACCACCATCTCCAACTATTTGTAGCACAGCAGACATTTTTTATCCTTATTTTCCCCCCACAGTGGTGAATAGGCAATACACATACACATGGTGTTTCCACTTAAGATGTGTGACTTATGACTTTAAGCTATGTTATTTCTATGAACACACTGTATGAATTGCAGAAAACTTGATTATGCTGGAGCACTGGTATGAAAAATACCTCCTCTATCATGTTGATAAAATCTTAACAGACTGGTAAGAAAAAATAAAATAAATATTGTCACTCGAGAAATTGAAGTTGAACAGAAATAATAATCTTAACTATTTCTAAACATAATGTGTGTGAATAACTTGGAAGTGATAAACCACTTTCATTTTGAAATGGTCCTGGCTTAAGTTCAGATACAACTACATATTTAATTAAAGGAGAAAATTCTAAGTAATATGAAATTGAAAAGCAGCTGAAGTATAAGGACTCGAGGAACATAGGTGTCTAAGTCTTATTGAAGTGTAGTGAAAGTAGAATGTTTTGTTTATTGTGCTACAGTGTGCTAAAAGGAGTCTGCATTGTATTATCTTGTATTAGCCAAGGTGAGATAAAATAGCATGTGCAACATATTTGACATGTTGACTGAACCGGGTCACTGTTCATCCTGCATCATACACTGGAGCAGAAAAAATTCTATGTAATGATTTAAGGACCAAAAGGCAGAAGCAGCCCTAAAAGGAGAAACAATGTTTATTGCACAAAAATAAAACAAAAACCAGACTAAGGGGAAACTTAAGGGCACTGAGGCTGGCCAGCTGGCAAGGCAGAGCTCAGGAAAAACCAGGTACTGAAAAAAAGGAAGAAACAAAAGGCAACATTAGAAAAAGATCAAAACGAGATCAAGCAAACGATTTGCTAGAGCTGGTGGTACGAATTGACATGACACAGGTTAACAGTAAACTGACAAGACACACTGACACCAGGAAGCAGGAAACCAGGGTTTAAGTAGGAGGAGACTGATTAGATGATCGGAAAGAGCTGCGATGATTAGAGTCCCACCTCACCTGCCAGCCAACCTCCTGAAACACAAGGCACAAACAAGGAAACCCAGGAAACACAAGGCAATCAATGAAAGAAAACAGGAACTAAACACAGACACAGATGTGACATTCTATTTCTATTTCTTTCTATTTTTTTCTTCTCAGAATCTGAGCCATTATGCAATGACATTTGGAAAGTCTACAAAATAATTATTTAGCCCATTCATGCATGTGGCTAACCAACAGGATGTGATACTTCAGGCCATGTTTTTTTTTTTTTTTTTTAATTAATTGTTAGTTTTAGTCTTTTGATGCTGTTGACAATAGGGAGCCTAAAATATCACCAAATAGCTAGAACTGAAACAATGTTCTTCCTTTTTGAGAGCTGTGGTTGACTGTTGCTTATGTCTGGTCCGTGCACCAGTAATTTATTTGTGAGGCTAGATTGCTGTTTTAACCTTGACAAGGAAGGTCGTGGCACTTTGCTGAGTGGTGAAGTCCCTTGAAAGCCCCCTCTCGTATGTTGATATATGACATGCTTATTTTTAAGTGATGTTCTGCTCTGTTGAGACTGTTGGAGCTCACAGTAGGGCTGGTATGTTGAGATGATTATTTTTTTTCTTTCTTTTTGATATATCTGATAAAAAGGCTCCGCTCAAAATAAACCCCAGGGACTTCCTACTAACATTAACACTCCAACTGAGCCATTTGGAAAACAGTATATGATGAAATTAAGTTACAAATTTCATGTTGTTAAACTTTTTTATGATTTAAAAAACTAATTAATATTTCACCTGCTTTTAAGTCAGTAGTGTTTTGTGAGCTGTATATTGCCTTTTACAACTGCAGTGGAAGCTGTCCACGTGATCTCCTGTTACATTTGTATAGAAATCCCCCTTCTCTCTATTTTAGGAGCTGCATAATACTATGTGTTGACATGATGTATCCTGTTCACTTATTAATACCATGTTCATCAGAACCATGATGTTGTATTTAAGGGAAAATTAACTATCAAAGATAATAAAATATTTAAATATTTTAAAGACCCATGATGTCATGACCCAAATAATAGCACAACGTAAACAACAAGAATATAGTTAAACACTTCTCATTAGCACCATCTGTTTTCATCCCATCCTAGTTTTGGGTGCAAATTGAGATCTTATATCGTATTTGTGTTTTTCTAATTGAAATGACTAGACCAATATTCTGACCTCCAACCAGTTTTGGTGAGGTAATCGCCAAGTATGAAATATGCAAAGATACGCCTGCTGACGTCTACTGACCTTCTAATGTCACTTCGTAGACCCAAATCTAGTTTCCAACATGCTGAAAATTTGGTCCAAGTCCGCATGACTCAAGCCAAACCAGCCAATCGAAAGGGTCAGGATATAAGTAAGTCTTGCAGTTTTCCTGAACATTTTCTGATCATTTCCTGCTTCACTTCTCATAAGCCTGTTGTCCTTTTATTTATGGTCTATGGCTAAAACCACAGACCCACTTCTCATATACAGTATGTTCTCATGTATGAGGCCCATGAGTCTCTTGGTCAAAGATTGTGTAATGAGTGTCATCACTCTTGTAGTGATGACTGCAGAGACTCCAGATCACATACAGTAAAGTGTGACATGACACCATGCCCAGCAATCCAACCTTGTATTGAGGAAAAACTCATTGTAAAGTATCAATTAGGTATCATTTGTGTGATCAACTTCTCTCTTTTCCTTAATGATGTTATAGAAAAATGTAAAAGTGACATATACAGTATATAAAATGATTGGCATAAAAGTCAGTCCAAAAAAAAAATCAATCCATAGCTTATATCATAATTCAATTCACTTTCTCAGTGAAATCCATTTCTTTTTTACTGCTGTTCAGTCTATCTGTTGCTCCATACTATGACAATGTTAATGCTACCACATGCTTCGCAGCTGTGCTGATAGTTGGAAGCTCATTGTAGCTGCAGCACAATGAATTTGCATTATTTGAATCCAAATTCCTTATATTTTGTGGAGACATGGAAGATAAATCTGAGAATATGGGCAGGGGGGACACAACAAAATAAATTGGGGAATAGTGTAATTGCTGAGGTTAGTCGTAAAAAGAACGCTGTCAGTGTTGACCATTTTCAGTCTTTATGACATGATAATTGTCATAACAATGTGACTCTTTCAATTTCCTTCCCTGTTGTGCTATTAAGTTTTAGACAGTGAAATGAGGACATAATGTACATCCTGTTGCAGAGATGGTATGCATTATGGCTGCGTGGCAACACGGAATGATGTAGCTCATTAACTTTTGATTCACTTAAATATTTCCCCAGTGTCATTGGTTATGTATATGTGCAAGATAATATTTTAAAAGAACATGTTATCTTGGTAAAACCTATGCAGACTATTATTGTCAGACTAAGTAGGAAATATCAACGTTGTTCCTCTTGTGGACAAAAAAGTTGCTTATGTACACTCATGTGCCTCTCTATTAGGTACAGAGGACACCTAATTAAGTGTCAGGAATGGCACCTGGTGTGTTCCTCTTCTGGTGTAGCCCATCTGCTTCAAGGTTCAATATGTTCTTTTTTATAGATGGTCTTCTGCATGCCTTGGTTATAAACAGTGGTTATTGGATTTACTGTTGAGAACTTTTGTTGCCTTTCTGTTGTTTCAAACCAGTCCAGCCAATCTCCCCTGACCTCTGGCATCAGCAGGGCATTTTTCATTGTTCATTTTATTTTTTGCAGACCATTCTCTGTAAACAACAGAGATGGATGTGCATGAAAATCCCAACAGATCAGCAGTTTCTGAAATACTTGTCCCAGTCTGTCTGGCACCAGCAACAATGTCACGTTTAATGTCACTTAGATCCCCTTTCTTCCCCAATTCTGATGCTTACTTTAAACTTCAGCAGGTCATCTCGACCATGGTTTGTCACCACTGTATTGAATACGAAATAACGTGTAGACATTAGATATGGTCTGTGTAAAGTGTGGCCCCTTCATGGCTCCTGGTTAGGAAGAATCCTTTATTCACCGATGTTAAGGTCATGTACCTCAGCAGACACATTATATGCACAAGACTAGCAATTAAATAAAATATTGTGAATTAATTTTCTTTATAAAAATGTAGCAAAGGTTCAATATATACAATTTATCAAGACAGTGGTTTCGACCATATCGCCCAGCCCTACACACTTTCACATGGGCTCACTCAGTGCCTACCATTCAAACATACACTCTACAACAGGGTTTCTACTATTAATCAACTTACTGCAGTGGTTTCCTCACTAGATGAATGTGAGGAATGTTAGGAGGAGGAAAACTTCGCTGACAAGATTGATCTTAAAAATAATGCCCTAATCTTTGAATGAGACGGCCCTCATTGCTCTTTAGATTTGTGGATTTGCTTTTGGCCAATATCACCATATGATCTTTGAAATGGTTTGTCAAATGTGATACCTTCATCAAGTCCCCTGGAATTATTTCTAAAGCAAGGAATAATTAGATTCAGTCATCCCATCCCTGTTTGCATCTTGAAGAGCTCTCTGTCTCTGAATCTGACCTATCTGAGATAGCTTGTTTAAATTTTGCTGTAGTCTACAGCACAAAGAAAAAAAAAAAACTCAGCCACTATCTAATATTAAGAAGTAGTGATGATGGCCCACACTCCACGAGCACTTATTAGCAACCAATAATTTGAGAGGTTTTTCTGCAACACAACATTTAAAGAGCCCTTCTTGGAATTACAAATTATTTACTGATGGCTGCCAATGTAGGTTTACGTTCTGTGCTTATTCTTGCCTTATTTATTATCTTGCTGGAACATTCAGTGGCAACAACAGCGCAGACAAATTTTTTTTAAAGGAAAAAATATTTTGCACAACACACCAATGATATCTTTTTTGCACTGGCTCCAACTTGGGCTGCAACTGTAAGCCAACGTAACCAATGACCAATGTTTTTTTTTTTTGACGTGTTGTCAACCTGTGAAAACATGGCCTCTGGGAAACCATGTTCATCAACGGTAATGCACCACAGGAAATACTGGAGCAGGAGGCCTACCCTCCCACTGTCTGCACCAACAAAGAACACATGAAAAATGACAACAGAGTTGCACATCATCCCTCTGTACTGAAGGGGTTTATTTCACAACAGTGACCGCTGCATGTTACTTCACTTATTAAATGGCTACTTACTAAGAAAACAAACATTTAGGAACAAAATATTCATTTAAAACTTATTTTATTGATAATTAAAACATTGTATCGCTTCCTTGAAGTAAATAAGTCTTTATGTGAGGTTTGAACTGCATACATAACATTGTTAGAGTGTTTCACCCCAGAGTAAATTGTTTTATATTTATTTGCACTGGGGGCTCATCCGGGGTAGATCACACTAATGTGAGGAGGGAGAATAAAAAAGTCATTGCAAGTAAACAATGAGAATAACGGTGCTCTTTATATCAGCACACAAACATTATTGGTGGATTTAAATGAGACAGACAGTGACAAAGTGGTGAAGCCGAAACCCTTTGAGCCCTCGACGACAGTGTTTACGCTAAAAACGTGAAAAGTTAAACATATAAGAAAAATATTCTACTGTGGCAGAGATGTGTCTGACGAGTTCCAGGCATTGATACCTGTGTGATTAGTCTCCAGCAAAAGTCCATTACATTTAACAACAGTTTGGTATACAGAAATAAATTTGAATGTCACATTTGACCAGTCAGAATTGAGTATTCAACTAAGCTGTGTAATAAGTCATGTTATCTAATGTGCTATGTGCAGTGAATTGTAGGAGTAGCTCCCATCACAAGTTATCTGTGTAATAACGTTCAATTTAGTTCTTAATAAACTGAAATAATTGATTAGCCAACTAATTGAAAACATAATTAACTACTAAAATTAATCTTAGTTAGAGCCCTGACTCCAAGTCTCCCAAAGAGTTTTTTTATTTTAAAATGTAGTTAATCGCTAAGATTTTCATGGTCAGGTGGTGACACTTCTCCTGAGACTTCTTGCTGTTTGGGTCTAAACTGCCTTGAAATCTCATTTCTTGCTCACTTTTGTAAAACAATTGCTTTCCCAGTAATATATTTGCCAACATATTTACAGTCTTGGTGGTAAAGTGGCAAGGTAATGATCTTTTTGAGATTACCACTCAGAAAACTGAGGGATTAGTTTTTGGGTTACCATGGTTTTGTCATAATATGCCCAGTTCTATTCCGAATGAAAACATCAAGCAGGTATCTTCCTATAAATGTAGGATATAAATATATAGGATATATAGTATATATAGTTATAGAATTTTTGAAGCATGCTATTTTGCATTAACATATCTTACAGTTTTGTAAAAAAACAAAAAACATTTGAAAACACAGTGAAATAAATTTTCTCCCTTTGCTGTGATTGTTTTGTGTTTTGTAATTAATTGTTGTTGTTAATCATCATGGTTTGTCTGACATTGTGACAATGAAGAGACTATGGCAAAAAACAGATATAGATATTTGTCTTACAATAAAAGTTTTTTTTATCTTTGTCTCTCTTCTTTGTCACATTTTGAGTTGCTGTAATTTTGGACCTTCAGTCGTGACCACTTTTATCTTTTAAAACAGATCATGGGTAAGTATGACAGACAAATAAAACCATGAACTAAAATTCTTGTGTTTTCACTGACTCACTGAGTATTTTAAGGACATAACCTGTGGAAAGAAGAGTAGATTTATTTTTTTAACCTGCTTTTCCAAATATTTTTCATAGCAGACATACAGTATGACCTCTTTCATAACATAATTTTCATATAAAACATACAGAGTACACTGTATAGGACGGTATGGGTGGCTATTTTAAGAGGATGTTATTTCATTGCTGTTTTAGTTACAAACACAAATACATTTTTTTATTTTGCAGGTGAACATCTTCGAGTATGTCCTCAAGGATACACATGTTGCACACAGGAAATGGAGGACACATTTGGCCAACAGAGTAAACAGGACTTTGAAAATTTAGTGGATGAAGTGAGTCATGAACTGAGGAGCACCTTTGTTTCCAGACATAAAAGATTTGATGGTAAGTATTTCATTTTAATTTAATGCTTTGTGCTTATTCATTTTCCTGTTTAGTTTAATTTTTCAAGTAGTTTTAATATTCATCCACAGTTGAACACATTTTTACAAAAAAATCCAAAGTATTCAGAGTGTTTGTATTAATTTGAAAAGATTTTCTTTTTGTATGCGTGTAGCTGTCCTCCCTCAAGAGGAGTTGAGATGTGAAAATCTCATTATATGCCCTGGAGTGGTAAACTCTCCTGTTGGATTAGACAAACATGGCTTCTTGCACAGCAGAGTGACAGTTTGAACAGCAGTACACTGCCAAACTCTGCATTATTAAGGCTGTTTGGTGGTTTTGTGCTGCATGTGATCTTGTCGTAGCCCTACGGTGACTGTCTTGACCACCACACATCCACTGAGCTTCTGCTATGGGAGCCCATTACTGGACCAAGCTCATTCTTCCTTTCCATCTCTCCCTGTTAGTATCCTTCTTTATGGAGTCGGCTCCTTGTAGATACAGTTTAATGAGAAATAATAATAATCCCTCAACGTCTCAACATTGGGCTGTGTTGGGAGCAGTGGCTTATCACTGTGGACAAAGAAAAGTGAAGGGTGGTGGAGGTGAAAATTGACAGCAATTGTTCAGCAATTCATTAAGGATGGAGCACACATTTTAATGAGTTACTACTCAAAAACTTTTTGTGCACACCAAATCTGAAATGTCTTTCTCTCCAGTTGAATATAGCAGGACAAAACTTAACTTGTTTTGAAAAAAAGTACACCCTGCTTATCCATAACAGTGTGATGAGACATAGTTTAGATTATTTCCACTATTTGATACCTGCTGTGTATAATTTAAAACCACAGATCCATTTTCTATCTCAAGTTGATACATTATTGGCTTAATAATTTGTAATTGTGAAGAAATTCAGCCTGTAGCTATCAAACTGTCCCTAAATGCAGGAGACAGCAACCTCTCATTTATGAATGCACTCTAAAATTTAATGACTAAAAACATGCACAACATGTTGACAGCTGCAAGTGGCTATGTACATGTACTGAGTCATTTTGCTGATCTCAGTCAGTAAGATAATAATATTTAACATAATCTTGTTTGATGCCTGTTACATGTGTGCTGCTTTGTATGTACAGCAGCATTGGAAGAAAGGCCCCGCTTACGTCTAAGTATCACATGCACATAAGCAACATAAATATGAGTGTGCTGTTATTAAATCTATCATCCAGTAGCTTAACATTAGCTGACATTTTTTCTGCTGTATGTTATCACTTATCTTTTTTTTTCCCCCTTGCTCGTCATCACTGGAATTGGAGACCAGAGATGACAAATGATTGATCTGTCTTTGAATTCAAAATTAGTATTGAGCCGTAATACGACCAGTGCAGACCTGAGATGCTGTGTCTGAACTGGTGGTAACATATTTGTGATTGTTTACCATATATTGTGCTGCTGGGAAAAAAAAAACCTTCTGTGAAGTCTGACTGCCATCCATAGACTCTTTCCATACTGTCCAACATGATTATCCAACATTTTTACTCTTTGGCTTTCAACCCAGTATGAGGCATTGATTTTACCTGTTTTTATTGGTTTTATGTTTGTTTTTGTGTTTATACATAGGTGTGTGTGTGAGTAAGCGAAAGAGTATGTGTTAGTATGTATATATATGTATATATATTATGCATATGTATGCACTGTGTATGTAGGTATGTATGTTTCTTATGCATGTCTATGCATATGTATGTGTATATAGCCCATTTCATCTGCTGCACAGATGTACTGTATATATGTGTACATAAGTACAATCAACAGTGTTTTACGTTTTGTCCATCTTTTAGTATGTTTTAGTAGTTTATCATATTCTTCTCTAATGTACAGCACTTTGCCTCAGCTGTTGTTGTTTTTAAAGTGCTTTATAAATAAAGTTGGATTGGATTGGATTGGATTATGGCATAGTTGATGTAGGATTTTATGTATTTTGAAAAGAACAGTGTTTAGTCTATGGGGAATTACG
The DNA here is from genome assembly GCA_016785285.1 of Brachirus orientalis. NCBI lineage: Eukaryota > Metazoa > Chordata > Actinopteri > Pleuronectiformes > Soleidae > Brachirus > Brachirus orientalis. The sequence goes on along the minus strand of JAFBJR010019384.1, from coordinate 2,607,416 downwards.
CCTGCTATGTGCCATATTCATCTTCCTTCATGTTGTGCGCATCCATGTTGTGTGAGAGAATGCAAAGCATATCCCAGACAAAAGAATATATATCTATAAAGATGGTTTTGTGGCTGAAAAATGTAAGACATGCATATTATTATGCTCTACTCAATTTTAATTATTAATACATTATATATTTTGAATTATCACAATCATTGAGTATTAAGATTTTGCACTGGTCATTTACATGCCACATTTTTAGGTACTATCTTTTATGTTTATGCACTTTTTGTATGATCTGTTACCATCATGTAAATTCTGTGTATAAACTGTATGAGTAACAGAAACATGTATTAATATGCCAGCATGAATAGGACCTCATCCTTTTGGATTTCTATGGTTGAACATCAATGCCGCCCCAATGTTTCATCCCAAAATAATTCTCTTCTTTATCTGAATAGGTAGGAGCATACATATTCATGTTGGGCTTTCTAAACATATCCATTGTCACTACTAAATAATATTTGAGTGATTAATAGAGCAATTTAATACTCAACAGTCAATGGCTTGTCTTTCTATGCTCCTCATTCTCTTCAAACTATTCAACATCTTGTATGAAACAAATACTATTGAGTTACAGTATGCAACTCTCAGATGATTGCACATTGCCCAGAAACTCAATGTCACAGTGACTGGGTGATGTCTGTCGTTTTTGTTTTCCAGGAATATGCACTTCTTTAGCCTGCATGTGATTCCTGGAAGCGTGCATAAATAAATAAGTGTTATTTTGATCAGCTGCTGTCAGGATGGTGAATGTCAGTAGGAGGACTCCAGTGAGCGAGGAAATGGGGTTTGTCCAGCAGCACTTAGATGCATGACTCCAGGCACCCTCCATCCTCTTGGGGTTTGCTGCCACTCTCCATAATTTCATCAATGTCAGATGCTATGTGCAGGTTTCCTCTCCACAGCCCTTTTGCTGTCTGGAGATTCTGTGTCCGTCTGGAGATCCTTTGCCTACTGACCACCTGCTCAGCAAGTATATTATATTGATTGCTAGATTTGAATCTCACCTTCATTTTTATTTGTCATTAATTGGATGTTAGTGTTTGAATTGTTAGTTTGCAGCAGGGGATATCAGATGAGATTTAATATACCTCTGCCATTAGGAGAGAGAGACAACATTTAGTATTTCAGTTATTACTTGAAATGATTACTTTTCCCTTGATACTGAGCCAGAAAATTAAAGATCCAAATAATGCAGTGCTCGTATTTCTTTACCACATATTTAGCACTTTGTAGTTCCTCCTACATAACGTCAGTGTGTGTATATATCCTTCTGTTTATGCAGCGTTTGTGATGAGTATTACAGTAGCTGACAATAGATAGCCAGCCCACACATACCTGACACTGCAGCGCTATGTGTCACAGTGAGAGGGCATAGTCTCCACTATGCCAAGACTATCTGAGCAGGAACACAAATATCTCATGTTACAGAATGCTTCTGTTTGAATCTTAGAAAAATCCATGTCCAACATGCTGCAATTTAACAATAACTATGCTGATCTATTTTTAAAAAAAATAGCAGCTTTTAACATCTGCATTGTTATCACCATAACACATATAATAAAACCACAGGAAATCCAGTCATTCGTTTATACTTTGTTTATTAAAGACTAAATTATTTGGCTTATTTGGATATTAATTCTTGGCCCTCCTGGTCATAAACTCCATGGTGCTGGGAAGCCAAACAGAATACTAATGTGATCCACCCGCCACAATTGATCTTGTTTGCTCTCACTGACTCAGCCAAACAAGGTTGTTGAATTTTCTTTATCTATACAATATATGAAGTCATACAAGCTAGACTTCATGAGAAGACTGTGGACCTGTATGACTAGATGAGTGTTAAACGGGATGAGGCTTAAAATGGCTTGCACCAAAGCCATTCTTTAGTTAAGAAATCCTATTGGAACCATCCAGTTTGACTTTACAGGAATCAGGTTGACCGCAGTAAAGTTTTGTTCTATATGGATTTTTATAGGATCATGAGTGGTAGAGGTCAGAATGTTTGCTCTCTTACTCATATTAAAGAGCTTCTTAGTGTAACATTCAAATTTAAGGAAAGGTTAAATGACTAAATACACTGATGCCTCTGTCTGGACTCACCATTGACTTTTCCTTCTCCCTTTTTATACAATGAAACAGTCACTGTGTGACTAGGATGTGCCAGTAGCGTAACGCAGCTCTCCAGTGATTCCTGTCAGATCAATCGGTAACCCACCTTATGACTGACATGTGAAATTCAAAGAGCTCCTTTTGTTTGTAAAATTGCCACTTCCATGAGACTTACAAAGTGTACTTTGCATAATGCAATTCAATAATCACAAAGTAGGAGAATGCGTCCCTCCGTAAATAAACTATAGTCCTGTAGGAGAAGTGACTGAGTGGCTCTGGTGGAGATAACAAGCTGTTTACTCTGGTGTATGAGGACCCACACACCATTTATTATTTGTTGCTTTGTTATTCAATGTTGCATTGAATTTTTGTATTTATCTCATTTGGTGCATTACATTGGTTTATTGCCTTGAAAGTGATTCCTGTCAGATCAATCGGTAACCCACCTTATGACTGACATGTGAAATTCAAAGAGCTCCTTTTGTTTGTAAAATTGCCACTTCCATGAGACTTACAAAGTGTACTTTGCATAATGCAATTCAATAATCACAAAGTAGGAGAATTATTGAATTTATCTCATTTGGTGCATTACATTGGTTTATTGCCTTGAAATTAACTTTCAATACGTTGTGAAATTATAATGAATAGTTACAAAAGGTAATACAAGTTAAGGCAGCTTGTTCAAGCTGTAAGAACCTCCATGATATTTCTGCAAAAGGTGCCATTTTTATAATTCCATCCTAAACCCCAACTGTCGAAAAACTTTTTTTTAGCATTCCCCATCCTACCTACAATGAATATAAGGCCAAATGAAAAAGACCCTGCTTAAATTGCACTCCCCCCGAGGCCTTGTTTGTGTTAAGATCCATGCTTCAGAATACTGTGTAGCTGCTATTTGTTTAACATGGGTTGACTCAGAACATGATTAACTGTATGCTTATGATAACTTTGTTTGTGGACACATAATATGCATATAATAGTGCTTGTTCAGCCAAATGTGGTCCAGAGGGCTAATGCCTCTGTTTCCCCACTCAGCTACTTCTTTCTTTTTCTTTTTTGGTAGATTGTATTTATAATAACTTATAATGGTGTGCATCATTGTGTAAGACCATCTTTCACATCCTCCCACATCATGGTCACAGCTTGTCTCCATTTTAGGAGACTCTGCAGTAATTATTTCTGCAAGCCACTTACAATGGGGTCCTCACAGATGTCCACCTACACTATGCCTCCACTGGTTTTGTTCGTGAATTGTGTTGACTCCATATTGGCGCTACAAGTTTTGGTCTACATCTAAATGCAACTTGCCTTTTTCCATCATCAAGGTCTATAATTTGAAGTAGTGGTCTATTTAGAAAATATTTAAAATAAAAGCTGGCCGGAGACACAGTCTTTCCCTTCATCACAGAGAGAATGGGTCTGTGTAGGCTCTGCTCATCTTTGTGTGCACATTGAGAAACCCGGGCCAAACTGAGCCATATCAGAAAAATATAATGAACTCTCTGCAGCTTGTAATAGAATTCTACTGTCCAGGATTTCAGCATCTTTTTTCTGTTTCATGCTCTTGTAGCCTCTCATTTAGCAAGACGCCTTAATCGCTCTGATGTTTCAAGGATAATTAATAAGCTTTCCTGATATTTTTTAAATGAATTGTATTGTTAGTTATTAGATCAAGATGTCTGTTTTATTCAAATATTGTATATTGTAGGCACTGGCCAACCATAATAAAATTATCACTCCAGGCTTAGAAGTACACTTTCCACATTAACAATACACTTTGCTTTAATTACATTTGCTACATCTAATCAATATCTCAGGTGACAATATGAGTGATTAGAGATTTTTTTACCCACAAAAAAATATTTTTAATGGAATTTGTTTTGAAGCTGTCATCAATCAATGTGCACATCGCTCAGCATCACTGACTGGTTTCATTACCAAACACATCTCACTGAAGCGCAAATGGAGCTTTGCATATTTATTTCACTAACAATATAGTCTGAATAACCAAAGTAACCGTATTGGCCAACACCACAAGTCATGCATACTAATGTAGGAAAAGGTCACATCCTTCAAGATAACAGAAACACATGCAATTAATATTTTTTTCCCCCTGTCTCTGGTTCTGTGCTGTGCAATTTCACCTTCATTGCTGAGCACTAATGACCACTTCAGATCCATCACGGATTTGTCAGGGCTAATCTGATAAGTGACTGTAATGTGCATGGCTCAGATGTGCCAGAGTGGATAGGTGTTCAGAGTATGTCACATGGCCTAGCTACCAGCATTACTGATGCTAATTAAAGAAAAGACTGGTGGTTGTAGTTGGTGTGATGGTCATAAAAGAGAAAATTAGATGAATTAGAAGAGCAACAGGATGGTTACATTTTGGTATACATCATTGATCTGGATAAACTGGTGATCGTTGGTGTCTTCTCAACCATCAACCAATTAAAGGGGTTTGTGTTATTTGATGTTATAATGTATGGCACCATTATATATGAATATTGTTTAAAGCTTTTTCTACAACCGTCAAGTGGCCAAAGGAGAATCAGTTAATGCTGCTGAAAGCTTGAAAATCATTCACGTAGTGAGTTAGGAATGTAAAATTATTTCTATAATCAGCACTGTAGGTGAAAGAAAGTAGATTAAAAGAGTAAAAGGAAACACACTACATCTTTAGACTTCCTCGTCTTGAGCTATTTCCCTTCACATTTAAATTTGCAGTTTCTGAGCCTATTTAAATATTAATCTTGGTCCTTGAACGGCAGCACTATCATTACAGAAATGTTATCGTCTCATCTCAGATTCTGGTGAGTCATAGACTTCTGAAGCAGTAAGATGGGTGATTAAAAGAATACACAATGGCTGTAAACCCAAACTGTGTTTGTTTGGAATCACACTATAGGAGGATAAGTTTTTGCACTGCATCTGACAGCATTGTGATTCCAGTATGTGCAGCACTGCTCCAGTCAGAATCAGTGTAGAAGAAAGGTATTCACCAATTCCTTTCAGTCAAATCTATATTTGGGGTTTAAAGGTATGATATAAACAACAGAGTCTCTCTGCACTGCAAATACAAACCTTATTGCTTTCCAGAAATACTATATGAGGAGGGCTCCTATTGCAGTGTCAAAAGTTGCTTACTGGAAATAAAAATCAACAAAGCTGTGACCTCTGTTCTAATATGAAAACTGCATTATTATGCTTTAACTGATTAGCTATTATTGCATTCGCTTCTAGAACTGCAATCAACCAAACCTACATTCTTTAATAGCAATCTTTTGAAAATCAGTGACATGCATTATAATTATACTGTATTCGTATTTCAGTCACAAGGGAGGGATCCCACATGTCCACTATTTGTGTATCCTGTACAGAATAATTCATAGCAACACAGTCACATGAAAGAAAATCAGATTGTTAAGTAAATTTCTTTTTTTCATTTCCTCTTGACACAGAATTCTTCCTGGAGCTTCTGGAAAACACAGAGAGGTCCCTGAATGAGATGTTTGTGAGGACATATGGCAAGCCTTACATGCAGAACTCGGAGGTCTTTGAGAACCTGTTTGCTGAGCTGAAACGCTATTACACAGGAGGGAATGTTAACCTGGAGGAAATGCTTAATGATTTTTGGTCACGGCTACTGGAGCGTATGTTCACACTGCTCAACTCCCAGTATGTCATCACTGAGGACTATCTGGAGTGTATCAGTAAGTACACCGACCAGCTCAAGCCCTTTGGAGATGTGCCCAGGAAGCTCAAGGCTCAGGTTACACGGGCATTCATCGCCGCTCGCACATTTGTCCAAGGGCTCTCCGTTGGCCGGGAGGTGGCCCAGAGAGTGTCAAAGGTAGTTTACTAAAATTCTAATTCAATCAAATGCTTGTTTCTGTCAGGTGCAACCTTGCTGATTCTGTTTAATATTCAGGTTATGACCTCCACTGAAATCAAGAAAAACACACATTTTTCCTTGGGTTTTCATGTGAACTTGTTCCTGTCAGGTACTTTTCTGGCGTATGTCGTCAGGACATTTTAGCCTCTAGGATGCTTGGTCAAGTGCTGTCTAGAAAATTGAGTTTAAAGGGTATGTGCATGGCTCAGGAGAAATGCCCAGTACATATTCACCTAGCACACAGAAGCCTATATTTATCACACTATAGCCTTAGTATTCCGTTTGATGCAATGTTCTTAATGCAGTATATTATCCTGGAAGCGCGTATAGTTTTGATCATGTACAAAGTAACATTAAAGGAAAAGTAAAAGGCTAAGGCTTGGTTTTATTCACACTCAACAACAGAGCTGCAGTCCCTCTTGTGTGTGTAGAGAAACACTGATAAGAACTGCCGTACAAATCCCCCGCCATCCTGATTTCTTTTCACCACTCGTTTTGATTCTACTTGGATAATTCATACCATTATAAATATTTAGATGTTTGTCGTACAATATATAGTCACAGATACAGATGAAAATGTAGTAAACCTCAATCATCAGAGATGATATGGAAGACACTCAGGAGAAGATACGATCTGATTTTCTAAGGAATCCAACATTCATTTCTCAGTAGTCCCACCACAGTGCACTTGTTGAACTTGTCGTCCCTAGTAGTAGTGGAGGAGGCTCATTTAGAAGCAGTCCAAAAGGATATGTTGTTAGTGTGCGTTTACTGAGTTACACCCCACGTTGCATACAAGCCAGCATGTCCCAGCGTCACCTCTTGACATTTCAGTGGGACCTGAGATCCAGGTCATGTGTCTGCGACTGCAGTCCTTTGATCCCCAGGGTATGAACTCATCGTGAGGGTTGGTGTAAGCATAACAGAATAAGACACCCTGCTGGAGGGGTCTGTCTCACAGGGTCTCTAAGATGTGACATCCATGAAGTCTGTCTTGAATAAAAGATGATGTAGTACTTTATTTGTGCGCGCATATTTGGGGACACAAATCACAGCAGTGCTTTGAGTGAGCATTCAGATACCTGTTTCTGGAAACACAAACAAAGCTTTTTCTGTATCATTACCCAAAAACTACATCTGCCCCTGTTTATTTGAGATGACTAGCACTGTTTCCTTGCAACAGCAAGACACAGGTTCATGACCTTGTCGGAAAAAGTGTCTTTTGGCATGCAGTTTGCATGTTTTCCACGTGTGTGCGAGGGGGTTCGTTTCGGTTTCCTACCACAGTCCAAAAACATGCAGTCAATCTAAACTGGCTATAGGCACGAATGTGAGAGTGAATGTTTTTTTTCATTTCTGTGTGTTGGTCGTGCAATGAACTGGTGACCTGTCCAGGATGTACTGCCCTGTATCAGCTGAGATTGGCTCCAGTGACTCGTGACCCTCATGAGGAGGATCGGTATTTGACAGATCTGCATATTTTGACAGGTATAATATATTATACCATAGAAAAGCATGTTCTTTACTGGTAATGTACCAGTATCATTTGTAGAATCAAAGCACTCTCATGTCCTGCGATGGACTAGCGACCTGTCCAGGGTGTACCCACCTTTCACCCTATGTTAGCTGGGATTAGGCACCAGCGCCCCCTGCGACACTCATGTGGAGGATAAAGCGGTAGAAGATGAGTGAGGGAGGGAGTGAGTGAGCACTCTCACAAATGTTTTTGTTGAAACATTTATTGTTATTACTATTATTATTATTATTGATATTTTTAATTCTTATTGCAATCATGTTTACTTTTATATGCACATATTGTTTGTTTTTGATATTGATAAATGTATGATACAGTATGTTAGCATAGCAAATTTCCTATTGGTTTCTACAGCTTGTGCTTTAAAGTCAACTCTAATGTAAAGGAAAAATGCATTGGCTTGTGCATTTGGAATATCAACACTAATAATGATCAGCAGCATGTCTGGCATAAGACCAACAAATTGTTTCCTGCAAAATAACAACCTGACCTTGTCATGACCCATGGGTAGTATTTAAATGTGAAATGATAATAATAGAGATTATGAATGGAGCAAATGGTTGTATATGCACTGCAGGTAGGGCAGTGAAGTTCTCATTTAATAAAACTATGACCCTTCAACGACTGTATCTGCATGATAATGAATGTACCACAATTTCCTTTTAGAATATTAACCATAATAAATCCTCAGAATGCCATGTCAGAGTAGAGCTTAAAAAATACTTAATAAAATTAAAGTTGTGGCAACGCAAACCACAAAAAGAAGTCCAGTAGTAATGATTAAGGTGCTTTAAGAATAATGCAAGCACTGAGTGTTTCATGCTTGGAAATCATGTAATATGTCAGTTTTAGTAGGTCACACATTCAAGTTTGCACTAGCCATCTGAAATGCCATACAGCCTACACAATGCAAATCATCGGTCTTTGCACAACTGATTCACTCAATGGCCGCACCCTTTTTTGGACACTTTTGCAATTGCAGATTTGTTTTAAGGGATTTACATAAGTCTTTGTTGATAATTTGTCAGTATAGCCACACTTCAACAAGCTCATAAGGACAAATTATGTGCCAAATATAAAATTACATCATTATATACACATCATCTTTTCTTCTGAAGGTGGAGAGCCGGCAGAATACAATGTCCAAGAAACAATAAATAAATAATAAGTAAATGGCAAAAACAATTAAATTCCATGTAACTATTTACTGACAGGAAATAATCATGCATTTCATAGGTCCTGTCCAGGTACTAATGACTTCTGTCACACTAATGACTTCTGTCCTCACAGGTAAGCAGTACTCCATCATGTATGCGAGCGCTGGTGAAGATGCTTTACTGCCCTTTTTGTCAGGGCATGCCAGCAGTTAAAGCCTGTAAGAACTACTGCTTGAATGTCATGAAGGGCTGCCTGGCCAACCAGGCTGACCTGGATCCAGAGTGGAACCAGTACATTGGTAAGTATCATGTTTTTCTGTATATTAAGGCTCAAATCTATGGAGTAAATATCACACCATATTAGTGATCAGAATAATGAGATACTTCAAATTATTCTGGTATTGCTGTGCTTCCACTGTGTTCAGTTCTGTGTTAAGTTCACATACGCAAGCTCAGTGAAAGTAACTATAATAAAGCATTTTACATAGTTTTTTCATACTTATATTAAAGTCGTTAAAGTAAAATTTTAAACCTTGTCAGTATTCAGCATTAAACAAATGGATGTGTGTAAAACGTCTAGGTTCGGGCTGGGTCTGTGTTGTTCATTTGTCACATTTTGACAGTAATTTCACAGACACACATGTAAAGTTTTCATGAACATAGACATAAATGCATTAAAGAGCATAGACATAAATGCATTAAAGAGCATAGACATGAATGAATTAATTTAAAAAATGTGTTACACAGATTCATCTTGAAGGAGTGAGCAAGAGCATTGCCGGTGAAAATCTGACTAGGTTGTTGGGCGAAAAAACCAAAGACAGGTCTAAACACTGAAATTGAATATTGGCTGTTAATGAGATTTAAGATGTTTTGACTTAAAAAGTGCAATGTTTTAAAGAATAATTAAAAATAACATTTAGAACTAAGAAAGTCATCATCTTATACATTGATTACAGTATTAACTCTTTAGATTTCTACATTAAAAATGCCTATTTCCTCTTCCTGTAAAACACTGACATACAGTATATGTGACTGTATTAGCAGTGTGTTTTTAGATGTAGGGTTACAAATGAAGTTGCAAAAAAGGAAGCTCAGTGGTAGAGTGAGTCGTCTTTTAACACAAAGGTTGTGGGTTTGATTCCTTGCTCTGCTTATCTGCATGCTGATGTGTCCTTGGGCACCCCATGTTGTTCCCGATGGCTGTGAATGAGTATGAAAAGATGAGTGATAAAAAAAATGCACTGCATATAGATGAGCTCTATGAAAGTGTGAGTGAATGGGTGAAGGGCAGCTTTGAGTGGTCCTCAAGACCAGAAAAGTGCAGTAGCAATACTGGTGAGGATTATCCTTAGACTCACAAGTTTAGCTCTCCGATCAGAAAGATTCTGAAAGATTTGAACACATTCTCCTTGGGCTTCCACAAGTCTCTTGTCTTAGCACTGAGCCGTTCTGTGCTGCACATGTTGTATAAAGCTTGTGACCTTGACACAGCAGCACGAAGTTTTGTGGCAGTCCTCGTGTGAGCCACTGGGACAATAAACCTAAACAACGAACAGCTCAAAGCAGGAGAAAGCTGCAAAGAGCTCCAGGTTGATTCTCGGTAGGGGTTGCAGCATTGCCAATGCTGTTTAATGACTGACTGGTCTTTAGTATGAACAGTAACAGATTTTTGTTTTCGTGAAGACTATGAATACAGCAGTAAGGACTTCTGTCAGCAACAGCCTCATCGGAGTGAAGACCAAATGAATAATGGAAAACAAAATGAAATTCATTTTGTAATTCCTCTTCAGTTATTTAATGTTTATCAGAGCACATGCCTTTCCACTAGACTTTAATATGGTACCATCTTTTTTTATATTAGCTAAAACAACTGGATTTATTCATCTTATTTAGTAATTTGGATTATTAAAATAATATATTGTATACATGCCATCAAGGCATTATATCTTACTGTTCATTTTGTGACTATACTTTGTATTTCAGGCAAGAAAGAAAAATATTATTTTTAGTCCTATACTTTCATGATGTGGCCTGATTGGCTCTGTTGAGCAAGGGCCAGGCAGAGCAGCCGCAGTGCAGCAGGAGACCAGAAGACTGACACATGCATGTTTGCATTGGGAGCTTTTCTCTAAAACCAACCTGGTAACAGAACATTTAGTTTGTTCCAGTTTATTTACTCATTTATTTTTTATTTTTTTTTGCATTGCCTTCTTTTGTTTCCTCATTTTGTTTTCAAGTATCATGATCATTTTGATTCATGAGGAGGGTTGTATTCCTAATATATAAATCTTTTCTCGTTTGTTTTGTTGTTTAAAAATAAAAATACTTCAGTCAGAAAATAATAAAATTGAATCACTGCCCATTTCCTTCAATGAAACTAAAGATATCTGCATTTGACAAATGATTCTCATTGTCTCATCGTCCTAGTTGATAAATATGCTACATTTTTCTTTTCTGAATACATAATTCACTTGATATAAGCACAGTATTTTTTTCCTTTACAAAATATAGAAATAGGAGAGATATTTAAATGGCACTCAATTCATTTGCTTTGAATTAATTGTAATCAACTGCTGATAAAACCAAGTCTCCTACAGTGCATTGCTGATGCTTTTGTTTTCTTTGTAACCAAGTAATCTGTTGCTAAGAAACACCTGTAAGAGCACAACAATCCAACAGTCAACAAAGTAATCAAGCTGCCATCTGTTACAGAACATCTCTTAATTACATTTTCAACAAGTCAAGCGGCATTTTAGTCTCATGCAGTTTAATGCAGAATTAAACTATTCTCAGCATTAGCCAGCAATTAATTAAGCTATATACTACACTGTACTGTAGATTGCTGCTTGTATAGACAAAATTGGGTAGACAGTTTTTTGTTTTTTTGTTTTTTTTCAGTACAACCTAAAGAGTCCTCAACAACAAAGAATACAATTTAGACATGGCCACTTAAGTGTGACAACTTTAAATTTCTTTCATCGATCCTAAGCAACATTCATTTTGTCTATATCAGAACTCTTGTCAATTATATCAGTGAAGATAAAACACCAGTTTTGTATATTTTGGCACTGACATTTATGTTCATTTTAGGAAGAAAGACTTTAATTTAGCTTAAGTTCTAACCACAAAAGAGGCATTGATGTGACTATTATGTGTTAAATGATCAGGAATGCTCTTTCATATTCTGCACTGACAACCAGGCTTGTGTAATGTCATGAACAGCAGTCAGATAAATGTGTTATATAAGCGACCGTGAGGAGATCTGACTTTGGTTTGAGAGACATTGAGAGAACACCTGAGAGTCCTGCAGAGCCAATCCAGACATGAAGCTGTGATATTAAACTTGAATGCTGTGACAGCTCTTTACACCACCATCATAGCCTTGCTCCGCTGAGAAGACGAAATATTGGGGGGTTGAAAATCCAGTATATCTAGCAAAAAAGTGGAAAATCATCTGAACCAACAGGCAGTGCACCTAAATGCAGTGACCTTTTTTTTGTTTAAATATAAATGTAAACATTATTACCTCCCTTGGGGGGGGGGTGGGGAAATAATAATTTTGACCCCGGCAGTTTTTGGTTTTTTTGGAATAATTAAATTTCTGTGGGCAAAGTCAAATCCAATTCAATCCAATTTATTCATAAAGCACATTTAAAAACAACAGCAGTAGACCAAAGTGCCGTACAGTAGTATTAAAAGAAATAAATAAACAAATGAAAAACAACAAATTAGTAAAAACAAAAAAGACATAAAGCATGTGAAAAGAGAATAATAGAAAGCATCCAAAATAAAACTAGGTTGTTTGAAAAAGCTGTGTTAAAAAGCCTTAGCCCTTGGGAACAGCACTTGGGAAATACTTTCAAAACAATGATTTTTGGGGGGGTAATAATTTGTCCTCAACTGTACGTCATTTGTCTGCATTTGTATTTGATACGCGGAACACATATGCATTGTTTTGTTCATGCAGCTGCTAAAGTGAGCACAGTATGGCACAAACTTGAGCTAAATGGAACCTTAGAGTAGATTGAATGTGCTCTGCTGAGTAGTCATGAAGTCAATAATCCATTCGTCCCCACTGGAGAACAAATCCTTGCTGACCTCTCCCCATTCTGCTCCTAATCACAAGACTGTCCAGTGCATTAATTATGGGAACAGATGCTAATAATATTTTAGGCAGTATATATTATCATTCAATTGATTTCAAAGACCAGAATATGAGTCACAAAGCCATCCATGTACAACTGGATTAAATTAAGAGTATATTTTTTACCTACATACATCTGAAGTGTGGGGCTACTGATGAACTGCTGTCAGTCTTTTTAACACGCCCAAGAATTCCACACTGAACACAATTAAGGACCCATACACCAAATCTTCAGAAATAAACAGTACAGATCACCAAGTTTCTGCATAAATCAACAAATATTTGTTTTAAGAAGATCCCTTTTAATCAAAATCAGACTGCTTTTAACAGTTATTTGTTGTTATTTATCAAACTGTTAAATCCTCTTCCTCTCAGGTCCTTTCAGTATCAGCAGTAATATATTATGTTTTTTTTTTCCTGCTAACATGTTCACATCTTTAAAACCTTTATGTTTTAAAGATAAGCATATTCGCACCTTTAAAATATTCATAGTTTACTTGCGTTTGGTTGCAATAATTTTGTCAAGGAAATTGCTTGAGTGTGACACTTTTATTTTTAGTCTCGTTGAATGATGTCTGAATGATGTCTACAGGCTGTTGTTGTTTTCTCCTGAGAGCCATGTCACCACATTGGAAGCGATCGGCATCGATTCTATCTGCTCATTTCTTTTTAATTAGGTGATTTGTTTCACTCTGTAAGTGGAGCCAGCCACAACCCCACTGTTTATGAAAATTGAAGCCAGCAACATATTCCTTCCATTGTGAAACATTCCTCATGAATAAAATATTGTCTAGAAAATAACCTTTCTCTACAACTCATTGAAAGTGGACAGTTAGACCACACAGAAATAGAGTCTGCTCACAAAGGCGCTCAAGGGTTTTGAATGGTGTGCTTTAACCAGCACGAGTTCTGATTTACCTCAGACCTTTACATTTTATCATAATGTATTTCTCTTTTCACACCTACAGAGTGACACAGGTTAAACATGCGCTTATAATGCATATGAAGTAACTCTCCCCCCAAACAGATATTGTGGTTCTGACTTGGCTTTTATCTAAAGGCTTTTACTGTTTATTTACCATACATTAGGAGTTCAATAAAGTATCCTTAAAGAATGAAATAGACAAAATTAAAATTAATTCTATAACTGATGTGAAGTAGAGAAAGAGAGAGAGAGAGAAGATAATTGTGTCGTATATGTAGGAAGTGCATTTGCAGATATCAGACACTGTGAATGGTGACAGCCATGAATTAAAATAATCACTAGGTGTCGAACGTTCGTGTCTTTTACTTCTGTAAAAGCAGCTATAGCAGTAAAACTTCAGTAAAGCACTCTGATATCACATGATTATGGTTTTATTATGGATTGTTGTTTCTGATATACAGGAATAGAAATAAATGATTTCTTATCAGGCTGTACAGAATGTTTTTTTTTTTTGTTTTTTTTCTTTTTTTGTTTTTTTTTGCCTTGTTTTTGTTTGTGGTTTTTGGGAATAATCCCTAGGTTCTTTTAGTTGTGTTATTGAATAATTCCATTTTTGTTTTGGCTCTATTTAAAGTGGTGCCGTTTCTTTAACTTTTAACCGTCTGGATATTGTAGGTATGTCATGCTTGCAAAAATCTAGCTGTCGAGACATCCTCAAATTTTGCTTTACAACAATAATTGAGTAAATATTGAATATCTTTGGAAGTTGTCATTTGTTAGTCATTGATGTACCCTTAATTTTGAATAACTGATTTTTCCATCACTTTTCTTTGTGTCTTCTTCTCTTCTTCTGTTCTCGTGCCATGTGTGTCTTGGATTCAAAGACAGAGAAGCTAATACTGAAATTTGGCACCCACTGATCATGAATTAGCCCTGAGCTTCCTTAAAACATGGTCCTGAAGATTCATTCTTTCTATCAATATATTCTGCCATTTGAATCTAGCTAATTCACTCTCACTGATTTCCGCAGATTTCTTGATTAGCCTTTAAGTTTCACTTGTTCTGCTTAATTACCTCAAAGAAAAAGAGGGTCAAAATGACTGTGCATCAGATTTTTGGGTACTCAAATCACTGGAGAGTCTGAACTCTTGTATGCAGACGCAGGTCATAACCGGTGTCAGGTTAGACATGCAACACGTACAAGAAACAGAATGACATTTTACATTACATTACATTATGACTGACCATTTACTTCACCTTATATCGGGTGTAATCTGCTTAAAAAAAGGTATTTGTGAGTTCACCAGGTAGTTTTTGTTTTTCCTTCGCAATTTATATCCAGACAAAGGCTGCTTAAGAGCACAACAATAAATTTCAGTTGTCTACACTGTCTTAATATTGTGTTACTGAATATAAAAGCCCTTCTATCACTTCATATATTCTGAAAACTACTTAAATGTGTTAAATAAGAATAAAAAAAATTAGATGTGTTTGAAAAGAACACATAAAAATGTTGAACTATCTCACTTGAAGTAAAAAAAAAATCTATATTTTGTAAATACTTGCAGAATTTGATGATAAAAGTGCAACAATATATTTATTTTTTTGTTCCCACTTGAACAAAATGTGATTTAGAATGAGGGTGTAAACAAGCTTGGGTGTCCTGCAACTTCAAACAATTTAATTATTAAGAAGTATTGTCTTTGCACTTTAGCAGTGTTCCATAGGTTTGTTGACATTTTTAATACTAGAAGCCTTTCTATGTTGTTTTTATGATGAGATAGATATTGCTCACTGCGATGAATGTTTCTGTCCCTACTGGCCATAAAGTGGTACCTTATTAAAGAAAGAAACACTTAGAAATTCACAGTCTGGGGCAGTAACTTTCTCTACTTGCTGCCAGTTTCTTTAGCAACCTATAACCTAACCACCCATAAAACACTGGTTTAAGAATTTATTAGCTGAGATAAATAAAAATGAAAATGTGTAAGATTTTATTATTATTATTAATATTATTATTATTCAGCAGAGCTTGTTTAGCTGGTACCTCTTTCTCCTGTCTATAAGCTAGTCCAGCCATCTGTGTATTTATATTTTAAGCATCTTTTCCAAAACGATTCCTTTTATTTCTGTAAATGTCAGTACGTTTTCAGCAGGGTGGATTATTTAGATTATTCAGACGTGTTAAATTTCAGCAGTTATGTGTAAGTTTTTACTTTCACAAAGTTTTTACTTAGCAAAGAAACCGTGCAGAGAAGCACAAAAACAGACCTTCATATTATTAGACTAGCCCTTTGTAACTCTTAAACTTAAAAACTGTAAAACCAGATATCTCCAAGTATGTTTTTCACTCTAACATTGTCCTTGTGTCTCATTTAGCTGCTTCAATGAGAACATTTCTATCAAACCGTTTGGTGTCGCCTGCTTTGTTTGGTGTGTCTTGAAATCAATAATCCCCTTTACTTTCTTTAACACTATAGATGCCAAAGTTCTAATATGCAAACTACTTTTTCAGAATTATCCAAAAACAGGGTTACTGATCTTGCTCAAGAATGTGATTAATAAACCTAATACTTTATATAAAATGATAATTATTAGTGGCGTATAACACTGTAATATGCATTTACATAACCTCTGAAAAAGTCAAACAAACTGAAGAACACACTGTGCTCTTTGAAAAGGCTGCACTGGTGATTAAAAATGTTTCCTCTGTTTAATGTGCAAAAGCATCTGTAGCTCTATTTATTTCCATTTTGTTTTATAGATCTCTGCTTCCCTAATCACTCACACTTACACAAAGACACGCTTGAGCGGCTCTAATCACAGATTCTCTTCCCACCTGTGCAAATATTAATTTGGCAGAAAGAGGCAAACTTAGTGAGGAGAGAGAAATAATTCTCTCCGTATGTTGGTGAGCAGTGAGGCTTATTATTGTATTTGCTATGAGCACGTCGGCAGCTGATCCTGTCCAGATCGTGTCTGTGGTTAGTGGTGGTGATGTGCCGTGTAAAATGTGGCTGTGACAAAGTGTGAACAGCGATGATGATTACATCAAATTGCATGGCATGAATGAAACTGTGTTTTTGAATGACTCATTATCAGATTTAGTTTCACTGCAGCACAGTGTCAGTGCCGCTCCGGGTTTCTGCATTAGAACATGCTTAATGCGCTGCTCATTACAAACATGTACATTGAAAATAGAAACAAATTGAGTACTGCTTAAACAAGACCAGTCCAGTCTCTATAGCTATGATGGCATGCAGTTAAACGGCAACACAGATATGCAGTTTGATATTGAGCCGGGAATATTTGCCATACTAATATCTATATTAAATGAAGAGACCACCAAAATCTATTAAATATGTCATCTGAGATTTTTTTTCCAAATATTTATAATTGTCAAAGAAGTTTCATCTGAACCAAAAACTCATAGTGGTGCTATACAGTATGGTCTTTGAACCCTTCTGCATGGCTGACCAAAAGTAACCAAAGGTTGACATAGATGATCAGTGTTATCGCCAATTGGTCTAGAGTTGCCATATGAGAGTCAAATGTAAGTTTGATAAAAGGACTAGTTCTTGATAGTCCTGTGCTTCTTACATGTGGTAAAGCATATGCATGTGTTCTAATGTACTGTATGTGAGCCTATACACATGTATAGTATAATAAACCCTTTTTTTTTTTTTTTAAATCAGTACAAAATGTGGTCAGATGACAACATGTATTTTGTTCTTCTCCACTTTCATAGCATTTCATACAGCACCATTAGCTGGGTGACTGAACCACAGATGAGCTGTGCTTTACAGAATCCAAATTACACAAGAGCCATTTTTCATCCCATGGAGCTCTTCACAGGCAAAGAGCCATAGATGGCCTTTTTTTACTTTCCTTATTTGTCCTTGTCTGCTGGAGGCTTGCTGCTGGCTGACATAGCCTGAATTTAAGTGGACATCAATCTCGATAAAGAGGCAGAGCCCGGAGTAATATTACCTTCACAGATTTCTTTTTTTTTTCTTTTTTTTTTAGCTGTGTACAAGACAGCACAAATAAGAATGTTTTACATCAAAAGTTGAAGAATTAACCTGCAAAATGAAATAAAACCGCCTCACAGTGTGTTTTCACAGCATGGGTGCCTTTTAGTTTTACATGTCTGTATCCACTAAGGCACAATATCAGCCCAGAATAGGAAAAGATGTGTCTATTTGCATGGCTGTGTCGTGATGATAACAAGATGTCCTCTGGCTAGCCAGTGGCTTAACAGTGCTGCAAAAGGCAGTGCAGGAAAAAATTGGCTCTGAGAGGCAGTCGGGCCGGGCCACTGCGGACTGGACTTCATACACTCTTCATAAATGAGAGTCATTAATTCTCCATATAGGTAGAATGTTTCACATCTGGTGCAAGAGACCTCTCTTCCTTTGGGCCAAAACCTGACACATCTCACATCAGGACCACTTCTCTTTCCCCCGCTATAATCTTCCTTCTGTCACTGTCTTCCTGTCGTTTCTTTGGCTTCTTTGCTTTCTGTCTGTTAGTATAAGGCTCCCTCTTTTTGTCAAGCCCATCTGATAAGTTGCAGATAAGTCACCATTGTTGAGAAAGATTGCCATCGCCTCTGATGCTGGAGGCACTCGTCTTTTCTTTTATCATGAAATACAAGTTGTTCCCACTTGGTTCCTTTGACCTAAATTTTCAGTATTCCAGACAATTTTTAAGCGTATGCTTGAATTTGACTTTTTTTTATGTGTTAGTGTGTTTGTTGTAAAATAAGCAGACATACCTGAGGCAGCTGAATAATTTTGCATTATAATTAGATTAAAATTCCAAGCACTATAAGAAAAACGTTCACATTATTTTGGAGACTAGACATCAAATCTCCCACCTTAAATGCAGTTTAGTATCAAGAAATCATAAAGAAAACTGATCAGCATTAATGCTAATAGATAAGTAGCGACTGATTTTTTTCCTCTACACTTAACAACAGTCCTTATGATTGAACAGCTTGAGTAGAAAACATTTGGCGCTGACATACTGTAGACTGTAGCCTATATTAAAATCTCAGGGTACATCACAGGCTATTTGCAGTCCACAGTGTAAACAAACAGAAAAGCTCTTCACAGGCTCAGACTTAAATATAATTGAACAGGAAATGGAGCCGGAGAGGAGCTAATGTTCCTCAACTCTTTTCCTCTGCCATTAGTGATCTCAAAATGTGGATAGGTCTCATGTTAAAGAACAGGAGTGTGTTTATTTATCTATTTTTTTATAGTTTCATATTAAGGTCTCTTCCCATATGTATGGATGGAGGCAGTGTATGGATACATTTACTTTGTGGATTAAATGAACAGTTGGGGCAGTCACAAGCATACCATTGTTTCTGTAATCTTCAAAATGATGCAATGACCTAATTTAGTCAGGAGGTAGTCATTATGACAGGCTGCTGGTGAGGTCCTCTCCTGGGAGGTCTGTGGATGGAGAAATCTCTCCTCACAGAGCATCTAAGTACTGGCTCCAGGTCTGAAACGTGCACAGTTATGAGTTGGTGGGTTGATGATGTTCAAATCCCTGTGGCACTACATTCAAATGTAGAACCACCATTAAAAAGACTTAGACCCATTAACATACACCCTGCGGGGATTAGTGCACTATGAAACTAGTTTGTTACAATACCAATGAATCCACTGTGTCTCACTCTTTGTCTTACTAGCTTGAGCTCCTGTGAAGTTTTAATCGTCACAGTAAATATCAAATATTATTAACATAAAGTCCCTTTTAAAGTAATTGCAGGTGTCCACAAATTGATTTTAATGATTCCATGACCTTTTAGTATTCATTGCTCACAGCAAATGTCAGTCATTGCTTGCCTTTTAAATGTCCTATCAAACCTATGGCTTATTATTCATCACTTAATGTGTAACCAAATATTGTTGACTTGGTTAAAGTTAAGACTTTGATTATGACATGAATGTGGAGGTATTTGACAATACTTTGTAGTGATTACAAGCCTAGACACAGTAGTTTATGCAGCTTCTGTATGACACAACTAAGACCTTTACAGAAAAAGTTGCCTGAAATTAGTAGTAATATTTTTTTTTATTTCTCAGACTCCAAAATTACATCTTCAGCTTTTTTGTTCTATACATCCAACAGTCCAAGGCACAAACATATATAACAAAGAAAAGATGAGGAAACATACATCTACAATGTATATACATGCTGGTCAATATTTTTACAATCACTTAATTTTAAATTACAAATTTGGTAATTTGTAAATTTGGTGGTTACTATATGGTATTTTAACAACAAAAACTAAAGGTATACTGTGGAACATGACTGAAAGAAATGTGTCTTGTGTAATGCTGTGTTTTCCCACATCTGCAGCAAATGTGTGAATCAAACTATTTGGATTCTCGGTATTAACAAAACTGAACTTGAACTGTGTTGTGTTATTTTTGTATGCAAGGGTTTGTTTTCTTCTCTGAATTTGTCTCTTTACACCCACTCCGCCTACCAACACAGCGCCTTTTTACCACTGTTATAACAGATGCCATGCTGCTGGTGGCACAGAGGCTGGAGGGGCCTTTCAACATTGAATCTGTCATGGAGCCCATTGATGTCAAGATTTCAGAGGCCATCATGAATATGCAAGACAACAGTGCCCAGGTCTCCTACCGGGTATGTCAATTAGTTTAATTCCAAAAATAACACTTCAGACAGATTGCTAAAGACGAACTTCCCACAAATGAACTGGTGACTAAGAGGGAACTTGCTGTAAGCCGCACTAGGCTGTGTCTAAGGTGTGCAGCAGAACACATTCTAATTATGTCCAAGTATAGGTCTTATATTTGAATTATATGTTTCAGTTTGGTCAGAAAATCTTAGTTCAACTAACAGTATTTAATGTGTTTCCTGTGTTTTACTGCATTTTTCTTTGCCCACAAAATTGGACTCGGGGTGGAAAAAAAAATTTAGGTGGTTGTAAAGAATTTTTTTTTTCTGCCCACACAGTTTCAAAGGTCAGTTTTCATTCAACGCTAAATGCTCTGTTGGCTTTCCCATGCAACAGATGCAGTTTTGTTTATGGTTTAAGTATATGTGGTGTTTTCCCAAAACCCTGTAAAAACTAAACTCCATCATCTGAAATAGCATTGGTCACAGCTCCTAGTCGAGTCACCTATCAACATGATTACCTCAACTTGACGTAGAGTGCTGTCACATTGGTAATGTGGGGTGAAAGCATCACAGGACCTTAACAAAGCAGCATGTTGTCCCTATTTTCCGCATCCAAAGTAATTCAAACCCCTGACAACTGGGTGCCCATGTTTTTGTAATTGCAGGTTTTTCAAGGTTGTGGTCAGCCAAAACCCGCAGGAATGACTAGGTCTACCCGTGGTGTTTCGGATGTGTTCAACGCCCGCTTCAGGCCGTACAGTCCAGAGGAGCGGCCTACCACTGCAGCTGGCACAAGCCTCGACAGACTGGTAAGGAGAAAGAGCCCATGCTGCTATTTTCAGGCAGGACACTGCCTTAGAGTAAACATCATTCGTCTCTCTGACTTGACACTGTTGATTAGAGCTGGTGATTTGCCAGCGTAAGCCCCTGGAGCCGGAAATTAATTCTTTGTACTCATCCTCCACACAGACCCCTCTATTGATTTGTGTTTGTTAACGAATCAACAGCTTTACCCCAAGAGGGCAGTGGACAGCGTGATGTGCTGCATTCAGTACCCTTCTCATCTCTGTGTAGTGGGACAGACAGAAAAGAGGGTGATGAAAGAAGATACAGTAGACAGATTTTGTGATGCTGCTGGCCATCTCAGCTGCACTGAAGCACACCTTTATTTGCTGTCAGATTAGTTGCATGTTTGTTGTATTGGATCCTGATACACAGATTTCCATCTCAAACAACCTTGAAACCTAAAATGCTGCATCAGGGTAAAGGTTAACGTGGAGCTGACAGTCCAATTCAGGTGAGAGACAGTTCTCATCATGGATTACCTTTACAGCCGCAGTCCCCTTCCTCTCTCCCCTCTAGCTCCTTTCAAAGAGTCTGTTTAAGCTTGTGTGTCTACTCTACTTGCTATATATAATTGAATTATTGATTCTTGAAAAGTATTAAATGTATTAAATCAGATTTAAATTTTTAAGTACAATAACGGTCTCTCCCACAGTGCTTTAAACATGCCTATTCCAATGTCCCGGTGTATTATTTTGGTTTAGTTAATGAATAAATAATTAGAAAAAACAGCAGCTTTTCTTTCTATCCGGCTCTTGGAAACCCACAATAAATTAGTTCTTTTTTATGCTAATTATATTTTTACATAGTCCACTTCATTAGCTGTTCTTTCCTGATGCTCAATACAGAGCAGTTGTCTTTTATTTTTAGCCTTGCACGTCCATCAACCATTTCTTCCACCTACAGTGAGTTAATTCAAAATGTCTGTTTCCCTGCCTTTCTGCTGCAAACCAGAGGATTGTTTGGAATGCGATGCAACAAAGTGTAAGGTTCATAATTTTATACCTTTTTTCCTTTTTTTTTTTTTTTGGCTTACAGTATTGTGTTCATATGTTTTATATGTTTTAAAACTATAAGTAAACAATCCTTTTGGCCTGTAAATCCCAGTAGTTATGTAAGTTAAAGTATAATTTTCATCATCACATGGAATGATTTGCTTTCTTTGAATCTGCAATGACGGATTCAATTCTTTATGCTAGTGAGGATTCCTCTTTGGGGATCCAACATTAACATTGGTCGACTGTCATATTTATTCTAGTCATTTTCCAGCCCAAGATCTTCATTGCCATTGATAATAAACCAGCTCCTGGAAGAAGCTGACTGATCAACCTGTGTAGTCAGTGCTTGCAGAGAAAGGCTGGTGACAGAGCGTTGCAGCCTGCATTAGCTCTAATGGCACAATTATGTGGGGGCTCTGGAGCATTCAGTAATAACTGGGCTTTTAGACTAACCTACAAATGGAGCACAGAGACAGGGGCTTGTTGTCAACTTACCATAACTCTGCCTGCTTTCTGTGTCCACAGTCTCCAGAACCTTGGTACAGTGGGTTTATCAGAGCATTTCACTGAAAAGAGCAAATGTCTTGTGCAGGTGAAAAATGTCAGTGCAAAGTCTGGTGAATGTGAATCAAAACCAAACAAAAAAAAAAACACTGTATGAGACATTGTATAAGCTGAACGATGCTCTGTACAACTGAACTGCAAAGAAAAGTCAGATGATAAATTTCACAGCACTAATTTCACATACAAGCTGTTGAATGAACCCTTAGATTTGGGTGATAATTACCTGTGAGCACAAGTGTTGAATACTGGAAGTATGAGTCAGACTGTCTGTACTCAGCAATGAGATAATTAAGACAGCAGTGCCATGGTGGTTGTGCGGTTAACCACATTCAGCCTTTGTTCCAGATTCAGTTTCAGTTTTGAATGTTTGCACTGCATCATTGCCTCCTCTCCTTTTATGCAGTTTGTGTCTCTTTCTGGTTTTATGTAATATAACACAGCAATACACGTCCTATTTTAGTTAATTAACCCAGTACTTGTTAAGAGGTCTTGATTACAGGACACATTGAGCGCACACAGTATTAAGATAATGTACAAAGTGTAAAGCAATTAATATTTAATAACATAAGCAATCAGGGTTTAGTCAGTCTTATCTCAGAAAGCCTTTACAGTCCAGCTAACACATGACCATAATCTGGTTCCTATTAATAACATCCCCTTTACAACATACTCAGTATTAATTGTTAGTTTGTAACAGCGGCGGAAAGTGTCCCCCTGTAGTCTCACAAAACGTAAAAGGTTAATTCACATAATTCTTTCATTAATTTTCTGTGACTTTATCCTCCACGTAAGGGTCACAGAGGAGCTGGAGCCAATCCCAAAAAGGCTGTGGTAGGAAGCTGGAGAACACAGGATCCAAACGGTTGACCCTCTTGTGCTGAGGCAGCAATGCTAGTTAGCCTCTATACCACCGTGTGACCCAATTCACACCATTATCCTATTTCATTCACTTTGGTTGATATAATGGGTTCAAAACTCCTATAAGAACTATAATCAGTAATAAAACAGTGTGAACCTAGTGGTCATGTTATAATTACTGCAACAGTTAATCTCATCAGTGAAAAACAAGTAAGAAGAGTACACCTGTAGGTTTGAATTACTCATCAAATTCCCCTTGTTTACCTATAAATGTGTATATTGTGAAAAAAATTTGAATTAATTTCTGTTGAAGTGTAGCAGCTGAGATCAGAGCCACTGCTTTCCATCATACTGGCAGGGAGGTGCTATTCTAAATCTTGCAGAATATAGACATGCCAGTCCTGAGTGCTTAGGTAGCTATAATGTCATCAAAGAAATTTCCAAGCATACTTAAGTTTGAAAGAACAGAGAACAAAGCCTGTATCTTTATAGTTTATGAATTTTAATAGTTGTCTCTTTTTGTAGACAATCTGCATCATCACTCTTATCAGTAGCCACATTTTAATGACTGTGCCAGGGTTACTTCAATCATGCTTATATATAAAGTTTGTTTTTTATTGCATGGGCTCTTTCTCCTTTTATTTGTTGTGTCCAGCGGGAACTAGATCCACCCACTTCTTAAGTGAAAAAAGTTGGGACAGTTTGCGAGACTAAGTCACGCACAGTTATTCACAATTGCCAGGTAACTGCTAAGACTATGATACAGAAAAGGATTTTAGTCAAAATCTCAGTCTTTGCAAGCAAGAATGGGTTAGTGCCGAACCACTTTGTGCGAGGCTTCATGAGAAAATTGACAGGTTTTTGTCAGTTCAAAGGCAATGATTCTCAGCACGTGATTACAAAGAATTAAGGTCTATCACCATAGACAGTTTATAGTAATGTGAAGAAAAGATTCACGTAGTCAACTCTATGTGTTGCAGGCATCCATTTCTAAATTTGCTTACGGCTAACAAATAGAATTAAGTTTGGCAGTGAAAACGTTGAAATAATTTCATAGTCTAAAATTAAATGTTTGTTTTAATTGCAGGTTTTGAGAGTAGGAGAGTGTCCTAACCTTCTGAGAAATTAGTTTGCAAGGATTTGTAATGTGACTTTGTCAAAATCTGGATTATTGTAACAACATTGATATAATGTGTCCTTTCTTCTTGTCCTTTCTTCCCATTCCTATGTGACAGAGGGCTGCTTTTAATCTACTATGAATTTGTTTTCAGTGAGAAAAACACATCTAATGTTAGGTCAATGCAAGGCTGCCTATAAATTACTTAGGTTGGACCTTACAGACTTCTGAAAAATTAAAACATAGCTGTCTCATTGGCATGTCTATGGTCTTCGCAGCGGAGTGCTGGTAGGCATATGAAAATACTCTACTGGTCTACATGTTATTTTACCCCTCATCATTCGTGAGCTTCAAAAAAAAACTATGATTTTTCCAGGCCATTCATTAGCTGCATTCTGATTCTACCACTGAGCTGAGGTAGCATCAAGGTGCATATTATTAGTTGTTTGGAATATGAATGGCTAAATTGTATCAGCAGATGTCACATTATTATTTTTTTGCTAAGGTAAGGCAGGGGTTAAGTGGCAGGAAACCAGCCCAATGTACTGTAGGAACATGTTTTTGAAAAGGAATAAATAACTAATAAGTTAGCCATTGTTATCTACAAACCTCTGTCCTTCCCTTTTTCATTCAATTTGGCAATACTGCACTGCCTCAATAAGTTGCTAGTTATCATTTCAAATTGCTTCTGAGTGTTGAACAAATATTTTGTTCAATATTTAGAAGAATAGAATAGAATAGAATAGAATAGAATAGAATAGAATAGAATAGAATAAAATAGAATAGAATAGAACTTTGTTTATCCCACATTGAATAAATTCTCTGGTCACAGTAGCTGTGACAAGAAAATTGTGACAAGTACAGAAACAGATAATAACTAGAGAAAAATATAAAGTACAATACAAAAAAGAAGTAATAAAAAATAAGGATAGAAATAAAAAAAAAAATGTTATTTACATCAAAGAGCTATACAGAATAAAATATTGAAATATTACAGATATTAACTATATAGTGCAAGGAAATGAAGTAGTGAAAGAATGAAGCATATTGCACATTAAAAGGGGGATTGTAATAAGCCATTTATACCATGCTTATTGGTATAAGCATGAGGACAGAAAGAAATAGTTTTTAACAGACACAGTTGCTACATCAGCAGTGGTTGTTGAAGACACCGATGGCAGAGGGAATGAACGATCTTGTAAAGCGTTCACTCCTGCACTGTGGAAACAGCAGTCTGTTGCTGAAGGAGCTGCCTAGAGCCCCTACAGTGTGGTGCAGGGGGTGAGAGGGGTTGTCCGTCATAGATGTCAGCAACATCCTCCTCACACCCACCTCCTCAATCGACTGCAGGGAACGGTCTATTACAGAGCTGGCTCTCCTGACCAGTTTGTCCAGTCTCTTCCTGTCTCTCTCTGAGCTTCCACAGCTCCAGCAAACCACAGCAAAGAGGAGAGCAGATGCAACCACTGTGTCATAAAAAAGTCCTGAGCAAAGTCCTGCACACACCAAAGGACCTCAGCCTTCTCAGCAGGTGGAGTCGGCTTTGGCCCTTCTTAAACAGAACATCTGTGTTGTGAGTCCAGTCCAGTTTATTGTTGAGGTGAACACCCAGGAGCCTGTAGTTATCCACTATCTCGATGTCCACTCCCTGGATGTTCACTGGTGAGATTGCTGTCACTTTATTACGGAAGTCAACCACCATCTCCTTTGCCTTGCTGGCGTTGATGGTTAGGTGGTTCCATCCACACCAGTCCACAAAGTCAATGATGACCTTCCTGTATTTCCGGTCGCCCCTCTTTGACACACGTCCGACGATGGCGGTGACAGAGATAGCAACTGCCGTGACTGGAAGATTTGATCACTTCTCTTTTCACAACCAGAAGCAGCTCTTCAGAGGCTTGGTGTCACACAAATAAATGATCACAGTGACTGTGGTTTTACCTTAAACTTTTTTTTTTTTTTTAGATTCATATTTCATTTCTGTACAAGAGGATATTTGTAAAGGTGCCAATCTTGTCTACAGCTGGGGCCTTATTGTTCTCATTAATGCCAAAGCATTTGTGTGTTTATCCTCCCAACAGGGATGGAACTGTGTTCTCTGTGAGAGCTTGTCTTTGTTGACCCCCACACACTGTTCTTGCTTATGTTCCAACACAGGATAATTACCCATGATAGTGACACTGCTCAGCCTTGTGAAAGTTGACAGCAGTTAAAAGTGTCTTTGATAAGAATGTCTAGTCTATGCATGGGAAGGAAGGCGAGTGGATTCATTTCTTCTGTTCTATAGAGGAGCCTGGAGGAGTGGGCCCACCTCCAGCTCAATGAGCCATGACTCTTTAATTGCCTGACATTCTGTCAGACACAAACACACTCAAAGCTATGAGAAAAATGGAGATTTGAAAGTCCAAAGAGGGGATAAAGGCAAAACAGACTGTCAGACAGAGAGACACATTAAAGATAAGAGGGGGTGCTTTTAATTTGACATTTCTGCAGTTCAATTTACAGGTTTTATTGGTCCTCTTTGTTGCCTTAGTTTAATATATGGTACATATTTTATCTCTGTGGTGCTATAAACAAAGAGCCAAACTGCCAAACTACAGCAGACTGTATAAAGTGACAGTGGGGAGCCATATTTGTCAAAAAGTAATCTTCTGATCCATGACTGTGTGTCCATAAGTGGTATGGGGCTTCACACGTGGGATTAAGAATAATTCTTTGTCAGAGCTAACATATATTTTTTGTCTAAATTACATTGTTAGACTGTTACCGACTTCAAACATGGCCACACACCTCATAAATTGGAATTTTTTTAAAAGACAATCACTTTCAAATGTGTTTTAAGAAATTACTTCTTACCTCAGTCCACAAAAACAAGATCTTCTTGCAAGAAGTATACTTTACAAAAGAGTCTCTCAATAACAGAGGAAATAGAGGTGAAAATACAGTCAAGGTTGTAATTTTGCATTTTCTCAAATACAATTTTCACCTAATGTTCAGAATCAGCGTTGGCATATTTGTTTTTTCTGTGCAAGCAGATATGAACGGTTAGATTTAATATTGTGACAGTATGCATCAATTGTAAACAAATTACAGCTGCCTTTTATCCATGGAGAAATAATTTACTTATGACCTTCCCTCCATTTCTCTCTCTGCCTGTCACAAACATTTTCTGTCCTCTTGGATAAGGTAACCTTTTTTGAAAACCAAAGTCAACAATCAATAGTGACTACCCAGCATGCATTTAGGCATACACCCCAAGGTTAGTCTGAACTTGCCACATCAATTTCAGACTCCTGTTCAAAATAGAATTAAAAAAACATCAGGCAAACTGCTGCATAACTTTGGAAAACACCATATTTCTAATCTAGAGTTACAAAATAAACATGATGGATTGCATGTGGATTAACAAAATAAACGCGAACCTCTCTTTTTTCTCTCTGTCATGCTACCTTTTCATGCATCTGATGTTTTATTCAGATAGAATGCTTTGAGACCCATTTTAAAAACACATAATAATATGTCTCTAACGTTGCTTATTCTATTATTATTACTTTTAATCATAAAATAGCATCTACTCAGTTTTTCTCATTGTGTTTTCATTATGTGCATTTTTTACAAGTTAAATAGCTGATATACTCCAACTCCATTCTCAGTGTATATACAGTATATCTTGGTGAGGTTTTAAGTTTTCTGCATCCCACTAAGCTGAATATTGAACTGACATTCAAACTAGTTGTGTCATCAAATTCTGCACATAAACCTGCATGTCTTAAATTCAGTTTTCCTTCAGCAGTTGAATATTTAAATCAGCTTCTTGTTTCAAAGCCTATACATATATTATTCTGCACCGTGAAGGTCAAACATCCATGCTGATGTACACCAAACAAAAATGTTTTCGTTGAGCTGGACTTTATATAGAGCAGTGGAAAGCCATCACTCTCACTGTGACGTTAGATTGAGGACAATGTCTTGTGCATTATGTTACTGTATTCTGTACTTCATGTCACCCATGTCCATCTTCAGTGGTAGGAAAACAGCCCAGTCAAAAAGATGCAGTCACCATTGTTCTCCTGGCTTTCCCACTCAAAAGGTGGCAGCACAGGAGATCAATGCCTAGAATTGCTGCCTGGCAGCAAGAAAGTTTTGCACTAGACACTTGGTTTTCCCCATATTTTTGATTTTTCTTTTCTCTAGCTGCTCTAGTTTCCTACCAGTGTGGCAAGTGGTTCAATACACTGCCATTTGGTATGACTGTGATGGCTTTTTGTTTACGTTCAGCCAATGCATGGGCATCAATTGGCCATGACTTGCATACTGTATGTATGCTGTGGTGAAAACTGCGACAGCACTTGTACTCTGCTCACTTACATGGTAGGATAAATTATTTATTTGCATGGAACACAAAGTAAAGTCAAATATTAATGCATGTAATCTGTTTTCCATTCTCACCATGTTCAATAGGAAACACTGGTTAAAACATCCATGTGTAGTTTGTGAAGCAAGTTGACTGGAAAAAAAAAAACATAACCACTCCTTTCCCAAAATCTTGACCCTGGCATTATATTTTTGCAGTCCAGGAACATGTCAAGCCACTGAAACATTCTTGCTTTGGATACAGCTTAATGGAAGTAAAGTGGGCCTATCCACAGCTCCACTCTATTGCGATGTACTGACTCTTGCCCAGGACATGCAATTATAGAGATTCCATGGATTCTAACATAACTCATGCTTTCTGGAAGACCACATAAAAATAAATAGTCTAGAAGTGCATATGTGGCATGATACATGAGGGCATTCTATAGT
The DNA here is from genome assembly GCA_016785285.1 of Brachirus orientalis. NCBI lineage: Eukaryota > Metazoa > Chordata > Actinopteri > Pleuronectiformes > Soleidae > Brachirus > Brachirus orientalis. The sequence continues at coordinate 2,577,749 of JAFBJR010019384.1, read as the reverse complement.
AATACATTTAACAATACCCTGGGTGAGAGGTGGATTTTAAGCATAAATATATGACATGCAAATTTAAAGCAAATTTCAGCACTACATGGAAATCTAAATCACACTATCTTGTTAATTGAGAGTAAATATCTAAATAGTTTTGTGTGCAACCCAACCTAGATCCCTTTATGATAAGTAAGGAGATTAGAGACCTCTTTAAAATTTTTAAAATGATGATGATTACTTCCCTCTTGAGATCAACCACCTGTGCAGTAGACACTGGTCATTCTGCCTGTGGTCTTTAAACACAAAATAGCAAATTATAAAAAACTTACCAAAGCAGATGTGATGACAAGGCACAGTTGACCACTATGTTTAGTTTTCTGCTGAAAGACAAACCTAATGTCCATTTTTAAGCAGGATATTCTGGTGTGCTTAAAAATCTGTGGCAGAACACAGGTATTCTTCATTTCACAATGATGGGAAACTTTAAGTCACTATCTGTAATGTTTGTCCCACTCATCAGTGGCAGAGCTGTATTTCTTTTTTTTTTTTTTTTTTTTTTTTTTTTTGCAGCCCAAAAAAGCCAACATGCTTGGGTTTACTATTGTTGGTGAGCTTGGGTGGAGCTGGTATGGAATGGGGTTGAGTGCCAGGAATTGGGATCCTGGGATTTCCTGTGTTTTCTCTAAAATCTGTTCATGCATCTTGAAAAAAAATATCAGTGGCAACAAGGGATTTTTATTATTTTCGCAACTTCACCACAGGAATTCGTGTTCTGTGATCATGGGTGAAATTAGTTTTAAATGAAGGTCTACCTGTTTGTTGATAGGTGAAAACAGATAACAACCTTCCATAGTCTCACTTTTTTGGTATGTGCTGTCACTGTAATAATGTGTATGTCAACTTGGCTGCTTCATTCCACCAATTACAGCAACTTTCTAAAGTTCTTCATTTGATGACAGAAAATAGCTTTTGTTTGGTAGCAATGGAACTACTTGTTGGTATAATTAAATTTGATTGTCTTCAGCTCCTTTATCACCAGTTTGTGTTGTTTTGAAGCAGTTTTGCATGGTAGTGTTGATGCTGGCTGTGGTGAATGTTGTATCACCTACATTGTCTTACAGTCTTTGTGTTATCAGCAACTCTTTTGTTTCTCCAGATTTTACAAGAAGGGGATACACCCATATTTCCAATGTAGATGGAGCTTTCCCCGTGTCTGTAACGCTAGTGTCCCCTCTCACTGCCATTTCGAAGATCTAACGCAGGGACACTGTTTTTTCAAATCAAGATGACTTTACCCTCTGAAATACTAAGTTTGAGATTTGTGAGATAAACGTTGCTCTTTAGCTTCTGTTCTGTTATCATAAAGTTTAATAACTTCATACCGTGCAAGACCCACTGCTGCATAAAGCACTTTGTCCATCTTATAATATACTTAAAAAGATTTGCTAAAGTAACTAGAACTGCTACTCTATGAATGCTTATTTTAACAAGTGAAAACAATGAAATACTTCCAAGTCCCCAGTCAGAGGAACTGCCAGCATTATTTATGCTGTTGATAAATAATCAGAATTTTCAGAATGTCTCTGTAACATCAGTGCAGTTGTCATTGTGCACAGGACACGTTGTGCATTTACTCCTTCACAATTGATTGTGGGGGGATGCGGTTTGTTTTTAGTGTCAAGAGTTGGCTTATTGTGGCTAAAAAAGGAATAAATAGTATTACTTTAGAGGAGGCCAGTTTGCCTTGTAGTCTTCTTTCCCCAGAACAGTGCCATTGTATGTCTCTCTCTGAATAAAACACTTGAGGCAGTCTCAGTCACTGCTCACATTCCCAGACAGATAGACCTCAGAGAGTTGACAAATAGCTGCTTCTCACTTAATTCCAGTGACTCTCCCTCTTTTTTTTAAAAAAAAAAATAATGACCCTGTTATTTATCTGCACAAGCAGATTATTACCTAAAAAATAATAATTGTCACATTGACAGATTATAATGAGGGCACAGGAAAAAGTCATGCAACACTGAGCACACTGAGAACAGAATCTTTATATGGAGGAGGATACTGGATGGAGGATGCTGGCGTCAACAATTTAATTTCACATAGGGAACCATTATTTGTTTCCTCCATTGTTTCTTTTATCCATGATGATCCCACCACCAACACCCATGTCTGTTACTGAAACCATGATGTCAATAATCCTTTTACCTCAAGCAAGTACTTATTTTAACCCAATCCACAGTCATTTCCTGCACCTGACCAAGTAGTATTAATCATGACCTCTCCACACGACCTTAACTGCATGTTCATCAGTGTTATTATGACAGTGAAGGTCACACACGCCCTAAGTACATGCCTTTACATATTACTGTTACTATAACAACAATTGTATCCTATTGCTGCTGCTGGAATGCTTCTATTGGTTGCATCTGAGTGTAGAGTCAAGTACTTTATTAATACAGTTGCTGCTCATTGGCATTGTTATGAAAATCTTACATTTAACATGATTTAATCTAAATAAGAAAGATCCAATTTGTGTAGGTATTTTGCCATGCAGATACAAGGTAACAGAGCACACATTACTGCATAGTCAAGACTACTCACTTACTATTAAGTTATGTTAAATGCCTTTATTGTCATTGCACAGTGTATACTTAGGTGAACTAGATCTCCAATTATACATATAGTAATCAACAGCTTAACAACAGTAGATGCAACAAAATGCCCTGTACTACAAGTATGTCTTATCAGTGTATGTCCTACATAAATAACATAAAATTGACTTTTAAGCAAACATTTTCAAGAAAAATATAATAACAATATAATGGTGATAAATGATGCAAAAAAGGAATTTTTTTTTACAACCTATTTTATAAAGGAATGTGAAAGGAAGATGTCGACATCGATTATGGGAAGACGTCCTTTTGCATTAAGTCGTGTTTTTCTGTGAGAGCAATTATTTCTGTGAGATTAACGTAGTCACAACCCCATATTATTGTTTTTGCAGATACTGAGAGGTGTCTAATTTGCCCCATTTCTTTTTTTTTTTTTTAGGAAGTGTAATTTCACATTTGGTACAAAACTTTTGATTGTGATTTACATACAGAGATCTGAGGTTAAAAGTTTGTACAGCTTTGAATGCCATCACATTTAAATCAAATATACAGTAAATGTGGTATTTAACACTGCATAATGTATGTTGAATGTGCAGTGTGTAATACTTTATCCTCCCTACCTCTAATATTTTGAGCAGTTAATATCCATTATCATGTATATTTAATCTTTATGAGCAAACACACAAATATACATTATTATATCAGGCTCACATTGTGTTTAGCTCTCACACCCAAGTTAAAAGGTTACTTCACTCGGCCTTTTCCTGCATTTTCAAGCGCGCTACACCTGACCTACTCTCTGGACTGTAGAGCTTCACCTAATTTACATATATGCCAAGAAATGCACACATGCAGATTTGTCATTTAGCCTACAAAGGTGTATATGCTGCACATGTGGCCAAGTCAAAGTCAGCAGTGTACGTGTTTTTGGGGTTCTAGTTTATCGAATTACGTTGTTGTGGGTGTTGTTTGTGTAGTTAAAAATATATGGTAATTAAGTAAAGGTAAATCAAAATGGAGAGAAGTTATTAATATTATTTTTATAAAAATATTAAGTATAATAATTTAAGAGTGCTACAGCAACCAGCAGCCACAATTATAATGGTACAACCTTTCAATACACCATTCCTTCTTTCTCAGCAACTGATGCTACTGCCATAAAGGCTCCGCTACTTTTCATATCTGTCAATGCATTAATGAGCCACATTGGCCCCATTACACTCCAGGCTGCTTGCCTCTTAGGGGAGCGAGGACAGCAGGGAGAGACCAGGCCTGCCAATGATTGCTCTGTTCTCCACAGAGCATAGCTTCCCTTTAATCATCCCATTTCCAAACTTCTCATGTTGTTGCCCTAGGCAAATCACAAGCACATACTCAATACTGTTTCATCAATATTCTATCATTTACGTTTAACAGTGGGATCATAGTGTGATCATATTTTTTTCACGATGATCCATATCATCCAACTGTACAGTTTACACAGGACTTAGTAAATGTTTGAGGCATACAGTGGGGCACTAAATATCACCTTTACTAGTTTACATTGACAGTATGTAAATATAACATGGGCACAACATATAGAGATGTATCCCTGTAAGTGAAAGGCCATAGTGTATGCAGTATGGCCAAAATTCTTTTTTGTAGGTGGTTATACAGTTGTGACTTATGAGAAATGAAGCACCATGTTAAATCATTCTAAGATCTAAGGAGAAATAATTCTTTTTTTAACCAAAAGGTATATTTCTTTTAATATTATTTACTTGAAAGACACCAAAGTTGTTTTTGTACTGCTATTTTTTGAGCCAGCATTATATTCTCTTGTTTCTTTGTTTTTCAAGGTACTACATAGAGATTTACTGTCACACTAAATTAATGATGAATCCGCTCTCCCGCAACAGTTATGATGACCTTTGAAAGTTGAAAATCAAGTCATGCTCCCAGAGTATCAAAGAACTGAACGATTCAACTCAATAGTCAACCTTCCTTCACTGCCGTATGAAATCAAGCGTACAGTAAATGTGGAAACGCTGTCATATGGCACAAATCAAATATAATGTATTGTGCAATCACATCAATACAACATACAGTTGGTTTTTTTTCTTTGTTGTGGGCTAAAGTAGTTTTAAAAACTTGTAACACTGAAAAGAAATAAAATAGTTGTTGCCATGAATATGGAAGTCTGTGGCAAGAACTTTACATCAAGTGTTCCCAGAAAGCAGCGTAAATCCATCAGTGGTTGTGCTGTCGCAGAGATGTTAGAAAGATATACAGTATGTTCTGCACTGACTCAGAGTTTGTGTGATGTCTGCTGTAAATCATGCCGTAATATTCTGCTGTAGCAGACTGATGCTAAGACATAATCAGTTGTAATCAAGGGAAACAAGGAGGGTGGCTTCACTCGAGAGTGTGCGAAAAGTGCTGTGGCCCGTCAGCGTGACGCTAAAAATGGGTTTATAATGAGCACATGGCTTGTGGCCTAGCAGTGGAAGACAGGAAGTGGCACTACACTGTCATATCAAACCACATTTAGTGACGTTTGCGACTGGTTTGTGTGTTGTTTTCTAACCACGATTTGCTTTGGTGTTCTGTCCCAATATGGGTGAGAACTGCAAGAAAGACAGCTGACAGTTTTGTAATTATCTATTGTTTTATTTAATTCACACGCATAAGCCAAGAGGAGCGCACATTCTAATAATACACTAATGCATTTTAAAATGTTATATAGAAAAAAAAAATAACATACACTCTCTCTCTCTCACCTGCTATAAGTAGCAGGGTCAAGGAGACATGACAAAGTGCAGACAACATTCACTCAAAACATTATCACGGGGTAATTTACTTTTCAAAAGCATAAAGTGCTGTGGAACCAGATGACAGGTCTTGTTTGAGAGATTACGCTGTTTATTGATAGATCTGATCTAATGAGCAGTACTTGTGTTAGACACCAGATTAAATTTCTACGTACGAGGATGTACACCCACGGGGCCTCTTCTCCTTGATATTTGACACTTTTGCTGCTGATCTGTTGGCTACTTTACCGCTCCCAGACTTGGACAGGGGAGAGTATTAGTTTTTAGGGTTGGCTCCGTCAACAATATAAGTCAAAGAAGAATGTGATGAAGAGACAGAGTTATTCTTACTGCGGCCTTCCTGCTTGTGAGAAACTATTCGGTCTGTCCCCAAAGTGGTCACTGGTCAGGGAGAGACTCGTGGCATGGCCAAGGTCTTGGTATGAGCAGAGCTGACTCTCTGACCTCTGTAATTGAGATGCAGAAAGAATACTGCATTCGTATCAAATGAAAAACTATTTTAACAGAGACAGGAGGAGCAGTTGCCAGGGAAAATAAGTTGATCGAGTACTTGTCTGCTCCTTGTGGTTTAGTGGTAAGACCTGTTGCAGAGTCTATGATTAGATAGAACATGCACTCATTTAGCTCCAGAAGGGTAATCTCTGTATCAAATAGCAATTGCATCTCCAGATAGGTTCATTAACTATTAGTGAAAGAACACTCAGTAAGCTGTGTTTTCATTTTTGCAAGAGAGAGAGACAAAGGAGGGTTTAGCAGCTGACAAAAAAAGCCAGGGGTGGCACTTCTCTTAGGCAAGCATCATTTTTGAGTGAAGTGAAGTTAGAAAGACAGTCTATGGCCACACACAGGATTTCATTGGATGTCACATACTGTAGCACACTGGGCATCATACCTCATCTGGATAAGAGTGCGGGCTCCTGACATCATGCTGTTGCCAGGAGTTTGACTGCAGCTTCAAAGCGAGTGACACGTCAGCTTCTGATCTGGGAATAGGCATGAGCATCTGAAAGCCAGTGGTCAAAGTACAGTTCAGTTACACGTGTGTGCTGAGCTGAGAGGTACTGTAGCTTCCATCCTGTTCACAAGCACACAGAAAATATCATGACCGGCTTGTGTGAGCCCTTAGCTGCATTTACACAATATTCTGTATGAAATGCTTTGAGCATCTGATTGTACACAGATTTAAAACCGTCTAACACCATAATCTCATTTCCTCTTGTCAAATCATTTAACAGTAAGATAAGATTGTGTTTGGATTAACTAAGCCATACGAGCTGTAATACAATATTACAAGTCTACTTTTCCGTGCAGTTTCCCTCTGAATTAATTTTCTGCACGCTTGGTTAGCGCTGTAAAAATTCTGTTCCCCATTCAGAGAACAATACATTATGATTTTCCATCGATACTGATTTGTTTGAGCCAATTCAGCCTGACACTGGGCAACAGAACAGGTTCTAAAGATGTTTGCAATAAGTTATGGTGGAAAGGGGAAAGAGGACAACGAAATGACTAAGCATCCACTGTCACAGTCAAAAAGAGAAATAACAGAGCCTTTATTTGCAAAGCTCATTGGAAGAGGAGCCTGGGCTAAGATCATGGGTCAGCTAGCCATGAAACCTTCACTTTCTCTTACAACTGAGGCAACAGAGAGAAACCACCGGGAGATCAGGTTAGAGTCATAGGGAGGAGGCAGAGAGAGAGAGAGAGAGAGAAAGAACACACAATGAAATAACATATGGTTTGTGAAAAGAAGCAAGGAGACGGGGCAAAAAAGAGGAAAAAAAATATAACATGGCTTAAGAGGAAAAGAGAGGGCAGGTAAAACTCCATCTTGCTGTGGCTTCAAGGATTCAACTGATGAAGCGTGTCCATAAATGCTGTCTCTACTTTAACAATGATCTTTAAAGCAAATCTGGTGATAACATTTCTTCATTACTGTCATCCAACCCCAGTTGACAACTGAAACCAGGAATAAATTTACATTATTTACACTTTTTTTTCATCCCAGTAAACCTGACCAATTTAGGTTTTTTTTTTGTTTGTTTGTTTGTTTGTGGAGTAAATGCCACATGTTGTTGTAAATACCCAATAGGGTGTTAAATATCGAATCGCTCACCTCTGAAACTAATTGCCACCAAATACATAATTTATTCCTGTCTTGAAAATAACAATAAACTATGTAAAGATCAACACTCTTTTCCAATGGTATGTTCAGTACATATTTTAACATTTGAGACATGTCTGAACAATCTGAACAACTGAAATATCTTAAAAAAACTAAGGTTTGCAATGTGTTTTCTGTTTCATAGTGACTATAAATTAAAAAATTAAACTGTCAAAATATCCATACTACCTGTGAAACTAACCATCACAGAATATCTCATTAGTGCTGTCTTGATCTGTTCACACGTTTTTATAGCAAGTCTAAGGCAAATTATGCTGATCATGCCTGTAAAAGACATAGAATATAGGTGACGTTATACATAAAACATAAAACACATTCCTACAGGGTGAGTCATATTTATCAAACATTAATTACACTGTACATACGAAACTCTGATGACACGGAAAATCGTTAATACAGTTATAATATAGTTAAATTCCCATTAATTACTACATAATTAAAACATGATTACTTGAAAAGAAATTGGTTGTAAAAGGATGAAGTTTTAAACCTTTAATAAGCGGCTTATAAAAAAATAATGTGTTTATACACAATATTATATAAAGGTAGGTTTGAATAGATGAAATGCACAAAAAAATAACAGTTTGGCTTTTTTGACAAATTTACGTTATATTTTTGATGCAAATGAACACTAAAACCCTGTGAAAGAGTGAAAGTGAAAGAAGGAAATAATAATAAATACAATTCTTAGATGTATGATCTTTAGTGAAAAATGATTACCACATTCATGTGTTGCATGCCATGCATTAGTCTGTGAGAAATAAGAAAAAAAAACATCTTACTTTTAACACTGTAAGATGCAGATTTTAGTTCATATTTTTTACAGGATTTAAGATATGATCAGAAAAATGGAAAAAGGGAAACTATATGAAGGACGGTGGCTAACACATCCTGTGACTAAATCCTTCTGTCTCTTATTTCTGAAACTATAGGTGTCACAAACTGATGCCATCTGCAATTTTAGTGAGAATCAGTAGTTGCAGAATATAATGTAATATTCTGATGTAGGACAATGGGTGGATGTGCATCTTGATTTGAAATGAGAATATCAACACCGTCAGTAATAGGTAACTGATTATAATGAGGATCATTGCCTTACGCACGTTCCTCTCTGTTCCATCACATCAAACTGGAAAGTCATCCTTTTTCTCTATACAAGACAAGTTTCATGGCAAGTACTCCCTGAAAGACTACATGGAGATTCATGTGTGCAAACTTTAAACTGTGATATGGAGAAAAAAAAAACACTTAATTACAAACAATTGGTGGTTTAGTTGAAATGTATTTCCTTTTCCTCATTTCTTTAACACCCGTTTCTCAAAGACATAGTGCCATCTAGTGTGCATTGCAGCCGATTGCATGCTGGGGTAGCTTGTTGCACTCATGTTATTTACTCATGGGCAATGCAGAGAGAGGCAGACGTTTCTCAGAAGCATAGTTATTACTGTACATACATTTGTTTCCAACACCTTTTTAATTTCCAGTGCATGTATTTTAATGTTCTGTCTTAATGAGGAGCTAAGTGCCACTGCCAGGACATGTTTTTTGCTGTGGGTTGAGAAACTCATCTATTAACTTATTTAACTCTATTTTCAGCTACTTGAAACATGGCTGTACCATGTTTCTAATCAAATGTTATTTTTTTTTTTTTTTTTTTTTGTAGACATCGAAAAAAAACTGTGACTCCAACTTGTTAGACTAAACTTAACGGGTTAGGTTTAGTCAAACATTGCCTGACAGTCTTTTGCATTGAGTGCAGTCTTGACCCCCTGGGCAGTATCAGAGCTGCAGAAGTGCTTTGGCATCAGTGTGACAGGATTAACACATCAAAAGCAGTGTCGGGGCCTACAGCAGCGTCACACACTCAGTGCAGCACCTTTCGTGTTCTGCTCAGGTTCACTACAATTTCACGTAAGCCAACAGCAAGTCAGACGGAAAAAGATAATGGGTCAACCTGCTGCTATCAGGCTTTCCCTCAGCTTCAGTGAAATATGTCAAATTCTGTGTGTTTGATGAAAGATTGGAGTTGAACGGGCTTGAGTCTGGAAACGATATCTAACCGTGTCACATGGTTGGGATGCAATGGATCATTTAAGTCTGACATTCAAGCTGAAATTATTGCTGCAAGCCTGCATGGTCTTACTTTTCATGATGTAAACCTTCAGAGTCAACACGGGAGGAATTGAATTAAAGGCTTTTTAAGATGTGATAATTAGTGAGGGTTGGAAAATGATTACAAATCCACAAATTTTCTATGAGTAAACAACACTAAAGCTCACTTAGGACTTGTTATATTTAAGCCACCAGTTTTACATATTTCTTAGCAGAAATAATAAAGATGCATGTGTCTTCTGCATGTGTGTATGTGTGTTTGTATTCTGACTCTTGTTCTAAATGTGTATCCTATTTATATTCCACTCTTATACTATGCAATAAAAGCTATCATGAATATAAATAATTATAAGAATTTCAGTATTCATATTCCTTATGCCCAGTTATGCACTGTATTAACAGTAAGGTTCAGATTAAGTGTTTCTGTCTTTCTTGTAATGACCCCCGTCTTTGCCTAGGTGGTTGACATAAAAGAGAAACTGAAGCTGTCCAAGAAATTTTGGACCAACCTGCCTGAGGCGATGTGTGTAGAGGACAGAGTGACCGCTGGGAACGCCAGTGATGAAGAATGCTGGAATGGACACACCAAGGGCAGGTAAGAGCACAAAGACCCAGGGTGACGCAGACTAGTACAGAAGATTATTTAGAAGTCCAGCGTCTGCTCAGTTTGCTTAATGTTAATCAGTCTAATCCTAGAATTAAGAACCAGATTATTTACTTTCACACTTTTAAAGCTGTGCAAGAACTTGGCACACTTGGACTGTGACTAAAGGAACAGGATGTATCTTTTTAGGAAGGCAATAATAATCATTCTGGTGCATGGATACATTCTTTATTCTGTTTAAATTGTATTAATGCTATTGAATTACACATTTTAATTCTTCGTTTTTTTTTCCTAAATAAACACTGCTGCTGTGACCAAAAAAGAAAACTCAAAAAAACATTTAGAATTCAAGATTCAAAAATTGCCTCCGTTAAGATGTCAGAAATTCCTTGGGCTTAAGGGAAACAACGATTTGTGGAATGCCCTCACGTGATGACCTGCAGGCAACTCACATGTTTTCCCTTGAGAAACAGCTCCATGGGATGTCAGCCTGTTACCCACATGATTAGGTCATATTTTAATTTTGACAATGCTGCTTGTGTGGAGTGTTTAGTGTTATATGAGTATAAGGCCAACATCTCAAAACATCCCACAAATGGCTGTGTATTCTGCACATCTATAACATCTCTATGCTCTTTCTTTTGATGTAAGACTTGATGATGACGATAATAAAATTCTTGGCACATCACAGGGCTCATGTGATAAGGTGTGTAAGTTCATGGATGTAAAAGGAGAACATTTTTATCTTCCTTTTAACAAGCATCGGGTCTCGTTAACTTATTAATGATGGATGTTTGTTGTATTTTTAAATGTGAAGGTACTTCCCTGAAGTCCAAAAGGATGGTTTGACCAACCAGGTGAATAACCCTGAGGTGGGCGTGGATATCACCCGCCCAGACACCGTCATCCGCCAGCAGATCATGGCTCTGAGGGTTATGACCAACAAACTAAGAAATGCCTACAACGGAAATGATATCTACTTTCAAGACGCAAGTAAGCTATTGCTGTGCAGGAAATGTATTTTTACATCACTGTCCTGTCCTTGGTCAAGTTCATACACCAGCTTTTTGCTCATGTTGATGAGCTGTCCTCTCACAATGCTACCTAACCTTGAGGCTGCAGTAATTAGCAGCAGTAAAGTCGAAAAAATCTAAGATGCAGCAAATAAAAGGAGCACTGGATGAAATATTAAAACACTGATAAGATGCAGTAGTCTCCACAGTTTATCGCATGAGATTGATGCGTCTTTCCTTAATTTTGTTATTAGCATTTAATTTTGTTATTAGTACTTTAAGGGTTAGGTACAATTTGAAGATACCTTTGGTTTTATATGGCTTTTTTTTTGTAGCATTTACTTATGACTTGAGCAGGTGCAGACGCTGTATTAGCATTAATTTTCCATTAACTCCATTAAATCGCAAAATTGTTAGTTTAGTTTGTTTTGGGTCACCACTGTCTTTTGAGAGAAAAATGTGCAGCAACTTGTTGTAAAGCAAAAAAAAAAGCAAAGCTGGTGGGAGAATTGAGTGTAAATGAAGCTAGTAATGGATCTTCTGGATGTTCAGCAAAAGTACTAAGATAACATTCTTTTCAGAGCTGAAGGTGATTATTCTGGGCTTATAACTGTGAGTGCTTACCCAACAACATACAGTTACTGTATGTCCTTTCACATTCACATTTGATCGGCTATTAATATACTCTACTCTAACCTTACTGAGAAAGAATACGATTGTATGACTTTGAGGTTAATAGATTAGGAGTGTAAATGGTGAATTGGTGGCTTGTTCATGCTGTGCTCAGTCTGGCTTGTGTTGTGTTATGGTGTTGCAGGTGATGAAGGCAGTGGCTCAGGCAGTGGCAGTGGCTGCACAGACGTTTGTCCCACAGACATGGACAGTGCTGCCACTGAAGCCCCAGTGGTGAAAGCTGACCGAAGCGGGCCTGTGGGTGACTCTGCTGTGCACCATCCACCCTCTGCAGCCCTGCCAACCATGCTGGCCCTCTCAGCCCTGGCACTACACCGGCAATGGAGATAATGCTGGGGAAATGGGCCAAACATGGACATAATTTTTTTCCCTTCTTCTTCTTCTTTTTTGCAGTTTTTGTATTAAGGCAGATTGGAGCTACTATCCAGGCTGCCAACCTTGAGGCTAAAGGGGTCTGCTCTGAAAAAGAGAGCAGTCATGCATCATGATTTCCCACTTTCCCAAAGATCATTCAGTGCCATTCTTAGACTTGATATTTAATGGCATCATTTCACCAGTTAATACTGATGCCGCCCCAACTCAACAAACTCTGCGTCACAGATTGAACAAAAGTATTTCTTGCACATATGGCAGGTCTTGATGTAGGTAATGTTGACAGATACACGCACTTTTGATTGTTTTCATTTTTTATGCAAAACATGTTTCTGTGTTGAGAATGTGATTATTTGATGCACCTAAATATGTTTATTATATGTTTAATGTTATTTTTAGAAAAAAACAAAAGAGAATGGTTTAAATGAGATGTAATTCAGGAACATGTGATTTCGACCCAGTTAATTCATGTGCCAGTTATTGATTGCCATGTTTTCATGACAGTCACATTGATTTATCCTATGTTTTACATCATTTTTAGTGCAGGTACAATTAGTCATGGAGTGATCATGTGTTGGGTCTGTTCACAGCTCTCCATGAAACTCTTCAATAGCCACTTACATAAAAATATACTCATTTGCTTTTTTTATTAACATAATTTCATGTGATGCTGGTTTGACTAGCTTGGCTTCAGGAGTAGACAAACTGGAGTTACAGAGCAGGTATTGTACATTTTAAAAAATAGATACAGTATAGATATTGACATTTAATTTCTAAATTATATTTTTTTTCAATATTAATTTATTAAATCCATTTGAACAAATATTACAGTAAAATTCTGCTGATATAGCTGTCAAACTGCATGCTGCATGATTGGCTCACAAATGCTGATGAAACACCACAGATACTGAAATTTGATATTTTTTTAGGTGATACAGAGGAAGTTCAGTACTCGATAGCACAAAAGTTTTGAAGTTCAATACTCAGCCTTAGTGCCAACATAGCAATCCTGGATCTGCACTGCTGTGGGGTGCGTGCATGTCTTTAAGGGAATTAAATGGAGTCAATGGACTAAATAAATTTTAACCCTCACTATTAGACAGTATAATAACTGATTCATATATTTCAGTTTTGTTTTTATTCCATGAGTAAGTTATGTCTCCTTTATTTGACTGTTTACACAGTGTGCATCCGTGATCTGCAGGCACAGCCACTCAGTAAGAAGAGATTATTTTATATTTTCTGGCAATTTCATGTTTCCTTGTGAAGGAAGTCCTATACAATAATAGACTATGAAAAGCACATTAATTAAATGCACAATCACTGTCAATGACCAGGGGCTTGTGCAGCTTTAATCTCTGCAGTAAATTAATTCAGACTTATAAAAGTTTCCATAAATACTGGAATTACACATACATGGGCAAAAAAAAGTGTTTCAGCCACTTCTAATGCTTATTCTGTAGGAACCGTGCCAGTTTGGATAAAATAGTATATCATAGCAGCACAATAAACATTAACTGTCAAATGTTTAAGAAATCAAAATAAAAATTATAAGTAAAAAAAAAAAAAGATTATTACCACAATTATGCAAAGGTTATGAGGGATTTATTGATAGAGGAAGTTGCAAACAACACACAGTGGGCACTAGAAATGCAAAGAAAGGGTCCACAAATTTATCTTCAAAGCCTGAATGGTTATGGCGGCAGCACAGACAGGCTTGAAGCCGACCACAGTCACCTGTGAAATGAGAATGTGTGGAGACTGGACAGAGCTGAATGCTTCAGTGAAGCTCCTCAGCAGAGCATACTTACAGAGAATGTGAGAGGCCTGGCACTGCTGAGGGGGACGGACAAACTCAACCTGTATGTACATCCACTGTTCTCTGAGAGCTGTCAGCTCTGGCCCTCTAAGCTTACATATCCTGCCTACATACAGTCTGCATTATACACTTTGCAGTATATGAATAAATATTTGTTGAGCTTTTTTTTTTTTTGTTACATTTAAGTTTGCCTTGACACCCACATTGCAAAAACAAAAAAACAATGAGGAGTATGTGGAATATGTCATCTGAAAGGATTCTTTGGTATGAATTTTTACCTTGCAGGATTGCCCTTTTTATGTTTTGTATCATTGAACTTTTAATGGTAATATTTTTGCAAGAAAACCATTGAAGACGGTTGTCTGGTTAGAAAAAATCTGAAAAATAGAAGAAGCAGAACACTTTTTGTTTTTCTATGGATGCATTACAGTATGAAGTAATAAAGTTAAGTTGGTTCAGGGTTTGAAAATATATTTCAAACTAAGAGTTAAAAACTAGAAGAACAATTTGCCTTACTGTTTTTCAGTGCAATTAAAACGAATGCATTTGTGTTTTGTTACTGTTCTTGAGAATAAATATTTATTAAAAACATTCCAATGGATTTGCAAGTGCCACATTTTACTAAGCAGGCTAGAAAGATTATACAGATTATATTTTTTTTTCAATTGGTTGAATTTGAACTGTGAAGTTACTTTCCGTGGATTGTACAATCAACACAATTTCTGTATGAATGCCACTTATTTTGGATCCATTTCTTGCTTTAGACTTGGGCTTTATAGAACATTGCAGATTAGTTAATCCATCTCTCCTAGGGAGGTATGAGTATGTAAGGGTGGTTGAGAACAACAGGTAAAATCTAGGCTTCTTCTGTGTACTTTCTATTTGTAAAATCTGCTTTTATCAGAGGCTCAAATCCACTTTTTCTTCGCTGACGCAGGTAGAGCATGAAGATAAGCAGAAGCACCAGGAGACCGATGAAGACTCCTCCTAGAGTGGATCCCAGCACAAACACATTTGCCCCTCCTTCCGAATCTGTAAAACATGAATATTTTTTTTCTTTTTTGCGCAAAAACAATCTGTACATTTCATTTATAATATTGAAAACTGTTTATTAAAAAGTCTCTCATTTCAATCAAAGAGAGACTGATGAATCTGTGATCATGATTTGGCAATGAAATATTTGTCTTCAAATTTTCCACTTTTTTTTTTTTTTTTTGCCTGAATGTGCAGTTAAAGGCTGGCATCACTCCGTAGTCACACTTTTTCTTTAAACCATTTTAATACTTGCTTACCATCAAGCTCAATGGCGTATGAATATCCCAGCTGCTCAGATCCAACATAGATCTCCTCATTGGTGATGGGAGGGAAAAAGGGAACCATGTTGTAGTCTCTGTTGTGACCAATGGGGGCCATCTCATCTGGGAAAGTGGCGTTAGACGGGGCAAACCTCCGCATCCACTGATCAAAAATGGCATCAGTAAAAGCGTGGAGAACCTACAAGGTAAGAAGAAAGAGACAACACTGAGTTTTCTGGTATGTACTGTACTGCAACATATCACTTAAAACCGTGAAAGCTGATTCTGACCACAAATATGGGGTCATTGGCCGCTGAATGTGACAAAGCACTGGTTCCATTGAGCAAAGAGTGGACGAGGTTGTGAAGGTTGTTGACTGATTCATCCAGTTCTCCATTTGGTTTTTCATAACCCTCCAGAGCATTTCTATGAGTTGTAAAGAAAAGGATTTTACAGGCTGAAGTGAACTTAACCTCTTAAAACCTAATTTCATATTAAATGAAGCTTATTAATAATATTAAAATGTAGAGCTATACCTAAAACTGAAGGAGGAGTTGGTGAAATATGGAGGGCTGTCAAAGTCCCTTATTCCAAGGCAGCTTCTGACATCATTCATCGTAGGCAAAGACATGTTTCCCTGCTCCATAATCCCTCTCTGAATGAAACCCTCACTGGTACCATTACAAAGAGTGACCAGCTGATTGTAGTCATCCAAACTGAAAGAGAAAACAGTGAAAGTGTTAAATGCTTCAATCATATTCGAAACTTCCCACACAATTTTTCTACCTGTTGTATTATTATGTAGGTATTTTATCCTCAGCCTTAAATTACTTGCGCTGACCTGTTACACACAACTCCCCATCTGGAGAATCTGGACTGGCCACTGATGAGAGAAGGGTTGTCTGGGTGTCGAGCCCCAAGCAGAGAGTCAGTACACACATCACACTCACTCTGCCCTGTGGCAAAATTCCAGAAAGGGATTGCGAAGTTCTCATTTCCAGTCAGTCTCTGTGGTGGTAGCAGTAGAAGATGAGAGTGAGTTATTCAATTTCACACAAATCATATGGAAAGTAATTAAAAGTGATTTTCATTTACCTGTAGCTCTCTCTCCAAACTCAAAAGGTGATACCTGTGCCAGGTAATGAATGCTGGACCTTTGTGTGAGAAGTCAATGGCTTTGAATGGACGACCAGGACCTGCAGAGAAATTAAGAGTTTTAAATGGAAGCAAACTTGTACCAAATGAGAAACATTAACACATTGTAATTCATAATAAATATGTGGTTTGTGGGTTCTAATAAAAAAAATACTTGTCATCCATCTTATATAGTGGTTCCTCTCTAGTGATGGCTTATGGGAGATGTTCAGTGGTGTTTGAAGTTTAAAGCACTTCAAATTCATACAGTTGTCTATTTTTATCTAGAATTATATTAACAACGATATAAAATAATATATAACAATTTGGATAACAGAGTATTTTGCAGTTGACCCATATACAATTTATTGCTATTATTTATGTTAATGTTATGTTTAATTAAACAGAACCAGCCATACCATATTACTAGGGGGTTGATGTTTTTGTCTTAGGAAATATGTCGATGCTCATTTACCAAGAAGAGTGTCTCGCACTGAGTAGTAGTGTTGCCACACAAAGAAGTCGTATATAGAGATGTTGGCAACCTGTGGCTCAGTTCCATTTGGTCCAAGGAGACCAAGCCAGTGTTGGGTTGCAATAACATAGTCTGGGTGGATGGTGGTCTTCGCCAGTTCCAGTGCATTCAGGAACTCCTGGACCTCCGCAGGTGTGAGAGAGTGGATGTTCTTTCTCACCACAGGAGCTTTCCTCTGGTCACAGTTCAGTCCAGTCCAGCCAAATTTACACTGGCCACAGTTGTAACCTGCAAAGTTACCTGCAACACCAAGGGCAACAATTTTAAATCACAGAAAATGTCATGTTGTTGTCATAACAACTTGATACAACTGTGGACCAGACTCACCTACACATCTGCAGGTCTGATTGAAGAATTTGGTTGGCCACCGCTCTCTGTCATCAACATTTCTCAGTCTGTATGGTCCTCCCCAAGGTTTGCTGTCAACTCGAACTGCAGAGCAGTTCCCTCTCCCCGACAGAGAGCCACACACATTGGCAGGATCTGAGCCCAGAGCAGGGCAGCACTGCTTGGACAGAATCCCCTCCACTGTGCAGCACACTCGAGGGAACTGAGCCTCTACAGGATCAGGCCAGACAAGTAAACAAAGAAAAATTAGAGCCAAGGCTTTCATCGTGTCTCACCTGTTTGTTTTCTTCCAACCGCTTGTGACAAATCAGTTTGTAGATCAGATTTGAGCAGTTATTCAGTGAATTAGCTTCCCCAGAAGAGCATAAAATTGCAGCCTCCTGCAGGGGGTATCTTCAGATTAGATTCGGTAGTAGTTTTAACATGAGTGGAAACAACACTTAGGCCCAAATCATGTTGTGTTCCAGTTGGTTACATGCACATTAAGAAAGCCTGTAATTTTTCCTCTTGCTTTTATAGAGCTAAGGGGGATTAACTCATCAGTCTTGTGATGATCACCTGACAGCTAGTGAGGAACTGGCCTATAGAGCTGGATTCCTGCCTGTACCGCCTGAGAGGATTGTGCATGGCCACTTTTTTAACAGAAGACTAACAGAAAATGAAAAGCTTTGTTACTCTCTTACCAATATCAGCTACCACACTTTTCCATGATTCATGGAAAAAAGACAGTTTGTAGTAATGTACTTGTTTAAAAAAAAAATCACATTCTTGTTTTCTTTCAAAAACCAGTGATCTTGTCACATAACATTTACAACACAAGTTGTACTTCCACGGAAAATGTGAACAGTAACTCTCTCTGTATAGTTTACCAAGAACTGAATTATTTTTGAATTGAAGAAGAAGAAGAAGAAGAATTTTCAATGAAAAAACTAATCCTTTTTTCTCTCCCATTTCCATTTTGTCAGTTAAACCACTGACTTAATTTGTAGTCGCATTCAAAAATCTACAAGGTTTGCATTCGTAGCTAAAAACAAGATAGCTAAACACTTGCCTTTGGGTTTTTCATGGAAGTCATCAAAGATGTTGCTATTGTCAGTGTCATACCATTTGTCGTATGAAATTTCTTCCTGAGGGAGAAACTAAATGCTGATGCGCAGGTTGATTATTAACCCTCCTGATGCATTCCAGTCGTCTCACATATGACTGTTCATGGTTTAAATGCATTGGGTTCTTTGGTTTGTTTGTTGTTTTTATAATACATTAATGGAGGCAATTTACAGTATTTGCAAACACTGATTATGAAGTGGTTAGCCTTGATGTAGAATCGAAAACTTCAAGTGTCCCATTTCTGTCACAGAAAACAACATTCTTTCATTTCTATCAGATACAGTATGTGTGCTTTGCAAACATCTCAAACTCTGGCTTTTATAACACGAGATGAAGTCCAGTATTTTATTTTCTAACATTTTTACACATCTGAGCATTTGAGGCGATTAAATGTGAAATGTTAAATTTAAATTTTATATATACTCTGTATACACAGCATTGAATTATTAACCAGCCCTACGTCAATGTATATTCATTCATTCATTGTTTACTGCTTTATCCCTTCACATGAGGGTCACTGAAGCCTATCTCAGCTGACATAGGGTGAAAGGCTGGTTACACCCATGACAGGTCACCACTCTATCAAAGTGCCAACAGACAGAGATGAACAACCATTCACTCTCACATTCACGCCTATAGGCAATTTAGCATGTTCAATGCATTTTTTTGGACTGTGGGAGGAAACTGGAGAGAAAACCCATGAACCCACGGGCGGAAACATCTCCATGCAGAATGGCCCTCATACAGTATATACCAGGTCAAAAACCTTGGTCTTTTTGCTGTAAGGCAACAGTGCTAGCCACTACTCCGCTGTGTGACCGCATCAGTTCATATCATTTTGTTATATTGCAACTGAAGAAAATTATATAGCAATATTTTTTTATACATATTGTTTTTTGTCTTATTTTTTAAATAATTAAAAAAAATGCTCTTTATTATCACTACATCAGATTTTGAGTATAGTATGGTAATTGTCTATACTTGGAGCAGACCTAAACATTGTTCTAAAAGAGAAGTCACATGTGACCACTGAGTCCTTTGCACAACTGGCTCTGTGAGGTTCACTGCACTCAATGGGATTATTGAGCAGGATTCCTGGAAGTCAAATGGGTCTCTGTAAAAACAATTTCACATTTCTTTTTTCCTTTTTTTTATGAGCATGTAAGTCTGACAAAGATTAATGACAAAACCATTAAATTCACTGTTTTTCATGGTCATGCCTTGTCATCGCAAAGAGAAGATGGTTTTCTGCATTTACAACGCTAAATCCACCTAAAAGCAGAACATAAACTTAAATTTAAACCAAACAAAAAAAATATTACATTGTTCATTTGTTTCATTTTTTCACACATAGTATTCACACCTGATTTTCTTTTTTAAACATTAGAATATCTGAACATTTGGCCTGTATATTTTAAGGGCCTTTTTGACATTTTATTACTATTCAATAATTTTGACAGTTTAATATTATTTTTAAGTTTTAGGTTTCACATTTAGTAAAATATTGAAAAAGACAAGAGAAAGGCTCCACTATACATAAACTAAACCAGCTTTGGCTTAAATTCCAACAACAGTGTGCTAGTTACTTTCTCTATCTTGAGACGTTTTTGTTTTTAACTACTACTACATTCTTCCCAAAAACAAAGTAGAACCTTTTTTTTTTCCTTTTAAAACACAGGATGGTGCCAGAGAGCCATGGACAAATAAATACGACTGTATAACATATGCAAGAGTACATGGTCTGTTAAGGTGAAGGTTAAGGAATAAAATAATAAAAAAAATATTTTTATGTATGATAAACAAAATGGTGTACTGAGACTTTCTTGCGATGACTTTTCAGAAAATCATAGTAAGAATTATATTGCTGCCAAAATATTCCCATTTTCATTTAAGATGGGTACGAGGAGAGATTATGGAAATTTGATTTTTTACAAAACAAGAGAGAAGTTGCAAGAATGAATGTTGATTTGCATATCACTTAGCAGTGGTAAATCTTATTGCATCTATTCACGGTTTCCCTTTCTTCAGGTTCAACCCTAATGCACATTTGAAGTGGGACGAATGTATAAATCGTCTCCCAACACACCTGGAGGTGAAATCTACTTGTTACCATGTAGACAATTAATAACATAATTTCTTGACAGATTTCTGAACACTGCTCTTTATACCTAATCTACTTTGCATACATTCTGTAGGAAATTGTGTTGATAGATAATAGAAGGCCTTTTAAAATCTTAATTTGGACCACTTCACTTAGAGCAGTGCTCAGTGTCCTGGAAACTGGTGAAAAGGAACCTTTTCCAATGTTTTTGCTTGTTTGTATTTTGTGTTTTATGAATGAGACTTAATGCAAGGAGCCACTTCAAAACTCCTCCAGGTCGTCTAGGCTTTTTTCCCTCCATATTCATTTAAATTGTTCTAAACCCATGAAAAAGAAGAATTGGCAAAAGCTGAATACAGTAAATCTTACAAAGGTCTGTTCATTTTTACGGGTCCCTAGAAAATACTAAACACTGAAAATAATCAACCAATAAAATAAAAATGCTACTTACTAATTATCAAATGAATCATTCCCAGAGGGAGGGTATCCAAACCCACAACATCACCTGTAAATATGTCTCATTTTCAATTACACCTATCTGAGCTTGCCTACTTCTCAACTACTGCTTAACGTATCTTTCTTAGTAGTAAAGCAAATGTCTCATAAAACTGACTTTGAAAGTAAGCTTCCGTTTTCATATTCCAAAATTAATACTGTGTCACCCACAAAAGTGACACAGTATTAAAGTCTTTCTCACATCTTTTATATTTTCAGCTATTTTCATGGTGTGATGGCATCATTTGTTTCTATTTGTTGCCATTGGTAAACCTTTTTTCCATTTTTCAAAAGGGCAAAAAAAAAAAAAAATGCCAAATAGCCGAATTAAATTATTGTATGTAAAAATCAGCCCTAATTGTAGAAGAATTTTCCCTTTGTTTTCCATGAGACAGTTGTGTGTGAGGGATTTGCAATATCCGGAAGCAGTAGCAGGGGGCAGTGTTGCTGTTCATGGTGGCCTCAGTTGAGTGAAATGATTGGTCTTAACAGTTTGCATTTCCTTCAGGATGCTTCACCAAATATGCCATGAAATAGTGTCGGGTTGGGCATCTTTGTACTTTAACTGTCCCCATTTCAAATCTCAACCATGCCAAGCACTGACTGACAGAATATACAGTGGACTGGGTGGTAGGCAGTCTTGTGAAATGAGCATCCTGTATGGAGTTTTAATCCTCCTTAAGACTCCTATCCATCACCAAATTAATATCTAGGGGCCACATATCCTTCCGCACTAGTGTACTGTACGTGTATAACCCACATCTCTAGCAAACTGATCAAATTAGTCACTGGAAAATAAGATTAATAGGCCTGGTTATGCTGTAAAACATGCTTCAGGTCAGTTATTTGGAAGATTACAGTGATAAACTCATTATTCTATAAAGCCAATTCAAGGACAAGTAGCATGAAGAGCTGTGCTGTAGATTAATCACCATTAAAGGTCAATATGCATCGAAATTGAAGATAATTTTATCTGGTTTCAGTTTCATCAGTATGATGTGTACAGTATATATGAAACCTACAATGCTCATTACATGCATTTAACTGGGTCTGTCCTAATTACAGTCAGTCTCTTGTACCATTAGAGATGGAAATTAGAAATACAAAACAGACCCCGGGGCATCATTCACTCAGAATATATTAGAGTTTCATTTAAAAAAAAAAAAAAAACATGAAAAATAACGCTTGAGTCTTGTCAAGTATTGTAATATTTTGAGAGCAAAGTTCTCCTTTTTTAGTTGGTAAAACCAAATGAGCTAAACTGCTGGAAGTGTTAAACAATTGTTTGCCATAACAAAGTAGAGTGATACATTTTTGTTCAACTGGCTTCCTTAAAAAACAAACAAACAAAAAACTATACTCTTTATTTTTCTATGCCCCAATCAGAATATTGGCTAGACCCTTCAGTGATTTTTTTCTTCAGTGATTCCCGCCCACCTCTCTGGCAGCTTACTGATTTACATTTGAGCATAATGCAAGCATTAGAGGAGGCACAAGGCAGGCCTGATAAGTTACAAAGTGCTCCAGGGGTAAACCTCGTAAGAGAGGGTTTGCAGTTATTTACAGCGTTCAAATCCTTCAAAAATTCATGTCTGGGGGATGAGATTGGTTTTGCAGTTTATGCTTTGCACACAAAGCAAACACAATACATATGGAGGGTGTTTAGCTGTAAATGACCAAATGACATTAATTCTAATTGACTGATCTCATCCCATACATCGCAGACCGGTGTGTATGATACTGCTCAGGACACGCTGTCCATGTCAAAGCACAATGTTTCAAATCCACAAGGCAGCAAAACAGAACCACTGAGAATGACTGACGAGTAGAAATGATTTCTGAATGCAATTTAATTTTCAATGAAGCAATACTTAAGTTGTATGGCATTTTCTATTCAAATATATGTTTTGATTGTGCTACTCCCATAATAAGAGTGTTCAAAAATTGCAAAGCCATTACAGAGGAGGTTAAAGGCAATGGAATTCCTTCTTATCAGAAATGCTTTCTGTACAGTTGTTCCATTTGAAATGCATTTAATTGCAAATAGAAAAGAAGAGAGAGGAAGCCAACAATGCAAGGGGCTGAAGCATTTTTCTTGTCTGCTTTGAGTGAGCGTATTCAAATCTAAGCAGGCAGACAATGAGGGAAAGGAATCGTGCTCTGAATAGTCTCTCTCTCTCTCGCTCTCTCTCTTTCCCAGGCCAATCCACAGTCTTCCTCTTCTCTGCTGTTAGGGGCGGGTTTTCAACTTGCAGCTCAAACTTCCTCGCCACTGTATAACAACACATCTACCTGATAGCACCAGAGCAGCACACATGTAGCTATTCATCCTGTCACTGTGAGAGACCTGTGTGGGAGGCTGGGCTCCTCTGTAAATATGATCTATATATCGTTACATTGTTCTCTCAGACACCTATCACCCACTTGTTTGACAAGGATGCCGCTCGCTGCTTGAGTCCGGCTTTGCCAGGCTATTCCTCTAAAGTCATGGTCAAGCTTTGGCCTGGAATCCTTCTCTGCAGTCACTGCAATGTGGGGAGGAGTACACAGGAGTACATAGGTCGCAAAGTGCTTGAAACCTGTACCTTTGTTGGGACAAGCAGGGGGAGAACACCCCCAGCAGATGTGCTAACAGTCTCGTGGGAGCGAGGGAAGAAGTTGAAGCAAAAAAGTGCACCCTTCAAACTTTCCAGTGCAGTGCTAGGAATTCTATTTCTTCTCAACAAAGATTTATACATATTTATACAAGCCCAAATACTGATAGGAAGGTGGTAGGGGAAAAATCTTGGAATTGCAGAGGTAAACTATATGTAAATGCCATAAAGTAATAGACTTGTAGTGCAAATCACACCATTTTATCTTTAATTTTGCTTTCGTACCCTCCCAACTCCCCCCATCCTCTTTCCTCTGGCTTAAAGGTGCATCAGAGATATGCATTTAAGCATATTCAGAACACGGGGCGTGAAATTAAATGTGTGGCAGAGTGAGAAAAATATACAGACGCTGGAGATGCCTTAAAAATAGTCATTTATGCAGATGGAGAGGAGTGAAATCATTTGCAATGGGATGACCCTCTCTCCAAGCATTTCTCCCCTCACTGTTCTTCCCTAATCTTGCACTGTATCTTCATTTTTCATTGAACTCGCCAGTTTGCTGCTAAGCAGCCTTGTAGATAAGGCAAAGTGCTAAAAGGAGACGACAGAAGGAGCTCAGTGGGCCCGTTTCTATTGCACTTTCACCCAAGGCAATGGGCAGAATTTAACGGATTCCTTCCAACATATGTTTTTGCCAGATAAGTAAACAGTGTGTGTCGGAAATGAAAAAAAAGCATTTGCAATTTAATGACATTACAGCTCCCAGCTTAGCCCGCCGTGCTGCGAGGCGAGGAGCAGAGAAAGGGGAGAGCGGAAGAATGGAACTGGGTGTCATCAATGTTTTTTTTTTCTTTTCCCTTGCAAGAAGCAGCACTGAATTCTTCTTATTCTTTTCAAACCTATTCCCTTCTCCATCCCTTCTTGCTATTTTGTTCTCTTGCCCATAGTTTCCTAACTGTTGTCGAAATGAAATTATCTATTATTTTATTCTGAAAAATCGCTATTCCCTTCCATTCTACCCCCTCCAACATCTCAGATTTTCTAAGCTAAAACAAATCCACCCCAGCCATAGTGCCCTCACCCTCTCTCTTTCTTTCTTTTACTCTCAGTGTTTCTCTCCCTCTTTACCCTTCTCCCCTGCCATCCTTTGTGTGGCATCATCAAAGTGCAATAGAGAATAAAGAAGAGCAAGTTTCCATGCTGTCATAACATTCAGACCCAATATATGGACCAGTAGTAGGTAATGAGTTGGACAGGGAATCACCTTGTGTATATTTCAGTGGCAGTAAATGATCCATCCATCCATTTGTGAAACTCAGTGATTTCCCTCTTTTCTCCCTAGCGGCTCTCAGTCAACTGCCTTATTATAGAAGTCTAATTGTGCAGGAAAGCAGATTATGAGAGTGGTAGGATGTACTCCTTGACCATGTGCTAATGTGATGACAAGTTTGGGGACCCTCTAAGCAGTAGGCGTTGCACGCCAGGGCACTTTTGGCACCAGCTATAATCTGCCTTTGGAATTAACTCAGCAAACCGGCTTGTGTGAGTATGGATCAATCGCTCGCTCATTATTTTTACAAGGAAGCTTTATATTCAAGGCGCTTCCCTGGTGTTGATCTCTCATTACCCATACTATGTAAATGCACTGGCAATCCCAGTGTAAGGGATACGTCACCCTGGGGCCGAGGCTTGCAGAAGCATGTTAAGGAGAAGAAGGGGCAGGAAATTTGGGTCAGTTGCCTTCGCCAAAAGTTGAATTTCAGGTTTTGCTTAAAGCCCCCTGCTCGGCTTTTCTCTTTTAATGTGTTTTTGTTTGGTAATGTTATGTTTTAAATGTCAGCCCTGGAGCTGTCCAGCAATTTAGGAGGAACAAAAAGCCCTGTCTCAGTGTCGCTTCCAAGTGTTCATGTTACCCCTGTTATCGCTGCTGGCTGCAACATTACACACACTTTATTCACTCATGGTCTTTTATCACCTCAGTGTATTGACTGTACAGGTGAAAGGTTAGATAGGGTCAAACAGGGTGATAATATTACAGGACAAATATAAATGCCCGGTCTGCTGTGTTGGCAATAATGTGTTATTCGCTACCTGCGACTAAACTGACACATTTATCTGAGCAGAAAAGGACCTGACATGTGACACTTGATCTTGAATCTGCATCATTTGAATTAGCTGTCAAGATGCATTGTGAATCAAATTAAGGGGGGTATATTTCAACTTGTTTACTCATTTCTTATACACATATACCCAACAATTCACGGTGCTCAAACATCTGTTTTCCTGACAAGCGCTTGTTGGGCACATGGTATGTATAACCGAGAAACCTGCCATATTTGGCTTCACTGTGCACTGGCATGGTGAATGACGCAACAAGAAAGTGAAGCTGACAGCATCAGGCTTCAGCTTGGCATTTCTTTTGCGCCCTACATATATAAATCTCATATTATTGCTCTGTGTTAGCTATGTATATTTTTACACCTGTCTGCACTAATATCAAAGTGCAGAGGCTCGCTTTCAGAAACTCAAGTTAATTTGTGTCTCCTGTAAGAGTTTGTGCGGGTGCCATCTTTCTGAGGAGGAAAAAGCTCAGTGCTATTCCTGGGTCTCATTTCATTGTGAAAAGGACTGTCAAAGTGCACTGTTCCACTTGACCCACTTTATTTCTCATACAAACAACTCCAGTGTGCTTGAAGTTACACACTGAAAGTTTTTTCATGGACGTGTGATACTTTATTTGTACCGCAATTTTAATTACTACTGGTATCTTAGACAAGAAGAGCTTGAATAAAAACATGTTTCTGACATGAAGAATAATTAAGAAAAAAAAAATGACATGAGAACTTCTCAATGGCTCTCAGGTGAGACAGAGGACACACCGCAAAAGACAGAGATGTCTCTGTGTATGCAAAGTACTTCAGCTGCTACTAGCCTTGTAACATTTGTTTGTGGCACACTGAGAGTGAAGGCCAGACTTTTGATTGCATTCTCTGTCTCATGTCTTTTTTATCAATCCCTTTCTTCCAACACACAAACAAACAAAGCAAGATTATGATTATGATGTTCAAAAGCCATTCCCTTTTGGTGTTACCCCATTTGTGGAAATAAAGGCCATGGAATATTACCAACAATACATCATGGCTGTTGGTGTGGCCAAAGAGAATGGGATTTCTGCATGAGATATCTGTAGGAGCATTCATAATAGATTTGTTCTGAGGACCTTCACGTTTCTCCCCAATTAAGGTATGAAGTCATGCTCCTTCATCAGTATAACTAATGGCATGTTTCACAAACCAGCCATGTTCTGAGATTAAAGACGTGTTTTGCAAATGTTGGATTTTCTGCCGAGTATGATAAGGCAGTCATACGAATTATTGCTCTGCTGTCACTGACGGACATGCATTTAGCTTCTTAATATTGTTGTTACTGAGGCATCTATGGTAAATATGGTTGTTCCAGTGCATTACACCGTGGCCTTCAAGAGTGGAAAAACATGTGAAAACTACAGATGTGAGATCAGTGTCAGCTCTATCAAGCTAGCACCATACCTGACACTTTACACACTTAATAACGTAAGACGAGAAATGAGGAAATCACTCATTACAGTCTGGACAGGAGTCTCACTGAAACATACTGCAAACAAGACGACGAGCCATTTTCTACTGACAGAATTCCATTCAGTGAATGCTTTCTTCAGGATTGCAACATTTAGTGCACAGAGATTAGTTATGGACATAACATATCATTAACACATCATTTGGCAATGATCTATTTTGCCACTGTTAATTACAACAATTCTGCAGAATTTGAGTGCTAAAGTGCGATATCACAATGCAGGGTGTGAATCCCAAATCAAGCTTTGTGCTCCATAATCCTGTTAAAATGTAATAAATAATCCTTGAGAATTAATGTTGGCAATATTTCATTTTAATAAGTTTTTGTAAAATCGAGAGAGGGCGAGACAGAGACAGAAAAAACTACTGATGGCATTACAGCTCACTCACTTCAAGTGAGCTTGTGAGAGTGCATGAGGAAACCATTCCTCCTCATTAAAGGTGCAATCTTCAAGCCCCCCAGATCTTTGTTGTAATAACTGAGCAAAATAATCTCTTTTATTGATAGGCACATGTAGCAGAGAGTATGCCAACTGACAGGTACTTATCTTTTGCCTGTGTCCTGTGTTATAGAAAGATATAATTCTTTGTGACTTCTCCCCGGGGCATCAGCTCTTCAACTTCATTATTTCTACTTATGACAGATATATTTTTCCTTGAAAACCTGAGAATTAATATGAGAGCTAGCAATCTCTGCCAGCGGTCATTTGGAAATGGAACAAAAAATGTCATGTCAGTTTAAAGAACATATTTTAAGGCTTTGCACTGACATTATTCTAATTTATTGATGGATTCATAGAATAAGCATATGCCTCATGTTCCAGGTTATTGACTTAATGATTTCAGAGACTACCTAGGACCTACATGATATTTTTGAAAAAAACGTTGCTAAATATTTGACTGGGTCAATCCACGACATTTGCACTTATAAGTTTATGCATGTAAGCTTCTATAATGCTCTAATGTTATTTATTGTGCAACCAGCTTCTGTGACGTGTGAACATGTCTTTTCCACACAATAATCCATCTAGAAAATATAGAACAAGAACATGAAGTTATAAGTGTAATGAGTTCCCTCTGACAGCAGTGGGAGCTTTAGACTTAAACAGTCTACCAAGAGCGGAGTGTGTGTCTCACTTTGTACATTTCCCTCTGTTTTAAACTGACTGGGATACAAAACACATCTTTAGACTGGTCTTTATAATGCATCGCAGCACTTTCCTTTTAGTTTTAAATCTACCTGAGAGATTCCTCAAATTTTGGGAGGCTGTCTGCTTTTATATGTATGTTACTTCAGTCTACAACAACAGTCTAATAGGAAAATGCACCTCTTGTGTTTTTGAAGAGATGCCATGATTATGTCCTCCCTCATAAATCGCAATGCCATTTGTACAATAATAGAAGAAATGAGGAAAATCGCTTTTCCTTCAAAATAAATATATGTGTGTGTGGTGGGTTTTTGTCACATTTGTCAAAAAGCAAGTCTCTAAAATTGTGAAAACTGAGCATTCAGCTAATAAAGCCCGGTATCATTATTGGCAGGAATAAATACTGAAATAATGATATTGTTGCTATGACAAAAGATGTGTTGCCTATTTTGCTCATCTTACCTGAAGACCGTGTGATTACCTTAAATACCCTGTCACCTACACCTGCTTGCCTCAAACTAATTCAAGCATCCCTGCACTCTGAACTCCTCCATTCCCTCCACTTATTGCATTATGGACTATTTAACAAACTTGGACAAGTTAAAGGAAGAGTCAGAGTTCGGAGGCAGTGTGGCATGGTTTTTTTTTTTTTCAAGATGGAATGTACAGTACACAGAGATTTCACATTTCTCTTGGTGACCTTGGGCACAGTGACGTACGGTTTTGAGGCTTCGATTTGCCACGTTGAGGTGTTGTGGAAAAGGTGCAATTCAAGATAATTTTGGCTTTTTTATCCCTCCCTCCTGGGAACATAGAGAAGTAAGAAATACAGCAGCCCATACTCGGGAGATTACAGGTAATATGGCACACAGCCTTCATAAACATTCTTGACCCAACCTGATCATACAGATATTGCTTCAGGATAGACTTTTCACACTTTGATTTGCCTAAAATGAGATGGAGAAGTCAGTGATCAGACTCTTTGAGGTTCCTCACAGAGGCCAGCACTTATGCTGTATCTTGCAGTGTTGGACAGCGCGCACATACACACACATGCTATGACAACCGGGTAAGCAAGGAGCAGACTCCTGCAAACAAACTGAGGAAAATATCCTCAAAGAGATGACACTGATGTATAATTCATGTCAGGGGGGAAAAAAAACCTAGATTTATCCATCTAAAGCTATTGAAACCAGGTGATAATCCATATGCTTCCGGTGCAGCCAAGGGCAAATTAGGGATGAGGAAACCTTTGTACGTCCCTCTAAGGTCAACATGGTTGAACTGATGATACATATGTATGTTAATTTACCTAATCTCACTTCTACAAATGTCTTACAGGCACATAAAGGGTTTAACACTAAGACATAATAATATCAGGGCATCAAGCAGGGGGAGCTTATGAAAACATGAGGCAACCCTGGTTTTAAATGCTTTCTTGTGTAGAAGCCCTTTGTACCAACTGCCAAGCCATGGTAGCAAGGCATTTATTGGTATAAATAATTTCCTAAATAAAATAAAACTAAATTCGTAAAGTTCTTCTCTTCATCTTCATTCTAAAAACAGATTTGTGTTTTGGAAAAGATTACTGTTTTAATAATTTATTCGAATTTAAAATCCTCTCAACCCCCTTTTTGTATTTCAACTGTGATTAAAACAACTTAGCTATTGTCTCTACAGGTCTTAACAATATATTGCCTAGTCTTCTGAAATAAAGGAACATAACTTTCATGTGTACATAAAATGTACATCTCCATCCGCTCTGATCTCCAAATGCAAAGGTAAAGATATGCTACAACTGCTGCAATAATACTTGGGTGTGGTTTTGATTTAAAGTAAATTAAGTATAAGTTAGGTGTGCTCATGAAGTGTTAAATACTTCTGCACCTTCTTTTCAGCTATTTCTGCTCATTATAAAGTGATGATGAGTATAAGCACATTTACTTCTGTGGGTACATTCATGTGAAACAACATGTGAGAACAGTCAGTAAAGGGAACCTTGAGAGTCAAAGGGTGAAAACCGATGACATGAATTCTGTTTGATGAGCATGAATATTTTCGGGAATGGCAACAATTATTACAATCATTTTATTCCACTTGCTGCGATGAGCAAAATTTTGGAGCAAAAAGAGAGAAACGTGTTTGATAAGAAAAAGTTGTCTCCTTTTTCCTCCGGAGTTGCATCACCTTTCTCACTCAGTTCTCATCTTGGAGAAGAAAAAAACACATAGGCTATCTATTCAGAAGGCATTTAGTCCATTTCTTTCTTGGCCGGTAAACCCATTCATCAATTGTTCTGGCTTGTAGATTGCATTCTAATGCTAATCTAGCGTGTTAAATATCTTTTTGTTCCCCTTTCACCGTTTTGTCATTCAGTTTATCCAGTTTTGGCCACCCATTTTATTTATTTATGCGCCTGCTTCCATTCATGCGCTCATGTATTTTTTATTATGTTGTTTCACTGTCATGCAGTGTCAACTCACTCCATTCAACGTGGGCTACTTGAAGGGTTTGCAGGGACAAAGCGTGTACACGGTGCAGTGCCATTCACTCCGGCCAGCTGGATCGGCTGAAAAAAAAACCTTGTGAAAAGAAATCCTCCACAATGGACACAGAAGAAGTGCACAATGCTAACAGTTTTCCAAATACCACTGATTGCTTTCATCACAATGAGGGAAAGCAGCCGCTTTTGCAGAGCTCCACTTCAACAAACAACACTCTCACAAAACCTCCCAACCCACGTTTTGTTCCCAGACAAAACCTCCTCGACCGTCTAAACGCTCCCAGAGTTGAAAAAAGTTCTTTCAGCTTTCTTCTCTTTTTCCTCAAGAAAAAAAAATATATATATATAATTAAAAGCCAAAGAAAGTGAAAGAAATGGTTGTAAAAATATATATATATAAAAAGCTATTTGACATACTTGACGACCTTCTGCGTGTTTAAAACAGGATTTGCCCCTACTTTGAAATATTTTTCAAGGCATTTGAATTTTATTTGGCTTTTCATATACATTTTTCTGCCATAAGAGAAATATAAGAATATAAATAAGTATATATAATAAAACAATTGTAAAGGCCCGACCCATTGAATAAATGAGAATTTATTCAAAATCACCAACATGAACCTTTTTCCTTTTTTATATTAATAAGTAAAAATGCAAAGTGTATTATAGTTTATAGTAAAGCACACGGTCCTCTGCGCGTTACTTTCGGGGCCAAGAAGGAAGTTCCGTGGAGAGAAGTGATCAGGGTGTTACAATAGAGATCACAGTGGTGAAAGGGTGAAATTAACCGTGACGGAGATAATTATCCCTGGACTGTCCAAATTAGTTTTGCATAATCGCTCTGATCCTTATGAATTAATCTCGCAGTGTAATCTAGGAGGGGCAGTTTTGCTTAAATGACGTGCATTACACACGTCAGGGATCTAATAAGGATTGAGTTTTGTTGTTGTTGTTGTTGTTGTTTTTGTGCAGGCAGTTCGCCCACATGTGCAGGGAGTGGGCGCGCGCACACACACCTGTGCGTAAAGTTTTGGAGACACTCTTTGAGCGAGCACGCTCTGCAGCACATGTTGTTTCTCAGCCTAAAAGAAGAGCCTGTTCTGCAGCCTAGAAGCTCTCTCTCACTCTGTGTGCGTGTGTGTGTGCGCGCGCGCGCCCTTTCCCTGGAAAAAAGAAAAGCTCAGTTTTATCTTCCCTCCTATTCACGATTAAAATTGTGATAAATAAGGTATTGGCTCTTGATTACAATGGGCTGATTTAGATTTCCCCGCAGCAGTGCCATTCAGAGCGCGGACAAAAGCGGCCTTTGGAGGAAACCTTACACTTCACCTGGTACAGAGCAGCAGCAGCAGCAGCAGTGAAAGAAGAGATAACAATCTTGTTCATCTCACCAAGAACCACAGCTTGCGATTCCCTTCCTTTTCATCCGAATACGCTTTATTGTAGTCCTTTTGCTCAACAAGTGAACAGTAGCCATAGGCTGAAGTACATAAGGGAGGTTAAAGAAAACACAAAACATACAAATTCCATACGAGTTAGTTAAAAACGTGTTGTTGTTTTTTTTTTTATCTGCTGCACATGATAAGAGGAAAGGGGAGGGGTCAAGAAAAATTATCAAGTTGAATTAAAAAATCCATTTGCATCTGAATTTGTACTTTTCTTACCGTTTAGCAAAGTAAAAAAAAAAAAAAAAAAAAAAAAAACGAATGTTGCAATGTACTGGAATTTAATACCACCTTCAAAATAAATTACATCCGTAATTCAAGTGCAAATATCACAGAACTAGTCTTGTCCTTCAAAAAAGAAAGAAAGAAAGAAAGAAAGAAAGAAAGAAAGAAAGAAAGAAAGAAAGAAAGAAAGAAAGAAAGAAAGAAAGAAAGAAAGAAAGAAAATGCCTGGGTCACCATAGATTCCACTAAACAATAAATATTACAGACATCTATAAAACGGTTTAAAAACGCAAAATAAACACCGGATTTCTAAGTGAAATACGCAGATTTCATGGCCCTATCTCAAAACACTAAAAGCCTATAACGGCAAATAAACTAGAGTCCTTTTTTTTATCTGTACACATTTACAGTCACTCAGGAGAAGAGAGGAGGGCTAAATGTTGTGACAATCCTCCTTGTTATCTGAGAGGAAATGCTGTGATCCCGTGATTAATATTGTCATTGTGTGTTGGCTGTCCTCGGTTCCAACAGGTTAGTCAAGCAGGTGCAACTTTTCAAAGATAGAGAGAAGAGCAGGGGTGCCTTTGAAAATGAGTTTTCACAAACCGTTCTGTCAGATAGCCGCTGTTCCTCTCACACGAAACGTGTGTCCTCCCTTTATTTTCTCGTCCTTTTCCCCCACAAGGAGATGATGACAGGGCAATAATAGTAATAATAATAATAATAGTAATAATAATAATAATGAGTTCTCTAAATAAGAATGACCTTAGATAAAGGCAGTAATCAATGTACATACACATGTGATATCTGAGACGACGAGCACTTCATCACATGTACAAGTTTGTGCATGCATATTAAAACTCTTGCATGATTAGCTTTTGTTTGTTTGTTTGTTTTTTTTCTCAAAAAAAAAAAGTGTGTTTCTTCTCTTTTCACGCGTCACTGTCTCATTAGTCCAAACTGGGGCCTTATCATAACGCCGCAGCATAAGCAGGATACGGTTCAAGTTGAGGTTTTCCCATGCCGGGCAAGAGGATGTATGCCAAGGGCGGCTGGAGTCCAGCTGATGGCCAGGCCGTACAGTTACAAGGGATCATGTAGCCCGGGTTCCCAGGAGAAGGGTGCGAGTGGGTATGGGTGTGCGTCCCGCCACCTATACTGCCAGTGCCGGTGAACGCTGTGGCGCCTCCCGGTGGGTAACCAAGCGGAGACGCGTACGGAAAGGAAGGTGGAGAAAGCTCGGTCATCTTGGATCCCAGGTCGAAAAAGGAGTAGGGGTTCGTGGACATGGACGGGTTGAAGAAAACTCGGGCTGCTGCGGCCGCAGCGGCCGCTGCAGCCTTCTCGGGATTCCCGGTGATGGAGTCTGAAAGTGCTCCAGCAGAGAGCCCACTAACTTTGAGCGCGTCGTGCTCCCCGAGGTTGTAGGGCACGGGAAAAGAAAACTTGTCTTTTTTCATCAGAGTCTTGGGCTTCCTTCGCGGTCTGTATTTGTAGTCTGGGTGCTCCTTCATGTGCATGGCTCGCAGCCGTTTGGCTTCGTCGATGAACGGCCTCTTCTCGGACTCGGTGAGAAGTTTCCACTCCGCTCCCAGTCTTTTGCTGATCTCGGAGTTGTGCATTTTCGGGTTCTCCTGAGCCATTTTCCTGCGCTGGGCTCTGGACCAAACCATGAACGCATTCATCGGACGTTTAACGTGATCTAATGGCTTAGACATGTTGGCACTGGTGCGCTCTCTAGATAACACAGAAAAACGCAGCGTGTTAAAGAAAAGTAATAAAATCACAAGCAAAACTCCACTCCACATGCGTAAAAGAAATGCGGCGAATGTTTTGGCTACTTACCCAGGAGTTCAATTCTTCATCCCACCGATGAGTTATCTTTCTGAAAAGTACAAGTGTCAGCGTCCTTTATACAAGAGTGCTCAACTTATGTTTTCTGCTTCGTGGTGGCATCCATCAGTAAAAGCCTACGCCTTCAGCAAGCAGGAGGAGGGAGGGAGGAAAAAAAACACCCCCCCACACACACACACAGCCTTGTCGCCTGAGACTGTCAGCCACCTCACAGCAGCAGCAGCATTTGTGCAAGTGGATGATAACTCCAGCTCGCCCCATGTGAAATACAGGACTGTGTGGCAGGTAGTGAAAGTGGCGCGGGCGCATGCGCAGCAGCGCTGAAAGGCATCCGACTGTTGAAGGTTTTTTTTTTTTCCCAAAACTCCCACCCTGAGTCTGAAGAGGAAAACACACCTCGTATTTTATATCTTCATTAGGAGGAAGAGCGCAGTGACCAAACCGCTGCACGTGATCTCAGTAGTTCCGTGATCGGATTTATATTTATTCTAATAAACAAAGTTGTGAAATCGGAATCATCAACTTTTCACTAAGGTCCCAGCTCAGGTCTTCTCTTAGCAATAATGTAATAGTAATAATAGTAATACAGTTGCAGGCAGCTATTTAAAATCGTTTTATTTGTTTTATTTTGCACTGTCCAAATGTTGCTTTTGTAAAGCAAATGATCTCAAATACTGTGACCTTTTACTGCGCTATAATCTGGACACAAATAAGAAGTTGACTTGACCCTCACGTATTAGGCGAAAGTGCCTGCAACACGCATATGCATGCTGTTCAGAATGACATGAACTCCGAGTAAAGACACTTGAAAAAAAAAAAAGACTCATCTTCCCTTTCTTCCTCTTCCCCTTCTTCTTCATTTGTCATTACACGCCTAATCTCCCTTTTTTCTCTGTTTCATTAATTTAATTGACAATGTAACCAGCTTGAATCGGCTGGTGTCAATCCACTCTCTCACCTTTCATGTCTCTGCCCCTTCCCTAGTGGGTGGCACTGCCATTAAACGTGTGTGTGTGTTGCACACACAGAGAGAGAGAGAGAGAGAGAGAGAGAGAGGACAAGAAAAGTAAATAATGTCTTCTTTAATTCCCACATATTGTGGCATCATTTTGGCGTAAATACTAAAATGCTGAGGAGGTCTGAAGTGTTTCTAATCGCGCTCGGTGAAATTAATTACTTTCCTGAAATCCCCCTCTTTTCACTCTCACTTCAAAGGACTTTCCCAAGGGCAGCGAATCGACAACTGAAATGAGGTTGTCGAATATTCAACTTCGCAATTACAGTTATCTGCAGGACTTGTTGAGTAAATCGTAGGTTTAAGTGGTTTGTTCTCGCACCTTCTTCGTTGTACATAATTACACAGAATGTGTGCGAAGGAAGGAAATAGAGAAGGGCTGCATGGAACAATGTTATAAATGAGGAATTAGGCTGCAGGTCGATATAAATGGATGTCAAATTCAATTCATATATTGTTGTTTTTTTAACGGTTTAGGCAAATTAAAGACAGTTTAAACATTATTGAATTGTTATTATTGTTGTTGTTATTATTATAAAGAAATACAAATAATGTAATAACATAAATAATGTGTGGACGGGGTAAAAGTTGAGAGTGATGACGTCCCAAAGTGATGCGCAATCGACAAGCGACAGCGCCCTAAACGTCTACTGCAATGTTGAGATTAATTGTTTCAAGCGTTTTGTTCACGTTTAACAATCTTTGGGGCTGTTTCATCTTCAGAAATCTTACCGAGGGAATCGCCCCTTTGTCCCGGGAAGGAAACCTGACAAGGTGAAAATGATCCGCGTCAAAAGGACTCGGATGAGAGACAAACCTGCTGCCTATAAAGTCAGACGCAGCATCTCTCAACACCGTGCGCCTCTTTTGTCGGCTTGTCATTCTCCCTCGATAACATTCCTGCAATGAAGCGCTTCACTCACTCCGCGGGAGCAACTGCCTCTCGTGACACAAACGGGTAAAAATATGCTATGAATTTATATGAATAAGTTAAGTTCTTATCAGGAGTCAAAGGTATAGAGGTGTGGAGGCATAGAGGTGCGCGCACACCCGTGCGTTTCCCATGGCCTCTGTGGATATTTCAGATTTTTTTCATTACTCCCCTCATTTTGTTACTTGTTGTTCCATGTTGTTTGACAGTGGAAATCAACACCTCTCGTACTCCTGAAGCTCGGCCTGCGTGCCAGGCTTTTTAGATGATGCTTGGGCCTAGTTGAGCCTGCATTAACCGGAGATGCAGCCATCTGTTTTGTTTTCTACCCATAAAATTGCCGACATTCGTTGTATCTATTAAGAAAAAAAAAATAAATATATATATATATATTAATTTGCAAAGTGAGAAAATATTAATGTATTCAATTTAATAATTTATTTGATATTAGATATAAAAAAAACATACACACATATATTAACACCACCGGTGTGTGTGTTTTCCTCCCTCTCTTTTACTTACACCTGGGTTTTGGAAATAACACTTAAATAATTCAAGATGAGTTTGTGAGAGTGGGAGAATTACCTGCCGATAAAGCCTGAGTCCAGCCTCTGAGACGGAGCCAGCACTCCCACCTCACAGCACACTGATGATAAGAGTGAATAGAAAAATATCATGCAAATAGAGGGCAGACAGCAGCAACAACAAGCCCATGGGGACATTTTCCTACCCGGAGAGATCGCACACAGTTCACTCTAAAGTGCTAAAGCCATCACTCTGAAATATAGGAGCCCCTGGAGGTGCAAGAATCTTCATTATTGTAACAAACAGTTTATTCTGCCTGACACTTGACATAACTCTGGGATAAAGCAAAGCAAATTAGAGGGAGAGTTGATGGAAATCCCCAGATAATCTCATTTTGCATAAAATATCCTTCATCTAATGTATACCTGCATGAGAATGTGTACTTTACATCCTCCTTCTTTCAACGTGTTTACTGTCATTCTCCCACTTGGGGAAGGTAATCAAGTCTTAAAATAAATTGATTTCAAGTTGACCTCTTGCTATCAGATGGTTTTTCTTGTGAGCAGGGTAAACAACAATACCATCTTGTTTTGCCACTTCAAACCCCACAGAGTGCAGAGTATTTACTGCCACATGAAAGTTTGCTCATTATTGGGGGGGGGGGTTTGAGAGAGAAGGAGAGGGAGGGATTCTGATTGTGTACCTGATGTGGTTCTTTCAGCTTGTCTGATCACAGATCTGCGTGGATCTTCCCCTTCCCTTTTCAGCTCAGCTGCTCTCACACATGCAGGCCCTGGACCAAGGCAGACACAGTAAATGCACCTGCACACTGAAAGATGCTCAATTCAATTGTTCCACATTTTACAGAATATAGAATATAAGCAGCATAAATTACATATATTTACAGTATTTTTAGTTAACCCTTTGCACCATGTTGTTTATTTATTTATTTTTAAATCATTGGCTAAAATAAATGTTAATTACAGATTGCTATCCATTTATTCATTCATTCATCAAAGACAGCTTTGAACAAGGAAACAAAATTTTGAGGGGAAAAATATTATATATTTTATTTATTTATTTATTTATTTATTTCCCCCCAGCAAAGCAAACATGACATACATGTATTATAACTCTATCCACATCAGTCTTTAATAAAGTGCTAATGACAGTTTAGTCTTGTAAAGGATCCAATTGATCATGATTTAAAGACGATTGCATTTAGATTAGAAGTCATTTTGTCTAACGAGGTTTCTTTACAGCTTTTACCATATGGAGAAAATATGCTTAAATGCAGGGCAACATAATGATTGAATTGGTGGCAGGGACAATGCTGAATCCAGCGTCACTTCAAATTAAACACACAGACTGTCTGAATAAACGCATAATCAATGTGAATAAAGTTAATATTTTCTGTGGTTTAAATATGTGACCTATTTTGAACATTGTGTTCTCAAAATATATTCAATAATTGCCAAATTAGTTGTGCAGTTCGTTAATCACTCTAATTATACAGTCTTTATTGCTCCTTAGGGCAGACTTCTACGTCTTTGTGTCAGTGGGAATTATTTTGATGAAGAACCAAAATATTTACTCAACCACAACCTAAATATTACGCATATCAAGAGGAATTGAGAAATAATCCCCTCATAGAGCACAGTATTAACTTAATCACATTAGTGAAAATACTATTGATAGTGGTCATGATCCCTGGTGAGGGAATCCGTAATTCACAACAAAAAAAAAAAAAGCCAGACAAGATAGGACACACGGGAGTGTGTTTTAAAGACTGGGGACTAAAGCAGGCAAATGGCCCTGGGGACTGTGTGTGCATGTGTAAGAGTGTGTGTGTGTGTGTGAATGCCTGAATGATGTAAAGAGGCAGGAAAGAGGAGTGATTGTCAGTTCAGTCTTGAAGGACCTGGACTGACTGATACAACAAAATCTGAAAGCAAACAACAGCGGCACAGAAGGATGTGAAGTCCATGAGGCTGATAAGACCTTCATCTTTAAACCACCGCTTGTCAAAGTATTATGTATAATCACACACTGCAGAATATCTCCACACCCCGAGGGGCAAATAAAATAGTAACTGCAAACAAACGACTCTCTGAATCTCTTGGGCCTACCCTTGGCAAAAGTCTGATTTTTGAACTCTGACGGCCATCACCCCCACAGGCCGTGTGTTCAGCTTAAACCTTCCACATATGCTCCGTCCCAGAGCCCTGTGGTTCAAATCCACAGACTTACCTCCAGGCACTGAGATGACTTTTCCCATGATAGACTATTTTGAACCATTTAGCAGTTACATTATCACTGGCCTTTCTTCCTCATTATATTCCTTATCGCCACAGCATCGCTGCAAAGCCCCAAATAGAGAGTAGTAATTACCCAGACTGCCACCTGATAGCAGCCCTTCTATCAGCTTTATCACTCCAGGTCCTGCTAACTCATCACAGGGACATAGGGAAGAAAAGGCCTGCTTGTGGCACAGCCTGCAACAGATAGCTCATCTCAGATACATTTATAGTTGCAGTTGGGATCAGAGAAAACTGATGCACCAAGGAAATTTTATTTATCCACCCCTTCCCTTCAACGCCACAAAGACTGCTCTCTCTCAGTCCTCTCCAAGTCTTTCACTCTTTATTTGAAAGCAGAATTGAGGCCGCTCCGCAAACAAAAAGTGATCCAATCTCCTTGAACCCATGGTAGGGCAGTAACATGCTATTGGGGCTTTCATAGCGTGCCCTTCAGAGTAGAAAGAAAAAAATAATAATAATCCAGAGGATGACTCGTTCTTCTTTTATATTGTACATGGCACGACACTTACATAAAAGTTGTCAGTATAGTGCTCCCACCTTATTAACCACCTTTAACCCACATTGCAAGTTTCTGTGTGTATGTATGAATGGGATGTTGTAATGAAAAGGAAATGAAGAACAGAATCTATTGATTTGACATTATCTGGGTTGAATAAAAAGAACATGAAAGCACTGACAAGTTGAGATGAAAAGTCATGATTTATTCCCAATAAGTTTTTTTTTTTTTTACATGTACTGGTCTGCAAAATGACAAGTGTATGTTAAATATGATTTTTTTTTTTTTTTAAAAATCAAACTGCAAAGGAACTCAAATTATTCACAAGTTGGCAATTAAAAATGACATTTGTGGTTCCTCTTCTCCCTTTCAAATAAAACATTGTCAATTGTTAGAACTAACAGCCAAGGCAAAAGCCCAATTAGAAATACTCGCTTTTAGGGAGCATCACTTTTAGTGTTGTCTAAAGAACTTAATGCGTAGTCAGGGGTTCAATACAGTAATACAAGAAAATTAATATGAACTTAATTAGTAAAAAAACTTAATTTTGTCATATCGCAGCACTGTCTATAAAATCGTTCTTTCTCTCTTTGGTCTTTCTTTGACCTGCCAACAAGGCAGCCTTCCTGCCAGTGGCTTATTCCTATTATCCAAATATAGAATTATGTTAACAATTGATTGTGTGTTTGCATTTGTATGTCACAATCACAATCCTGCATCTTTTCCTGTCATGTATTGTGCGTGTAGCCATGCTTTTCTCCATCACTTGTAACAACAAAAGAGCCTTTGTGTGTCTACTCATCAGTATGTCAAAGAAACAGCCTTAGTGACTGTGACCTCCATCAAATGGGAAAATTGCGAGGATGCATTGGAACTCTATGGTTCCCATGGCCTGTGTCCATTTTGACAGAGGCACTCTTAACACAGCCTGAAAAGAGAAATCAATCTTATGTTGAGGAGATTAAGAGACCAAGATAATAAGCATGTAATTGAGAAAAGAAAAACTTTAGAAAAGAGTGAAATAAGTGAGTTCTTGCACAAGGCTTATTGCTACAGTTCGAGATGAGCCCTTTATGGCAGCGTAGTCACAAAAATGTGTCCATTCCAACCACTAGACTACAGACCCATTACATGGGGAGAGATTAGTGATATTCACACTTTGTGGCAGTATGTTTGGGTGTGAATGTGCGTTTTCTCCCGAGTACTGGCTTGAATGACAATATGATCAATGGGAAGCCAAGTGTCTTGTCAGCACGTCCTGTTCAGAGAGGAGGGCTGACGGTGGCTGTCTCAGGTGATCTCATTATTTGATGGACACCGCAGTGGAGAGGCTGCATTCATACTAGCCTCTCTCATGTTGCTCACTTAATCAGGCCATTACTCATGTGGCACAGCGCAGGCACTTATAGGAAATATTGATCATATTTCGACAGATCATTCTCCCCTCTCCATAGTCAGCAATGTATTACTGCCACGACGCTAATACTGTGCAAACAACATATGCGACAGCATCATTAGATGCCAATGCAGAGGGGTTACACTTATCAGCATTCCAAAGCAGGCAGCCTGTGTTCATGTGTTAAGATGTTTGCCTAATAATTTTGACTAATCTGTTTACTTCAAGTGTTTATCTAAACAGCCTGTGAGGGAGGGATAGTAAAGCAAGAAACATAGCTTTTCAAAATGAAACACTTCAAAGCACTAATCGCCTGTGTGAAGATTAATGAATTACCCTATACAAACACTCCTCTCAGTTTTTTACTCACACTTTTTTTTTTTATGTTTGGCTAAAATCAATAGCCATGCAGAGCTAGACTCTGAATAGATAGCTCTAACCCAAAGGCCAAGACCCTACAAGAGTCAGATCATCATCCCATGGGACATTTGCTAAAGATGCTGTGACAAAACTAAAGAGCAGAGCTCCAGCAGACGCCCTGAGGGCTGTTTGCATTTGGCAGCACAAGGCAAAAGTATCTCCTCTGTCCAAATTAAGCCTCGCCAAGGGTCAAGTGAAATCAATATGTTAATCCATAAATTGTGCTCTGTGATAATTACCGAGAGGAACAGTAATTACTAAAGACATTAATTTACTTCTTGGATTCTGTGCCAGGGGATGGGTTTCATCCAGCCTTAATTCATCTGGAGGCAAACAATTCACAGAGGAAGCGTCCTCTCTTTTTTTTTTTTTTTTTTTTAAAGTGGTGGTCGATTCTATTAAGGAACAGTTTGTGCACACAAGCTCTCTCTCAAGGCTTTTTTGGACGTGCTAAAGGATGGTTTGAGGGTTCCTGTGTAGTCAGCTCCAGGGTTCTTACACTGGTCAGTGATGACAAAGGTTTCACAAAATACACACTTTTGTTCCCTCTGACAATGAGTCTTGGACATTAGCATCATAATAGAATCAAAAAAAATCGATACGGGCTATTAAGGGATAAAACCTTTATGTCCTCCGCTAAAGACACATGGAGTGCCACACAAACACCACACTGCTTTAATAGCACGACAAACCTGTATACATTTTGATCTTTTTTCTTCCCAGCCACTTTGAGGCATGGCACAAACATTGTACAGGCATTCTTCTCTAAACCCCAGGATGCAGCTGGTCTGCCTCTCGCTGTGCACTGTCAAGTGCAAGAAATGAGTCTCTTTTATCAGGATGGAGCAAATCTGGGCTAATGTGTCTGGTAAAGAGTATCCCAGGGAGCCTCACTCTACAATTCTTTGGCCATTCTTTCCACTTTTCTCCTCTCCTGCACTTGGGATAATTGCAGTTTAATTGGGTGACAAGAAATGAAAACTGTGTCCACATTATCTAGGAGTATCTCTTTTTCCTCCAGTCTGCCATCAATTCAAAGAAGCCCATTTATCAGTGCAGGGAAGCTGATGCTTGGTCAGCGGAGGAGAAGCTTTGAGCACCAGTTAGCAAAATGAAGAGAGAAAAGGGGCTGGGAGCAATGGGAGGGGATGTGACAGCGACAACAAATGCTCTTTTAATCTTATCTCGACCATACATTCATCTTCAAAATGCGTACCATTTTAGTACACTAGGTCAAGAAAAATAGAATAATATTGATTCTAATAATATTAGTTTCCTGAAAAAATGTCCTCCAAAAAACTGTTTTGAGATCATGACTAGTCTAACTCAAACTAAAATTTGTCCTTGAATGCTTCATGAAGTGAAATATCTCAGAAAACCTGCAACACAGACAAATGTGTGACAGACCATCAGCACCAGATTGGTGGTTGGGATGTGCTTCATAGCCAACTTCATTCATTGCCTCAGTATTTTTAAAT
Source organism: Brachirus orientalis (assembly GCA_016785285.1). NCBI lineage: Eukaryota > Metazoa > Chordata > Actinopteri > Pleuronectiformes > Soleidae > Brachirus > Brachirus orientalis. The sequence goes on along the minus strand of JAFBJR010019384.1, from coordinate 2,534,564 downwards.
TCTGCACGGAAAGGTTATAAACAGTGTGTCATATATACTCAGGACAGCCATAGTTCACCATTTGTGTTTGTGCGGTACTCAACCTTAAAAGCCTCTTTCAGAATGCTTGAATGCACTTCATTTTCTGTCTAAGAACTTTGCTCTGATCACTGAAAAAGGGAAGGTTGTTTAGAAAAGGAAGGAGAGACAATGAGGGGAAAAATGGAAGCTTTCAGATTCCATTATGAGCATTGCCCTCTTCTCTTTTTAGCTTGTTACGGTGTACATTTTCTTCACAATAATTCCTTTTTGCCTCAATATGTTTGGTAGTCACTCAAGCACAATTCTAAATGTGCCTTGCATCAGGGTTATGGTAATACAGTAAATACTACAAAAAAGATGGAGAGGCATTCTGAGGAGGGTTCACAGTAAAAATAGCAGATCAGCAAACTGCTTCATTAGTACTTTGCTAGCCTCTGCACAGAAGTAGATGAAAGAAAAGAGACCTTGCCAGTGCACTACATATACATACCTATTCAGTCTCAGGTGCATCGGCTTTGTGTAGCACCTAAGCTTGAAAATCTGTCGTACAATGACCAAGCTGGAGTGCCTTCCACTCTGAATGCAACAGGAGACCTTCTCTCAACACAATACATTTGAAGGTTATTGTTATTGTCTGATCTTGGAGTGCGTGCATGTGTATGTGTGCAAGTGTGTATGTATGTGTGTGTGTGTGCACAAAATACAGTGGACATAATAATGTTAACATTGTAAAAAAAAATACTGTAATAACAGCTTGTGTGGAAAACTTTCAAGAAACAACTTATCCATTTTACAGATGCAGATATATGGCTAAAAGTTGCCTGAGTCCACAGGAAACAAACAGTGAGGGTACGTGGCTCATACGAGAATGAATGACATTTAACATTATTGTTATTGAACCAGAGTCTACCTGTCACTGGCTTTGTAATATTTTGTACCATCCTTTATAGATATATATTATGAATAAGCAGTGCGAAAACTGGTCAAGTGGCTTTATTCTCTTTTAATTTATTTAGCCATTTTCCAGTTCCAAATAAATATTCAAATCATGAGCTTATAACTCAAAGACACACTTCTACTGCAATTCAAATATAGCATTCCATCCGCAGATTTCAAACAGATAAGATCAATTTCTCTGAAAGACACAATGAGGAGAGGATCAATAGTCACCGTTTTGCCCGCTGACACAATGGTGAGATTACTCTGTTGTGGCCAATCACAGAAACAGTTTGCAACTTGTATGATTATTTCCACAGCCATTTCATTAAATGAATGAATGTTCATGATTGTAACAGTGTCCTTTTAGCAGACACTATAACTGATACCCAGGCTAGGCAGGCACATAGCAGTGGTGAATGGCTGCCACATTCATCCAGGCAGTGTTAATCATTTTCACACAGGGCAGCAGTATAAAATTGCTAAAGGAGAATTGCTTCAGCCTGGTCAGTGCAGGGAGGAGCAGTTTGTCTAATCAGAGTGCAAATAAGGTTTGATCACTGTCCAGCGTAATCTGGCCCACAAGCAGCATTTACAGCACTAAATCAAGCATTGGGGAAGCTGCAGGTGCTGCCTCACAGACAGGCCTCCCCCTGGGGGCCCTATGCTAGGGAATAAACAGCAAATAAATGGCAGTGCTGGGAGAGCGATGAGCTGATTAACTCACTGCAGGGCAGTTTCTCATTATCCCGTTAACCCAGATTGAGACCAATCCAATCTCATACCCAGTCTCACTTACAGTTGGGCACAGTCCTACACAAGCCAGGCTGACACTGTCTGGGTTGTACTTTCAGTGAGATAGAGTTTGTAAAGATGATGTTTGAGGAGAAGTGTGTATGTGTGTGTGTGTGTGTATGTGTGTCTGTGTAGACTGTGTGGTCCATCTCTGGGGAGACTACTAATGTGTCAGCTCCATGGTTCATTTCTTTCAATTACAGCGGCTGGATGGTGAAAGCCCACCAGCAGTCCACTGACAGATCCATATGTGTTCCATCACCACTTATCACGGGCCACTTGTGTGTAATTAATTTACCCTTAATTGAATATGATTTATTACAACAACATTTGCAGTTTTATATCGCACAGTACACACATTGTTCATTGAGAGCAGGTCATCATGAAACAAGTGGTGAGATTACTTATCTATGATCCCTTTATCATTTACCATAAAATAACAGAAATAAAAATAGGTATAACTGTATTACGTAATCATGGGTGAAAAGGTGCTTTATTTAAATATATTTACTTTTTCACTGTCCGCTGCTACAGAGAAAATGTGAAAATTCTATTGTAAAATGTTGATTTAGCACATCATCTGAATATAAAGCATCCTCTGTCATACTTTGAAATGAGCTTCACTGTTTTCCATTGTGTCTCCCCCCATGTGGTTTCAAAGCAAATTAATTAACATGATTCATAAATAGGTAGAATGCAAATGTTGAAGCCCTCACTTTATGCCTGGGTATCCCTTTGTTCCCCTTTATTGTACCAAATTATTTAATTGGGTCTCTCTGATTGTGCACAGACACAGGAAGGAACACAGGCCATTGTTAGGCTCCATACAAGCCACAATACAGTATCAAATTCAATTCCCATCAAAACGGCAGGCTGCTGTACAGCCCACAGTAGCCCTGGAGATTAATGAAGATCTGCATCAAGGCAAAGCACTGGTCTGAGATGGGAGATTTCTTCAAAATAAAAAATCCCTTCACCAAGAACAAAGAGTGCCCTGACAAGCAATAGGATGTTCTGAGAGGATGAAATAAATCAAAACAAAGGAGAGAGTATGGAGAAGGAAGGAGGGGGGGGCTCTGACATAAACCAATTTATGTTAGTTGTAGTATGAGTATCCTAATTCATTCAATTCAAGAGTAGGCTCATGTAATGTTTACAAATGTAAGCATTACATTTTTCAAAAATCTGGAAAATGTTAGGAAACACATTGGGAAAGTATGTGATTCACTACTTTAAACAACAAACAAATCATGGTGCACCTCGGTTACCACGGACCAATTCAAAATATGAATTAATACATAGCTTTTCTATTTTTTTTTTGTTCTGTCAAATAATAATCAGAGCAGATAAACACTTCAACTGGATTCAGAGTGTGTGAATAGATTTCTTCTCTTCACTCGCTTTGTATGAACTGCAACAACTGGATGACTTGTTCCCTGAATGCGGCGTGTCGACAGGTGGGCTCTTTCAGCTCAACCTAGCACAATTGTTTTCTTTTTGCCTGACAGATTCCAGGCTACATGTTGGACTCTCATCTAGTTTTTAAGCTGTTTGATAACCACAAATATGTGATATTACTCAGGAAAAAGATTTTTTATGTTAACATGTCCGATGTCTATGTGCAATATGCATACATACCTATATGCACTTGAAGCATTTAGGGCAAAAACATGCTTTTTACAAGTTGCATTAATACATATTAGATTTTTCTTTTAGCATGACATTGCAGTGGTAAATTAGGTGTTACTATTTCAAGAGACAGAGAGATTTGACGTTTTTGGTCAGTGCCGGCTAAACAGAGCACTCCACTCTTTCACATGCAGCACATGGTGTGTCCCCAGACCGCCATATTTACTTCATTTCCCCCGATTCATAGATGCTGCTCACTGGACCGGAACATTCCAGCTGCCACCTCAACATCTCATTTTTTTTTTTTTTAAATATCAAGCTTGTATCTTCTTGATAAATAATTCGCAGTAGTATAATGTATCGGACTAAAACATATTTTGAGGGGGGCATGGAGGTTAAAGTGCCAATCTCACCTTTTTAATTTTTTTTCGCCCTGAAGACAGAGATTTCCATATATAGAGTGACCATGGTTTGTGTTCAACATGAGCAATTGGGATGAAGCGCACAGCGACACATATTGCTGTCAGAGATTGAAAATGAGGCCTGCTAACCTGTAGGCAGCCTCCCCAGACCAATCAGCTTTACACATTGCCAATGCATTTGCTGCCTCGAAAACAGAATTGTGACTGTGAAGTTTTTATCTGAGTAGTTGACAAACATTACTCTTTAATGCAGTTTTGTAGAAATGCATTCTTATCCCTCTTGGAAGGCATTTATCTACGTGAAACCTGCAAAATGGTTGCCACAGGGAAGGATTTCTTTTAATGGACTACAATAGGCTCCGTATGAGACACATTCTGATTTTTGTGATAGATAGGGGCCCAAGCCATATATTCACGGGAAATTGTTTATCTTCAAGCAGTAAGAGAGAAAGGCCATTCTAGAATAGCATTTCAACTTTCATCTGAAATTATTCTTTTGACTTGTATAAATTGTTCTGTTGAATTTCAGGCAGAAGCGTTTCATGGAAAAATATCAATCTGCAAAGAATTGTCACATGAATAAAAGCCACCGTGACAGAATATAGATATATATATATGTGTGTGTGTGTGTTCGTGTGTGTGTGTGTGTATAGTGTACATACACATATATGTGTGTGTTCCTCTCCATCTACGTTATCACACATTTATATACATATAATAACATAATTATTATAATTAGATATCCTAATTGTAATAGTCATGATTACACAGATGTATCATAAAAAACCTGAATGCTTTGGGGGACGGGGGGAAAAAACGCTTCTGGGAGGCAAATGTCCCACAGCGTCTGCTATTCAGATGGAACCACATTGTGCTGCGGTTTTGTCTCTCAGGCCTTCATGCAGCTGAGGCTTTTTTTCCTTGTGAGGTCCTTATGATGCTTGGGGAGGGCCTTTCTCTGGCCCATCGCTGTAACAGAAGCCAGCAACCAGGCGACACAATGTGAGAGCACGGCCTGAAGACGGAGGGGGGGCAAGTGCCCTCTTAACGCCACTCTCAGGAAGCAGGGACAATAAATCAATAGACTGTCCCTCTCCAGTAGGGGCCAAATGTAAACAAATTGAAAAGGATGGAGAACAAAACAGATTGGTGACTAAAACAGACATACTCAATGGGGAAACTGCTGCAAATGAAATGCCTTTGTGGATGTTTTCTTTCCAGCCTTCGGTATGATGTGTGCCACTTTCAGAAACATGACATGTGATAATAAATGTAATCTAAGTCAGATTCTGATCTAAAAACAATATGTGCAAAGAGTCATTTGTAATTCCTTACATTTATTCAATTCAATTCAGACTAGCTTTCTTTTGTGCTTTAAAATGAACTCCAGCAATGCAAAGGGATTCATGCAGCATTGCAGGTCGTCCAATTTCTGGGCCCACCTAATCTCAGAGACCTATGTCAATGAGCCACAACAACATCTTACCACATAACACACAGCGCTCAAGGGCACAAGCACAGATCTGTGTGCATGGCAAGGCTGCATGCCGCAAGTGAAATTAATGAATCTTTAAAGGGTTTAGTTTTTTTAAATGAGAGAATTTGTGTAGCTTTTTATCAAACCTCTTCATATTTCACTGAGGTGGAATGGTTCACCACATTTGCCAGGCAGAACTAATGCTATATAAATCTCAAGTAATAAGCAGGCCCTGGGGATATCATCTAAATTAAGATTTTACACCAATTTCAACCCGCCTGCAATTTTGTTCCTGTCTTTAGTGCATGTGTTTAACAGGTGATGCAGATGCCAGTGTTTCCCTCCACAGTGTCGCTATGTCTCCTTTATTAATTTCTGGATTAAAGTGGGCATGGGGACAATGAAGAACAGGGGGAGTTGACAAACAGTAATCAAAGGTTCAGAGTGGACTGATTACACCACGGAACCAATGTACTTTTGCTTGATTTGCAAACTAATGACTTTAAACCACCGCAATCTGTTTGAGGTCAGCTGCTGTGTATTTTGGATATGCTTGGCTATTAGCATCACTGAAAGCTTCAGATGTGTCAAGCTCACTCCCCCCTTCAGTGATAGTCACCTACTTTAATTTCCCTGCAGGCCTCAGAGGGGGATGAATTCAACTAAAATCACAAGCTGTTTTGTTGGCAATCCTTTGTGGCCTATAATGAATCTAATGAATATAAAGAGAGGAGCAGGGAGGGAGGGGGAAATGGATAGAGGCAAATACATTTCAACCACGCTGTGTTGCTTTTACTTGACGATTTGTGACCCTAAACAATGGGACAATGGCAAGTGTTTTTGTACCCTTAATTTGCCTTTGTGTTTCAGCTTCATCTCTTTCAACACCAAGCATTGAAAGTTGTCAGTTGAAGAATAACTGCTGACTCCACAGTCCATCACACAAAGGGGAGGGCTGGGGTGGTTAAGTTGAATCCTGAGCTATCAGCCAGTCAGAGGAGTAGAAAGGGAAAGGGGCTCAAAGACAACAGCAGGCAAGTCAAAGGTAGAATTAGCTGGGGTTCCCAAACAGGCCTGAAGCATTTCCTCTCTCATCACAAAAAAAACTGCACTTCCACCTCTTAAAAGTTGCTGAACATTTGTATTCTCCCTCAGAGAGGTGTTTGCCACACGAATTTGAGTGGCTCATCTGATAAGAGCAAAGAATCGTCAAGGTAAAGGCGCAGGGAAGCCAAGGTGCTGCTGTTAAAACTGTCAAGTACCTGATTGTGCAGGTACTTCAAGTAGCAAGCTCATATTAATTAAAAGCCTCTTTGTTACCAAAAGGTCAAAGCAGCATTCAAGTCAGGGCTTAGAGTTTACAGATGCAGCCTAAAATGACCACAATGACACACTAAACATTTTAGCACATGAACTTTTAGGTGTTGCAGCATGCCTTGGGTAGATAAAAAAAAGTTCTGTGTCACTGGTTTATGCGGGTATGCTCCCCAGTCCCTGTAATGATTTCTATTCATAAACATGCAGTGTGCTATCCTCCACCTGGCAGCTGCCTCTGTGCATATGAGATTACTATTATGCATCTTCCAATCCCAAGGATAAACATCTCTTCACTTTTGAAGTTTGCAAACATGAGGCATATTTTAGTGCCATGCGACTTAAGCGCCCCTTCAGGTATCACTTGCAATCTTTCCTCATTCTATATACATTGTTCAACTTTAATGGGTATCTAATTTGTGTTATCAGCACTAAGTAATAATTTGCATGGCTGCCCTAAGCAAATATGCTTCCATAAGCATCCCTTAGTATAGACACTAGAATGGATTAACCTCCATATTGGCTATGCCCCAATGGTCAATGCTCTTTTAGAAATAAGTAGAGGAGATAGTTTAGTTTGGTAGCATTCATGCTGTAAAAAAAAACCATCTGTATTTAAGACAACACCCTACTACCTCCAGATTCAGATGTTTTTTTTTGATACAAGTCTTCAATCCATAGCCCATAATGAAATGGCATTCATTCATTCATTCATTCATTCATTCATTGTCTACTGCTTCATCTTCCACACGAGGGTCACAGGGCTGCTGGAGACAATCCCAGCCAACATAAGGCAAAAAGGCAGAATACACTGTGGACAGGTCACCCAGTCCATTGTAGGGCAAACATACAGAGACATCAACTGATATAGTAATCTAAATGTCTAAATTTAAACAGATGTCAATGATGTTCAACAACCCTAGCTTGAGCTCCTTTTTTTTAGCATTTTTGTCTGTCTTTAAAGAAAAGAAAATCCACCATATATTCTCACTGTCTCTGTTTCTCTAATACTTTTCAGCAAGTAGGCACGGAGGCAGACATCTTACTGTGGTACTGTTGTATCACCGTGCATGTGACTCTCCGGTGATGAGATTAACAAGTTTACAGCATGTTAGAGGAGATGCTTATCATCAAGTGGAAATTCCACAAATTTCCATAAGATTATCAGTGCGTAAATAATTAAAATGTGTAATGATGGTAATAATAGTAGAGTATATTTCAAGGGGGGTCTTGCTTATTAAACGACGTGGACAAGGAATTACAGGGATTTTAATTTTAGAAACACTAAACTACTCTAATGAGTTGCTTTTCTCAGAAGCTAGGGCTGTAATGTAAATAAGTTAAATGTAGTCAGTTTTGTGATAGAGTAAGTTACTTTTAATATAATATTCTGCAGTCACTGCAACTTTTGTACATCCAGTTGACTTCCACCATGACTCACAGCAGAATGACTGAATGTACTATTCTCAATGACTATGTTTTCATAGATGTCAATAATATAATCGTAGCCTTGTTTGGAATGAGACATTATTCAAGTTAATATTACTCTATTATAATATTCCATTCATTTCTTTTTGCATGATCCTACGTGTAAGACTCATATCTACATTATGTCTACTTTTACAAAAACCTCTAATACGTTATAATCTAAAAAACAGGCAGTTTCCTAAACAGACTGGTATCTTAATCAGCTTAATATTTGAAATATGGCTGGATTTTTCTGGATGTATCATCTCATGCCAATCGTTTGCCATGTTCATAAATTATCAGTAATATGCCGAAGTGGGGTGAAGGTCAACATGATTATGCATGTCAGCTGTACAAAACACACTATCACTGTTGACACTTTCAGCACATTCACTACTCACAGTACTTAAAGCGCCAGTGTGTAACTTCAGTCACCCCCCCCCCCCTCCACCCCCACCCCACCCCCGTTGTAAAACTCATCATGTCATCACAGATGTGTAACTTCAGTCCCCCCCCCCCCCCTCCACCCCCACCCCACCCCCGTTGTAAAACTCATCATGTCATCACAGACGTGAAAACAAAACACCGCATTAAGTGAACTACATACATTTGCTTGTATTAAAATACTACGCAATATGTATCATCTCATGCCAATCGTTTGCCATGTTCATAAATTATCAGTAATATGCCGAAGTGGGGTGAAGGTCAACATGATTATGCATGTCAGCTGTACAAAACACACTATCACTGTTGACACTTTCAGCACATTCACTACTCATAGTACTTAAAGCGCCAGTGTGTAACTTCAGTCACCCCCCCCCCCCCCCCCCCCCTACTTAAAGCGCCAGTGTGTAACTTCAGTCACCCCCCCCCCCCCCACCCCCACCCCACCCCCGTTGTAAAACTCATCATGTCATCACAGACGTGAAAACAAAACACAGCATTAAGTGAACTACATACATTTGCTTGTATTAAAATACTACGCAATACGGCAACAATTAAGACAATAAACACAATAAAAGCCTGGGAATAAGCTCAGTGAATTTGTCACCTGACAAGGTCTGAATAGTATGCATGACGGCTCTCTCTCAATGTCTAGTGGATTGCAAACGTCACTCGTACTGCAACATTAACCCCATATCAATACAAGTGCAAGTAAAGTTGCTCAGTCCAAAGCCCTGAGTTAATTAACATCTGAAACGACATGTGTAGTCTGTGTTCACAGTGGGTCTACGGGGTAAACAGGGATACATTTAGAAGAGCAGCTTGCATCAGGCATGTGTGTTACGCTTGTTAGCTTGGTAGCCATGGTGGGTGGTTAGAGCGCTAGGAGCCTGATCTTACAAAATATGTCATATTTGTTAATCGGACATGCAGACACAAATAATGTGTGACAGACTGTGACCAAGACTACCGGAACATAAATACTGTTAACTTCAGAAATGTTCTTGGCTCAGAAATATTACTGCATAAAGGCTATACAGACAGCCCACTGTTTTATCGATTTACTCATTTTGTATAGCCATTTCTGTTCATGGGCCAATATGACAAAGATGACGTGATAATAAAAACAACAATCCTACTGAAATGGTAGCATGTCAGATTATGCTTTTTCAAGCTTTCTGTAAACAATCCCACACTTGTTGGAAAAAATAAAGCTACAAGTTCATACGAACCAAGTGAAATCTTAAGTGTCTGCACAATGAATAGAGTGAGGACTCAGGTAGAAAACCCTAATTCATATTCCTTGAAGGATTTGTAATTTGCAAAACGGATCAGATATCTGACAGGAGGGCACAGCCTCTTTAAAACTATACTATTCAAACTTGCAATATGCAGGTTGAAAAGCTCGTCCATAAAGATTGATTAAAGCTGTAAAGATTTTGCATCAAAAGGGGTTCTGATTAAAGCTATCTGCCATGGAGATGTTACTCTTTTGCATCAGACCTGTAATCTCCTTCACTTGGTGAAATTTTTGTTAATGCAGGAGTAATATCAATGCAAACTATATTAATAACCACAACGAGAGAAGCAGGAAAAATGTCACTTAATCAATGAAAACAAATCATGTACACCCTGCTTTGATTATCTGGAAGAGTGTGAATATTAATGTCTCAGTCTAAATCAATGTTGGGGTTGCATATATTGCCTCTTGTGTTTACTCATAGTTAAGACATTTCTTTCTTTTATATTTCTGCTGCATCTCTGAGAGCGATCAATGCAATGCTAAATAGAGATATGATACCGGCTATTATAGTAATTCAACAGCAGCAACAAAACGGTAGTGATTGTGTTATTGTAAACTATAAAGATAGGATGTTCAAATTTCAATTAACTTTGGTTTGTATTTGCTGATATTAATTAAGAGGGCTTGCAAAAGGACACAAAAGAGACAGGTTTATTGTCTCAGATTATTCTTGTGAAAGTAGCATTAGTATGTGGGACAAAGCTACCTAATTACCGGGCATGGGAGGCAAAACATTACACTGGAAACCTTTCGATCTGTGGGAGGAAGTGGCATTGGGCGAGAAACAGATTCTACATTTCATTATTTGATAAGAATGACTTTAATGGAAATATCAGCCTGGGAGCAATACAAGTCAACATTACTACTTGGGTGTGGAAAATTAAACAAAAAAGAAAAGTGCTTCAAGGTGCATCGTTGCAGTCAACGAATTACCTCATGACTAGAGTTCATTAAATAAAATGTGAGGCACACCTGGTGGGCTAATGGAAGTCAAATGTATAAGCAGCAGCATGAGAGTAAGGTGATGTGGCAATCAAAGACAAAGCAGCTTCTCGTCTCTGACAGGTTAATGAAATGCCTGCTGCTAAGTGCTCGTGTAGTGAGACTCTGCTCTGCCACAGAGAAGCTTCTCCCGTCATCTGGAGTCAGCGATGTGACGGTGTTGTATCAGTGTCACTGAAAGCAATCATAACATTCCTCTCCTCTGAGTCCCGGGCTTGTTTGAAATTCCCTTGGCAGCAGAATGCTTTAGGGGGTCAAGCACACCAAATCTCCAAACAATAATGGGCCAACTATCAGTTACATCTCTCACCTGTAATCATTGGCCGGCATTAAAAGCATATTTTTTTCTGTTCTGCATACTAGACTGTGAATGCTTTTGAAATGAGTATAATGTAATCTGTGCCGCAGATATCTTCTGCTTTTGTGCATCTATCCAAGCAGTGAATGGTTACACCTATCACTTACTCTCTGGAGGTGATGTATGCTCTCTGGAACAAAGCAACAAAACAGATGAAGGCTATAATATGCTTCTCATTCGGACGCTCATTTTTCAGGGTTATTTTGTTTTGGAAAAACACTTTAGGTGCCACTAACCCTTTTACCAAGAAAATGAGGTAAAGGCTTGAATTGAATCAAACTTAAGAAAGAACATTCTCCAAAGTGCACTGACCTCAACAGTTGTTTGCTGAAACTAAGCCAAGAACAAGAACACAAACAGAAAGTGTCCCTAGTGCAATGTAAAACAGAAACACACAGATAGCCACGGCATTAAAACCTGTCAGTAATTTTTGTCAGTTTCTGTCAGTAAAATGTTGTGGCAGATTATTATTGAGATGAGGAGAATAAATAAGTGAAGTTCCCTTAAAACATCCCACAGATATTCACGACTTTAATGCTGTGGTTGATCCTTATAAATGCACTATTTGTAGCTTTGCCTCTTATCTTTTTTACAAATCGGATTAGTCGATTAAGGTGAGTTGCAAATGTATGTGTAACAACAGAAATCAACATTGAAATAACTGACTGTCATGAGACATAAAAATTCCAACGTTGACATTATCGCTGTGATATAAAGGTTTTTATTCAGTTACCGTGATGTGTGTCATATTATCCACCTGGCTGTCTATCTGTGTTATCCTTTCATTTTCACACTGATGGTTTGAAGAATAAAGACTCAGGGTGTAAATGTATTTCCCACCGAACAGACGTTCTTCACCAGATGTGCAACCGATAATGTCAGTCTAATCTTTGAAAGCAGTCGCATCAACCTTTATGTGTATTTAAGGAACAAAAAATAATGATCAGCTTTGGTTTGTTTTCCAAACATTCTTTTAATTGCAACAGTTTATACAAAGACAACTGACAACTTCTCTATATTGTAGAGGCTTGTGGGTGTAGGAAGCATTAGTATGTGGTGAAAGTACAAAGTTGAGAACAGATAGGAAGAAGCCACTTGAGTAATTATAGAAGAAAATGAAATGGGCCAGTTCTGTCCCAATTTATCGGGCATCTCTAGCATTGTCCTTTGGGAGTTAACTTTTAGACTGTTTACTGCCACAAAGGCCAGGCATGCATCTGAAGCCACATAGGCAAGATAATGTATCCCAGGCTACAAAAGCAGGCAAATCACTGTGCATTAAGACTGAACACACAATGGACAACAATGGCTTGCATAAACACTATTTAGAACTATTCACATGGCATTGAAGAGATGGGCGTCGACTCACTATTGCTGCAAAGCCGGCGCATTGTGCGGAGGTGAAAAGAAGTCTAATGAACAGGAAGCCTTATTTGAGAGAGCTGACAGTAACCATACAACAGCCACATTGTGCACTTGCCACCAACCCTGTGGGTCTCTACATTAGGAGAAATGATGAGAAAGTAACCCGAAAAGACACAGTGGGCCCTTGGACCCACGTAAATGCAGCCAGACAATAATGGGGGACACAAGCTGTCCCCACCTTTACTCAAAGCTCCACGTTTACATGCACAGAACATCAACCGCTCTCATGGACATGGATAAAAGCCCCCTGGCCAGAAGGAACTTTGAAGTACATTTGGGTTAGTTTAGCACCAAAGACCACAACTTTGGTGCAGCAGCATTATAAATATATGTCATACATTTTAAATTTCATCAAACTCTGCAGGGTAAAAAAAAAAAAAAAGTTTTAGTGCACCAGGCCTCCTCTTCCACACACACACATTCACACTCAAATTATGCCCCCTGCCTCAAGCTCCATCAATCTTCCACAAAGGCATGACATCACCAGTGAGCATAGCCCTTTATAGCTTTAAGCAATAAGCCTTATTTACTGATGAGATAAGCCATCTGCTATTGTCTAACCTTCTACTTTGCTTCTTTCTCTCGCAGTTGAAGAATCAAACGGCACTTTTGGAGGGTGACAGAGCATGCCTAGGATTTTAGGCTCAAGCATGCAAAGAGGCTTCCTTTTTAGTGGCTTTTCAAAGGCGCACATTAGCCAGTTTAGTTCAAAGTAGCAGGGTCAGGTATAATTACAAATCTCCAAGCTTCTTTGAAACCACTTGTTGTGTTCTAATTTCCCTTAATAAAACAGTTTTCTTTTCAGCAGCTCTTTTGTTCTGCTTAACAGCTGAAATTCACTCACACTCAAGAGAGTAGGAAAACACAAACATCCAGAAACACACACACACAGCTTGGTGAGTTTACGAACCTTAATCTGTTACATGCCACATAATTATTGTTTGTAGCAGTATTAGTCAGCCAGGTCAGGGTGGTCACTAAACTGCTGAGGCACTGTGATACAGCGTGGCTCGACTCTTGTGTGAATACTGGGAGGAACTTCTTGTAGTTTGTGTATGAGCCAACATTAAAGTTGGTTCATCATTGAAAAGTCAACATTTGATACTTTTCACATTTTTTTTTCTCCCACTTTTATAAAGTCTGTCAGAGGGAAAAACTTGGTCTAACTAGGTTGTTGCATCTATCTCGAAGATATAGCATCAACATATTCTAAATTGAGCATCTATTTTTAACATGGATAAAAAGCCATTTTCTAACACACTGCATTCAGTGTCACCACATGTATCTTTAAGAATGTATCTTGTTTGTTTTTCTTAGCTCTTCACAGAGTCGCGTCAGGCCTTGGGAACTTGTCAGATATTCGGTTTGTAGTCACTTTAGAAAGGCTGAGCGCCGAGACTCTGGGGAATCACTCCAGTCTTCCCATCTCCCCCACCCCATGTCACCAGCCGTGAACAAAGCCGCCATAGTTAATTCTTCTAATTTCATTGCAGCCTGTCGAAATCCTGTTCTCCTTTTTTCCTTCTCTTCAACAAGTACTTTATGGTGGGATCAGTCAGGTCTGAGTCGCCCACAAAAAACCTGAGGCTCTCGCTTCATCGTCTTTCAGCACCGAGTTTGACACTCCCCAACTCCCTGCCATTCAGATGCCTGTACCATGCAATTTGTTTCCATTTGTCAAACAGCAGTATATCCATCACAAAAGAAAATGCTGGCTCAACAGAAAGTTTGCGGAAAAAAAGAGTTTCCTCAGCCAAAAATGGACCCGAGACCACTCATTTACCGAACCATAACAAAACAATCTTAAACAATTTACATCACTTTCACTTGTTATAAATACTTTTCATATTGTTCTTCTCTAAACTGACAATAAAACATCTTTAACTGAATAAGGCGTGTATCACATCCTAAAATCAGCATCAACGCATCACTTTTCTCTTAAAGTGTGGATGCCACAGGATGAATTCATCATTTCATTCACTGCCTCCATATTGTGCTGATTCTTATTTTGTGTTTTTATTTCTTTGGGATTAAACTTCATTGTGCTGACAGCCAGGTTTCTCAAGACATTTATTTATTAAAGCTATATCAGCACTATGTTGATGTCACTCCTATATGCACACCTATTCAGCAGTATTATTGCACTACGTAGGAAGGTATCTGGTTAATAATAGTTATTGTGTAAACTTTGTTGTCACCATTCTTGTGTTGGCTGTTATCGAGGGGAGAGCAGAGAGGATATATGCTGACTCTGATGTAGATAGTGCCATGAGTATTGCTATTGTGGCAGCTGCCGTGTGGTGCATTCCCTGATAGGGTTTCACATGCTGTCAATGTTCTGTCAGGTGCATTAGCACCTCAGAGACCCATGATGCTCCAGCTGCTCTGTGCCTGTGTCTCCCCGGGCCCTGGCCACCAGCCTGACACCCGACACAAAGTAATCACAGATCACAGCATTTAATCACTGAAACAAGCACTCCAGAGGACCCCACTGTCAATATCCCAGTCTCTCATTATCTGTTTGGATTGCACATCCACACTGTCAGATAAACAGAGTGGAAAATTAAGATTAAAAATATGGTAATTTCATTTCAGGCAGCAGGCTCCTCTCACTGGCCCATTATGCTATTGATTACCTCTGAATTCAATTTCTCTTTTCACTGTAAACTTTAATCTATTCGCAAGCCAACAATTCAACTCCCAAGGGGCTATTTGAGAGTAAGTAACCATTTAATATGACGCCGGCTGAAGATTCAGTGGCTTTAATGAATTGTGTAAATCACTCAGCTTTTAAAGGAACTGATGTCCTGCAGTTCACAACCCAAATCTAGGCCTGGTTAAATACTGCCTTTTATACCAAGTGTTCAGTGACAGCCATCTCTGAATGTGTAATCACCTCTCCTTGTCTGTATATTTAACAACTCTTTTCTATTAGAGCTGCTGATGCAAAAATAGATTGCAATTAGGATTTAATCGTCTTATTGCACTACCAACCTATTAGAATAATGGAGTAAATAGATTAACCACCTCAACACAATGGAACTAATTTGAAAAATCACTTGACTCAACACAATAATGACAAGGTTGTTTTCTTAACCACTTACCATTTTGTAGCATCATGGTCAAAACCAGCTGTAATCACCGACCTAAGGAACACAACATTCAGACAACTGAATGTAGGATGAGCAACAGCAGGAGGAAAAGTTAGTGAGTCAATGTCAAAGAGACAACAATGTTTTGAAAATAAAATGAAGACAGTGTTGAACCATTAGAAATGCTGTTTTATTGCTGGTAATTGGAATCCAACCCACTTTCAATTATAAGTGACAACATGTACAAGCCCACTGAACTATAACCTTTAACATATTATAATTAAATACACAGCTGTATGCAGTGTAACTATTGCCAGAGAAAAACAGCAAATTTATGAAGAGTTCAAAAGAAACTTCCTGTTTGCAGATCTGTCACAAATTTGAAACATTTCTCCAATGTTCCCTGGTACCAGTCACTGTCACTGTCATTAAATGACATGCACCATTTCAACTTTACTTTTCCTGACAAGCGCTGAGGTAGACTTAAAACCACTATGGTTAAAGTGCAGAAAGACACTTTGATAAAAACAGTGCAGTTGCAAAGAATCAATAGTCTGATTAAGGCACAATGATTACTGAAACCTCTTGTGGCTCCTCTAAGTTTGTCCTTGTCTTGTGAAGCATTTTACAAATAATAAAAAGACTTTAGTTGTCTGTTTTATTTTAAAACAATGTCTGTTTTAAAATAATAATTTAAGCCACCTGTACTTTATCGCCCTTGGTAAATATATCCAATATACAGTATGCACCAGAGAAGGACTAAAGCTACCCAAGAGGCCAGAACACACATAAATAAACATTGAGGAGTATAATCAATAAACAGTGATGCAGTAAAATGCTGTCAATAAAGGCATAGCCTGCCTCAGATACTTGCCTCTTTTCTATTCCAAACCAAAGGACTATGACAATCAAATGCAGCACATACTACACTATGTCTACTAGAAGCTGCAGCACATTTTAATGCACAATAAAGGGACTAAGTGTATTTGGAAAAAGCATTTGGTCAGTGATGTTCCACAGTGGCTCTCCAAGCTGTCAAAGAGACGTCTCAAAGATGACACAGTTGTCCTTGGCACAGCACACATCTGTCACTCGCTTTTTGTTCATGTAATCCTGGAGAAGTGTATCAGGGAAACAGTGTTACAAAGTACAGTACAAGCGCACAGTCCAATCTAAGCTACAATCTGTTATGGTGTGTTTTATGACAGATCCCATCAAAGCACGGTGAAGGGATTTGTCAGTCACTGAAGCATGCAAAAGTGGCTAATTTAGCCTCATAAACAACTGTGAAAAGCAAGGGAGAAAAATATCAAAAGATAATCACCAAAATTATTAGTTTTATTCCAATTAATTTTCCCCAATGGGGCCTTCTGGGCTAAGCTGTGTAATCATATTTAAAAAAAAAAAAAAACATGCCTTGAAAGATATCAGTGTTTGCTTTAAGTGTCAACAAAACGCTTGATTTATTTATACAAAAAGATTCAGGGAAACCGAATGTTTCAATAAGAGAAAATGCATGAAGAAGAGGCAAACAGATGTAAAGTAGGTTAGTCACAGCTATACAGATATATGGTCTACTCAGAGATTCTTTTTCAACATGGACAAAAGAGCTATAGGTTGATATCAGATTAATGAATGTATTTAAACCTTGAGTGACAACTATAGAAACTTGACACACAACATGTGGACCATCTCAGTATTTAATAAGTGGTGCTCGACAGTTATGGATGCTGCAGTAATCTGATCTAAGGAGAGCACCATACAATAAAGAAAGGAAAACGTAAGGGCTTGAACAATGTAACTACCAATCCACCAGTGTGCAAGGTAAGACGATACCAAATAATACCACAGTGTGCCGAGTCTTTGAAATCAGTATTTTACTCATTTCACTCCTGTGGCTGGGAAGATACAGTTCCACTGATAAATTTGTGCAAGGGACAGAGAGAAAATGAAATGA
Organism: Brachirus orientalis; assembly: GCA_016785285.1. NCBI lineage: Eukaryota > Metazoa > Chordata > Actinopteri > Pleuronectiformes > Soleidae > Brachirus > Brachirus orientalis. Next base: position 2,516,922 of record JAFBJR010019384.1, on the reverse strand, counting down.
TGCCTACTTTTTTCTTATTTCACAAAGACCTGTTTGAAGTTGCAATATGGTATCTGTAGTCCCAGACAGATGCACATAAAATGGAATTGAACAATGAATAGCCGGCCGTTATCTTTTCAGTGTCTGAAGGGGAAATACATCAGGAATGAATTTCACAGGGAAAAAAATATGGACATTCTCTATTACAGTAATCCCCATAGAAAGTTTATCCCAAATCATGATGAAGTTAAAGCCAATATTTCGAAATCGATGTAGAGCAAAGAAAGCTGATTTTCTAGAATCATCTCAAAAATGATCTTAAAATTACATTATGAGAAAAAACGATTATACAGAGGGTTTCTGTGATAGAATCAGTGGATGTAAATCTACAAAGGGACAATTTTTCTCTTGAAATTAATGTAATGTCATTGCAATGTTCCAAGAATGCACTTTAAATTAAGATGGTAATCAATTGTCTCTGCATTGTCTGTTGCTTGACTATATTATTTTGGAGGTGCAATGAAGTGGAATTAAAGACACAGCCTAGGATTAGCATGCCACGACTGGACTCTATTTGGTGTCATCCTCAGACAAAAGTGACTTTTTTTACCAATCAAAAAGGGCCACATTCAATCCAACCAAAGACAACTTTCTTGTGCAGCCCAATATTATATATAACAAAATGATTATACGCAGTCAAAAAACAGTGTGCCCTCCTGTTGGGCAACAACCATAAACTCCCTCGACCTGAGCTATTTTACCTTGTCTTAATGGAGAGCACATCCTACCGCTAAGTGTTGGGAGGTTCTAAACACAAAGCAACAAAAATGGCTCTTACAGTGGGTTTGCATACCTGTTTGGCTGTGTGAATCAGGGAGGTGGCCTCAGCTCGGCCTGTCTGTTGGACAATCTGGTAAAAAAGCCCTTCCGGGTTCTGCAGCAGCACATATGGCTTATCATACTCCTGGATCCTGCCAGCATCCAGAACCTGCAATCATACACACAATACTGGGTGTGTGAGTGTGAGACACCGCCTGTATACTTTACTTTGGAGAAAACAGACATTTCAGCTGTTTCGCTGCTGAGTGATGCATCTAGACAGTCCAAGATTAATGGGGAAACAGTAGTTCTCTGCATCTCTGAACCATCCATTTCACATGACTCATGCAACAACAAACACTGGGGCCTGCTTCTGTTCGACAGGGTCGAGTGGACAATGAGTGTAACCTGTTAGCAATGTGAAAGTCTGATTCGCTGACACCAACAGACTGAAGATCAGTGACTGGGCTGTGTATTTATCATGGCATTTCAACAGCTTAGGGATGGTCCTTAGTCAAATCCAACAATCACACCTTTAAGACACTGTCATAAATTACCATAATTTCTGTGTCATGCCAGGCAATGTACACCACACAAAGAATAGTGCCAATTCAAGCAGTTTGGAAAATACTACAATTATATCACAGACAAATTTTAAAAAGCTCAGTCCTTAACAGAGGTGATGAGCAGTTTGTAATCATTAACAATTTCACAGAGTGTTTAGAATGAAAGGGTGACTTGCTACAGCTGTTATGATCAACATTTTAAGTGCAGGAGATAAAGTTAGTATCTTAGAAAAGTTCTGTGTCTGATCGTTGCACAGCTTAAAATTTGGAGAAGACATTTCAGGTGCTTACCAGTTTAAGTCTCCCCGAGTGTGCGACAGTCTGTGGGCATTTAACACAACTGTAGGTGTGAAACAGTCCTCTCTGTGAGATACCTGATTTTCCTAGACAAACCTCTTAATGAATGAGCAACCACCAGGTCAAGCAACGTCCTCCATAGACGCCTAACAAATGTTGCCACAAATGGCACTAATTGGCACCTCTGCAGGCAGCAGCAGGAAAGGGCCAAAGATCAAGTAGCACCAGGACAGGCTCAATGAGAGACAATGCTGTGAGGGAGAAATCAGCCCAGCTGTTGCACAACAGGGCAGGTGAATTAAAGCTTTGGAAATGCTGTGTTGTAATCCTCTGACAATTATCTAAAGAAGAGGTGTTATCAGCTCTGAATCTCTGGTGTGTTTAATGCATGATGGTACAGCACAAATTCAATCAGAGTCAAGGAGGAGCACAGTGTGCCGTAGAGGATTTCTGTAAAGGTCCAGTGCATAACATTTAGGAGGGTATATTGGCAGAAACGGAATATACTACTCACATGAATGTTTGTATAAGTGTAAATGGCTTTAAAATAAAAACTGTTAGGCCTTAGATATGCACTTCCTCCATCCTCATACCCCATCATGAGCTCTGAGGTCAACTAACTGGTTGCTTTCAAACGTGCCCAAGACCCAGCTAGAAAGGCGATTCAGCCTTCTCTATAGCTGCCCCGAAACTATGGAACAATTTACCCACTGAAATTAAATCTGTCCCAACATTTTAAATCACTTTTAAAGACCCACCTCTTCTCCATGGCCTTCACCTAAGGATGAGAATATTGTACCCACAGACAGGGCACATCCTGGACAGGTCGCCAGTCCATCGGAGGACCACACATAAAGACATACAACATTCTCACATTCACATCTATGGGCAATTTAGTGTGCAATTGGCCTAATCCCCAAATCTGTATGTTTTTGGACTTTGGGAGGAAGCTGGAGAAACTTGAGAAAACCCACAAACACACAGGGAGAACATGTAAACACCATGCTGTACCATTTTATTACTTTACTATTTAACATTGTATTTTTATTATGTTTACTGTTATATGGTTTATGTTCTGTGCCCTGTTGTTGTACCTTTTTAGTTTGCAAAGCACTTTGCCAACCTTGGTTGTTTCTAATTGTGCTTCAGAAATTAAGTTGATTTGATTTGACTTGACTTGTCTTTGTGCGCCACCATGTTTCTATATGCAGCCTGAACAGACATAAGAGCCAGAGTGTGCTTTTCACATTGTGAAGCAGAAAGCTTATCACATAAATAGTCAAATGTTTTGTTTGTTTTTTTTTATTCTACTGTATATTACATTATTATAATGATACTTGCTATCTTACTTGAGTTTTATTAACTAATTCTATTAATTTGGAACATCATTAACTTAAGGACAACTCGATGCACTTGTTGACAACAACTTCCTTTTTCATATACAGAGACCACAGTAGTTCACAGTAGTTCCTTGACATGCTTGCGAAAGGGAGGGAATCCTCCGTTTGTTGCAATCTTGAGTCTCAGCATTCATTAGGTGTCACTTATTCTTACATAATGGACCTTTAAGTCTGTGAAACCACATCTCAAAATAAAAGGAGGTTGTTAGAAAGGGGTTATTTTTTTATTGTTTGACCTCTTATCTATGTTAATACTTTTAAACTTTTCTCTGATATCAAAGCTGCATGGTCTCACTTTATAATACTGATCGACTGGAATGCAGTGGAAATTTCCTTACTCACCAGTATTCTGTCACAGTCAATAATAGTGTTGAGCCTGTGAGCAATGGTGAGGACTGTGCACTCTTGAAACTTGTCCCGGATAGTCTGCTGGATGAGGCTGTCAGTTCTAAAGGAGAGGGAACACAACACCTCAGCACAAAAACTCTCTTCCTATAAAGCCTTGGGCAGGGATTTTACTCAACACAGAACAATGGCTTATCAGCAGTGAGGTATGTGCACAAGTAGGTATATAAATAAAGGATATGACAGGTCCCTAAATTTAAAAGGATAGATTAAGATTAGTTTGACTTGTAATTTTTTCTCCCAAAAGACTACTTTTTTAAAAAACATAATAGTGTAATTGTTTAATGTGTTGTTACAATAAAATTTGCTTTTTTGCCACATGAATTTTCTGATCGCTAAAAGTCAGTGATGGGCATTGGTAAGATGTAAAGCTCCAGTCCGTAACTTCTGTCGCCCCCTTGAGGAATTTGGATTAATTACCAAAACACTGCCAGTGCCTCGATATGACTCATGCCTAGGTGATCCTGTATCACCCCTAACCCTTTGTTATCCAAATGCAATAAGCATTTATTCAGGTTTTTTTAGCTGAGAAAGAGTATAAGTATAAGTGAGTATAAGTGTGCAGCTTGAAATGTAAAATTAATTCATATATAAGGTACGTACTTCAGCTTGAAATCATAGATATTTGTATTTTTTAATGTATGGATTACTCATATATTCTCGAATTGACTCGTGTCAATTCGATGTTTTAAATGTTTTAAAAATGATTTCTCTTTGAATTACTCAACAGTGTTATAGTGTGGTAATGTACTAATGTTTAACAAAATAAGGGGCACTACACTGTGTACACAAAGCAACATGAGAAATTAACTTTCAACATTGATGTGAAATGTTTTACCTTGTACAGGCAAGTGTCCTCTTACCTTGGGTCCACATTAGCTGTGGCCTCATCAATAATGAGAATGCGGTTTTTGCGGAGGATGGCGCGGGCCAAACACACGAGCTGCCTCTGACCCACGCTGAAGTTAGAGCCTGACTCATTCAGAAGCGTCTCCAGCTTATTGGGCAGCTCCTCGACCACGGCCTTCATCTGCACCTGTGGAGAGGGAGAGCAGAGCCCCAACCCTTCATTACTTCTGCATAAAGGCTTCCTGTGGGGATGTCTTTAAAGAGCCATCCAAAGACACCCATTAACCGCCTGGCACAATAGAGGGCCAGGTCCACTGATGACCTTGGCCAGTGCTCTCTTGTGGCCAGCCTCTAGTTTTAATCCAGGCCACCAAACCCATTCAAAGGCAGGACCAGGAGCTGAAGCCCTTCACTGTGGGGGGAAGCCTTCATCCTGGTCAGCCTGACTGCCCAAACACATCTACCCTAGAACTTTCAATGGTTCCCAGTTACAAGCCGCACATTGAGCTGGGCCCCATGGCCCTAATGGGATTTCCCCCCATGACTTGTGGCGAGCAGGGAGGCTGAATGGCAGCATTGTGCCAGGGGACAGAGGGATCCCCCCTGGGCTGGCGAGGGGGAATCATTCAGAGCCACGCTGGAGTACCTCTTGGAGTGCATTCCACAGGTCCTCATCTGTGTGCTGTCTGAAAGGGTCCAGATTCTTCCTCATGGTGCCCGTGAAGAGAACTGGGTCCTGTGGATAAATGGATACAGAAAGAGAAGGCCGTGGCCAGTTAAGATAATGACAAGGGGGAAGATGTATGAAAGGGTTAAGACAGGCTTCATAGAACACCGCCAGGCAATGTGTGAGGGGAAGATGTTCACAAAGAGCTTGCTACACTCAGGAGCTCTATTCAGTGTGCTGAGCAACTATTCTTGAATAAGTTGATCTTTTTACTTGAAAAACCAAAGCCTGTGCACCATCACCGGTGCACAGGCGTTGGAGAATAGCTAGATTGTCTGACTATATGATACAAAAGTGCCATCTAATCAGTGTTACAATACAAATAATTTCATAGATCTCAAGATGTTTGAGGAAATGCATCTGTAATTGAGGGTTACCACATTATTTGATTATGCTCATGAAAAGCCAGCTTCGGATCACAGATATATTTATAGTGAGCCACACACCTGTATAAAGGTTGAGCCACATGGCATCTTAAAGTAAATGAAGATATCTCTTTATGACAGTGCAAAGAAAACAGCCAACATCTCTTCAGGCACTGTTCCAGCATGTCACTCTGTGAGAAAAAACAGCAGCAAGCTGACATCTACTCCTCAGATCCTGGAATATTTATGCATCGATCCTGCTCCAAATGTTAAAGTGACTGACTGAACATTTAATAAGACATTCTGAGATAGTTATAAAGAGACTTGTGTTGTGCGTGTGTCAAAGAACAGTGCTGTATTAGCTAAGGTTTTCAGATGGCATCACTACGCATCGTTTTATGGAAGAACAATTTATCGCTGGGCTTAGCTTGGAAGCATAACACTGAATTTATGACACTTAAATGGTTATAATGACCACTTGAAAAACCTTTAATGAGATATGAGTATATATCACAGCAACAGAGGTGATGCACAGCAACAAGCAACGCTGATTTGCTTCCTCCGAATACTTATTCCAGTCAAGGATGTGATAACTCCAGCTTACTCAAGATAAGAATCAGACCTCAAATCATGATAGTTAATGTTCACCTGGCAACTGTGAGATTAGAGCAGGACTAAAAGTAAAGTACACAATAGGTCTAAAAGGTTCAGGGTCCTGCATTAAGATTACAGTACTACTAGTGTAAGTGTGACTCACTATCCATGCCTTCATCTCTGCTCTCTTACACATCAGCTCAAAGATCACCTCAGACACAAAAATCCTGTCTCAAACAAACCTTTATGTAGGTCAGAGAACTCAGAGCTAACTGCTCAATTTCCATTCAGACAGAAAAAAGTACAGCTTTTCAGGACTTCATCTTGCTACCTGTAAAAAAAGTTCCACGTTCTTACTTCCTATGAGCTTTTCCCTCTGTCACCAAAATACCACCTTGTCATTAAGCCAGCTGAAGTCCCAATTCAAAGTAGTTTTGTGACACACTTTAATTGAGGATTCAATGTGTGGTCAGGAAAAAAACTGCTTTCAAGCACAGCTTTCCATAGACAGATTATGTGCTCCACCAATTCTAAGCCCTCTGTTTGCTACAGAATTCATTTTAGCAAGTAATTCCTGAGAATTCAATAGAAAATGGAATGGAGCCTTTTTAATGCAATATGCTAGTAAAAGCTTATCATAATCAAATCTGTGGGTGGCAAATAATGAAAAGCTTTACTAGCAATGCATAGTATACAATGTGTATGGCAATCAACATACCACATGAAAATGCAAAGCAAATGGAAATTTACTGTTTATTTTTTTTTTTTTGTAAAAGGCTGACTGAATATCACTTTCACTCTCTGGTATCTTACAGAAGAATAAAAGGTTTTCAGATGAAGTTATATAAATACAAGCGTCATCTCTCTGTGTAAGTTTGTAGAAATAAGAGAACATACAGAGAAACTTAACCACTGGTTAGATTTGACATGAAAATGCCGTCCAGTATGCGGTACAGATTGGCGTGCAGTTAAAGTTCTGAATTGTAACTTGCCTCTGCGTGCTCACTCTCTATCTCCCTCTGGGACAGACACGGTGTAAACAAAAAACATATCAAACACACATCACATCCATCCTGAACTAGTTTGGGCCAAAAGTTAAACTTTATCTCAGCAATGCCAGAAACCTATCCAATCTACAAAAAAAGCATTAATGAACTTGTTTTTGGGCATCTTGACGACACCCTGGAAATGTTTGAGACTTGGCCTAAGCAATGGTGTACAAGGCGACTCTGACTGTGAGGATGGGGGAGACTTCACTTAAGCAGCTTTCCCATGTTTGGGGGGTAGATGGCTAATCCTCTGTCAAGGATGGGGGAAATGCTCTCTTCACATTACAGGCCGTGGGAGTCTTCTCCCTTCCCTCCACTTTGCTGACACTCACCCGCAGGCTGGCATTTTCTTAATACCATATCAGTTTCAACAAGCGGAAATAAAGTTAAACTGTCTCAAGGCATCCTTTTGTCTCACTTTCAGAAATCCCCTAAGTGATGACTGTAATTCTCCTCACTTGTTTTAGCTTTTTTAAAAGCCAGGCATATAAAAAGAGCCAAAGCATGAAGGTTTCTCTTACCAGTGTTCATCTAACATTTCTGACATTTTCCAACCATGAGGCATAACAGAACCTTACAGAAAAAAGTCAAGGTAAAAGTTTGAGAAAAGGACAAAGAGTGCAAAAGATTGCTGTATTGCTGTACTTCATTTCTAGATGATATTATCAAACATTTTTCTACACAACAGCTGAGACTGTAGTAATTCAAAAGAGTCACCTGGGGTATTATAGACATTTTCTGTCGCAGAGTGTGCAGACCAATTGTGGAAGTCAGGAAACCATCAATCATTATTCTTCCCTCAGGTTCTGCCAGCCGGAACAAAGCAGAGATCAAGGAGCTTTTACCAGCACCAGTGCGTCCAACGATGCCAACCTACAGAATAGGGATGAGAATTACTTTGTAAGTCTGTGCAAAAAATGCACCGCTTCAAAAAAGACAATCACTATTGTGTTCCATCAGGCTATCCATTTTTATTAAGGTTCATTAAGAGTCAATTTACATCAAATGTCGCTATTTGATGAAAACTGTCCGCCAGTGTGTAACATTTAGGAGGGTTTATTAGCAGAAATTGAATATAGCTCTAAAGGTATGTTTGTATATGTACAATCACTTTAAAATAAAATCATTTGATTTCTGTAACCTTGAACTAAGTCTTTTATGGGTACTTAAGGCAAGGGCCTTGCATTACAGAGGCCGCCATGTTTCTCAGCAGCCACAACGGATGTCTGTTTCGCATTTTGAAACAGAGGCCTACCATGCAAATGACGATAAATAACATTGTCCACATAAACCTGATGCAATGAATTGCCTGCCTAAGTTGCTGGACACTGTGAACAGGACAGGTTATATACAGTATATAGTAAAAAAACCCAATGCGAAGAAAAAGGAGGAAGAAATAGCAAGGGTGTGGTATGCAAAGACCACTTTATTTCGCTGAGGCACGTGGGAAAGGAAGCATTAGATAGTAATTCTTACACACAGGACCTTTAACATGCAGGGATGAAAATAACATTTTATTTACTGCTTTCGGTGTTTTCTCAGACCTTTTACTCAAAAGTTGAGTATGCATGATTATAAAATGAACCAGATTTCAATCTGCTGGTAGAACCAAACGAATAGGAATGTCCCAATAATGGCCCCATGAGGCAAATCATTTCTCGTTCTGAGCTACTGATGCCACACACTGATGGCTGCCAACATATAGGTCTGTTATATGCAAATACAGAACCAATGGGCAAGCCTTTGTTTAGACCTGGGATTACCAACAACACTGCTTGCATAAGACCCACTGCGTTCATAACATGCCAACACAGTTTAAGTTTGCCTGGGGGCTAAAGGGTGGTTAAAAGGGCCTGTCCGAGGCTTGGTGTGACCACAACCCAGACACTGACCAACTACTAAAAGTGGCTCCTAATACTCCAGAGTTCAGGACGTCGCACAAAGAAGCTGCTGTTGCTTCCTGTACCCACTGAGTGGCATTGTGCTGCTCTGTTTCAGAATATTGGCAAGTTTTAATGAAGTTTGGACACTGTACTTGAGTTCATAGTATAACTTCCAAGTTACTGTATTTGTTAATTGAAAGACTTTGCTATGTTAGATTTGGCTATAAAAAGGTTGTGGCCTCTCAGTACTGAGGTACAGATATTTCCTCCTGGTTGTAGCACAGCTGAGAAAGTTTGTGTGAAAAAGTCCAAAAGTCCATGTTGAATGAGCTGCTAAACAGCTATTACAGACAATTGCTCATCCCTTTCCAGTAGAAATCACCTAGCCCTGCATAATTGTCAACAAGATATTTCATTGTCTTATTCTTAGTTGTTTTCAAAGAATGTAAAGTATTCCATCTTTTTTGTTCTTTCTGTCTATAATTTATTCTGTGTGCTTGTTTGCAAAAGTCCTGGATAAAGAAATGTGGTTAGCTGTGGGTCCCCAAGGACAGAGGAGGAAGGGAGTCAAACCGTCTTTCCTGGCCTAGCCAGAACTCCATCTCTGGTTACTCAAGCCAAGAAAAGATTGTCCACTTGTGGTAAAAACACAGTGCAACATTATGGTCCTTTCAAGGGGTAAAACGTGTGACAGCTGGAATATAACCCAGCAATTAACACCAGATTATATTTTGAAAATAAGAACACAGCATTTAGCCAAAGTCTCAAAAAAGAGATTAAAGGGAGTTGGTAATGAAAAAAACACTAATAGCAACAGCAGTATGACACATGAAATGCAGTTTGTTTGAATATGGCATCCCAACTTTGAGATCTAATAACCTGACACTCTTCCTAAGTGGAAAACCCTATAAATACACATTATAATCATCCTGAAATATACAAAACTAAGTGATCAAATTAACAGACAATACAGTCCATACAGACAACTATATGGACACCTTTCTGAGCCATTTTTCTAATCATAAGATGACTTGTATTCTTATAAGTGCTGTTACACACAACCAACCTTTTAAAATAGATGTTTCAAAAACGGTATCACTCACTCCAAATCATTAAAGCTGTGTTGTCTTTAATATCCATGTATGCAGGAATTTATTTTCAAACTGACTAATGCATGTGAGGGACAGAGTGAATGAATCTTACACTGTAAGTGATTGGTGCAGGTTTCCGTGTGCAAGGGTGTCAGGAGAATTGTCAGGATGCACAAAGCCTTTCACCCCCATGGTGTGCTGCAGTGATCCCTCCCATGGGCTGACAGAGCCAGGGGCTCGACACTTATCAACCCATCCATTGTGAAATCAGCCGCCCTGGCCAACCATAGCCATGCAAAATACACCCCCAGCATTAAACACAATTTCAATCATCCTCAACCATCTCCCTTTGCCTTCCTCCCTCTCTTTCTTCACCCCTCTACCTTGGCCTTCTCTCTCGCTCTCTCTCTCTCTCTCTATAGTGAATAAACTGTTGTCACCATCAGGTAACTCAAAATGCAAATTGGGAACAAATGGATCCACTTGAACAGTCTTAATTACATGATATGTATTCCATGAATCACAAATGGTATAGTCCTCAAAGTTCAACCGCACAATATTCTGCCCCTTTAATAATTTATTTGAAAGTAATGCAACATAAAAAAAAAGAATCACACCACACCCTCTACACTGACTGCATATCAACCCAAGTCATGGACTGCGCACACCGGTAAGCATGCACAGGTGGGAGTAAAGACAAGAACCTTTTCTCTGGCTGCGAAGACAACACTCAGGTTCTTTAGGATCAATGGCTCACTGGTACTGTAAGAGAAGTTGACTCTGTCAAAGGTGATGGAGCCTTCCTTCGGCCAGTCAGGTGGAGGCTGTTTATCCGTCTCCCAAGGCGCTTCACTCTCCAGCTCTGCATACTCAACCACTCGCTCCACCGATGTCATCTACAACAAAATAAGGTAAATTACTTAAAAATATATTAAAATGAAGCATTCTTATTTTAAATTCATATAAGAAAATTGGTAGTAGTGATGTCCAACTAAAATAATACAGAAACACAGTGTATATAATAAAGAGAAAGTAAATTTGTTTCAAAATATTGATAATCATGTTGGAAAGTGTTGTCATATTTAAGTGAACTTCAAGGCTATTGTCTTCAACAAAATGCAAATGGAGTCAGGAGTTAGTAAACATGTTCAGTCCAGTCTTAGGACAACTGCTGATCACATAAGCCCTTCCCTCCACTTCTAAGTTCTTATTTGAATATTTGCTACGGCCACTAAAATGTGCACCCGTGGCAGCTCCACCCAGGCCTGTGTCCTAAGCTTGCATGCTCACTGCAGTGGCCCTGCTGCTCGTCAGCACAGCCCTGGGGCATGCTGTTGCCATTAACAGCCAGGTATACCTGACTGATGCTCCAGCACCAGCCATTTCCAGGACTAGTTGAAATCCAGTAATAATAATATATGTGTATTGTAATATCTATTGCATTCTCACCATGTTCTCAATCTCTGCACTCTGTCTGACACCCCACTGAAACATGCCTGTGAGTGTAACGGCATAAGAAAGAGCCAGGCCCACTGCACCAGCCTCCAACCCTGTCATATCAAAGTAATGCAAACAAACAGTCACACAATTTAGGTTATCATTATCATTATAGCTTCATTAATTTATGTCACCTATGTTTTAACCTTGACCCATATTGTACCTTGTCTGAGGAAAAGGCAGCCAAAAGCAGTAATTGTGACAAAAATGGAACAAATTCCATCAAGACGCACAGCAAACCAACGAGAAGTAGTCAGGAATAAGAACCAGGCTTCTGTTAAAAAACACAGTCACAATGATAATATACAAACTCTGCATGAATTATAACAAGCTCTATGGTTTCAAATGTGCATGACAAATTGTTTGGTTATTTAATTTCCTTTTTACCTGAGTGAAGATCTTGATGTTCATCAAACATTTGCTGAAACCTCTGCTGAACCCTGAAGGCACGAATTGTGCTCAGGCCTTGGAGGGAGGAAGAAAGGTGGGAAAAGACGGGACTGCGAGCTAAAAGAAATGTATACAGACCAATGTCAAGCATCTGCTGACTGTTGACATTAAAAACAAACATGCATCAGTGAAAACAGCAATTAATTCATTTATCACCACATTTTATCAACACACTCCATTTATTCTAGACTAAGGACAGTGTTTTTGATTATGCTAACTACTGAACGTTGTTCCAGAACATATCCGTTTTCATTCATCATATACTAAAAACAAAATGTATCTACTGTGTGTTTATATTGATATTTAAGTGAACCAAACACTCACAATTTACTATGAGAAGAGCCATATTTTGAAGTATTCTACATAACTGAAAATACTGATTTAGGAATATTTTTTGCAAGAATAAGCTTATGTCTCTGACACCAATAAATTTTGATTTCATTAAATTAATTCAAAGTGGTCTCTAACATATTTCTCTTTGTTAGATTTACAAAATATAAACCCCAAACCCTCAGAGGTTTTTGACCAAACTTTATTATGATGGAATACGTTGGCCAATAAGCACTCAGCCCTGAATAAAATAGATAAAATAAAGCCTCCAGTGGCCCAGGCATGCACACTTGGCATTTTTCCATTCTATGTGATATCATGAACTCCCATCTCTTGAGGAAAATGAGTGTGGCCGAGTCATAGGCTACCACCACCTTTAGCCTTTACGCTAATGATCATGGCCTTCCTCAGTGTTTTATAAGCATTCCTGGGGTCTGCTTTTGTCTTTTGCCTTAAATGGACATTTACAAACCCCACACCAAAAAGGAAAAAAGAACATTACTGGTAGATTCTAGACGCTTGATATCCCTGGAGGTTTGCAGGAAGTAGCGTCTCAGATATAGAAAAACAGCTAGAAGAGGAACAATAGGGAGAAGGATCCAAGGGATGATGGCTGAAGCAACTGCAACGACTCCAATAACTTGGAGAAAAATCTGTAAACAAAAGGAAAGATTTGAGAAAAATATTAATTAGAATGGAATCAAAAGCTCCACTGCTGCTGTGAGGGCCACCACTGAACAAGAGAAACTTTTTAGCTCTATTTTTGTGAGACCAAAAAGGACATACAGAAAGGAAACAGAAGGTAGTGGGACTGAGCTTATGTGACTCACAGTGTGAAAGGAAAAAGATTGTGGCACTAATTCTCACTTAGTAACAGGTGAGAATTTACCACTTGGCCAATGCAGCTCGTATCAGTGGCTCCCTTGGGCTTTCCCTTCAACACTTCTGGCCAGTAAGCCTCCCTGGCAGAGCAGCCAGCCAACAAGCATGGCCACAATGACTGACAGAGGGAACCACACTGTGGGTGTCTGATACATCACCACATAGCCCTCAACAACACAGTGACTCATCACCTGTCTTAGTGGCTCTGTGACACATCTAGACCAGGATACCAGGGCTGCCCGAGGACTGACAACAGCAAAGCAACCACACCTGCACTATGTTTAGAAAATTGATAGAAGCACCTGATCACACTCCTTATCACTGTCAACATGAAAGATTAAGTGATTTTACAAAAGCCCATATGTGGTGGTGATGACTAGTACAACTGTAAGGTACTTCACTTTTTCTCAACTATACTGATCTAATGAGTATAGTTACTGGCAGGTTTAAGCTTCTACTTAAAAAATATAGGATTTGCCTCTGAAATAGTGAAATGGGAGAATGAAAGAATCTTAAGTATCATTATACAACTGAAATTGCAGAGTATTATGATTGATTGCAGATTCATCTGCAGTAAATAAAATACACTACCTTAAAGTAATGTAATGAATTAACTATAATGAACCTTACTTTAATAATGTATAGGATTCAATAATCACACCGTGAAAATCACTTTGTGGGCTTTTTAGGCTTTGTTACTCTTGATACTTAAAACAGTTTTCTTATAACAGAGTTTTTGCTATATTCATCTATTTAAGTATATAAAGTAACTGTACTGCATGTCAATGTTCTGGATACATCTTGTTAATGAAAATGTTAGACCAATCCTTCTCAACTGAGAACTAAACCTTGTGACATGATTGGTAGGTGATAAAATTTAAGCCTCACACCCTGAAATTAGCAGCATCCTAAGACGTGGAGATTAGGATCGTAAGGTTACCTTCAGTGGTCTCTAGCCCTGACTGGCCCTGAGAGATGAAAATTAAATTTTGCCCCTTAATTACAGATCTGCTACTTAAGCGCATGATCAAATTTTAGTGTAGTAATACGATGAAAAGCGACACAATCCCATTTGAAGTTCAGGTAAGAGGGTGGCATTAGTCTAACCATTGCCACAGTAAAGCTATGACAATCAAACCAGTTAAGTGGAAGCTGCTGAGCCCAACTGATCCCAAGAATTTCACAGTACATAAGTTTCAATCTAAGTCTTGATGGAAGGCTACCAGACTGCAAATTGAGACAGTGATACATGGGCCATTACTGCACGTCTTCCAGCTTTCCCTTGTGGGGCACAAACATTAACTGAACAAAAATCTTATCATACTGTTTTTCTTTCATTGTCCTACTGCTGGTTGGTGGCACATATGACACTGGTCATTCATGTTTTCTGGTTGGTTATAATGAATTCTAATTGGGCCCATTTCAGCAGGGGCCATTAATGTCCAAACTAGGGTGGTTTATCTGACAGTGGGGTCATCTGAGGGGACAGAGGAGGAGCAGGAACCACAAGATAGGAGTCTTGCCTCCTCCTGCTCCCAAAGGTCTTTGTCGCCAAGGCCCAGTTTGATGTGATCCATTTTCGTGGTCTGTGGCACTTATCATGTCAGCATCAGGAACACCGTGGCCCCCACCCACACCACACACAGATGACTCCGATAAATGATCCTGAAAGCGTTCATTTCAACCCCTCGGACCACATCCATATCTCCTATGGAACCACACAGGAATAGAAAACTCCCAAAGCCACATCCCTCTGCATATAGACATGGATAAAGGGATGAAAGCTTTTGTATACAAACAGTTTAAATAAAGAATTACCGCTAATTGCTCTTTAGCAAGAAAAGAAAGCTACCGCACGCATGTGATTTAATCATTCAAGCAAACTGGGCACACTGCTGTGTCTAAAGACCATTCAAATCTCAGCTGACCGCAATTGCTTTATTTTCTCAATGATTCTATCAGTTCTTTGATGTCCAAATAAATGTAGAAAATTGAAGTTAATGGCTATATTTGTGTTCAGCTATGATAGCAACTGTTGTTCCGCAGTAGAAAATAAACACTTCCCTTTAATTAAACATCCCTCTGGACACAAGGATTCAGTGCACTTTTTACCACCACTTTTTCATCCTCCTTTTATGTATTGTCAGAGTGCAATATTTGCCACTGGGAAAGACATGCAAACAAAACAGGAAACAGGGGGAATGTGTGGTAAAGAAATTCTTGAAAAGAAGTCTTCTGTCACTGCTGGATTTTTTTAATTCCTCACTTTCCATGACAGAGCTGCAAAATGAGTTGCAAGGGTCAGTGGTACTGAAACAATACAGGGCTGTTCCACTTGGGCTCTGGAACAATAAAGGTGACCCAATCCATTCTACTCTGTCTCTGTGCTTTATTTAAGCATTAAATGCCAAGATGCTGTGGCTTTTCTTTGGGAGAAATGACTGTGGACACCGCCTTCACATTTTCCCTTTCTGGGCCATTTTCACTTCATAAAGCTGCAGTCAATGTGTTTTGTGTGTGGTAAGAAGGGTCTGACACATACTGTGGTGGTCTCAGTCGCTGTCTACATTGGTGGCTCAAGTAGTCCTAGGATTAGGCCTTTGTGCTCTTTGAAAAGGTAAAAGAAGTCACTTATTTGGACTCAGTCAAGCTGCTGATTTCCAACCCCATTTTGGAAATAAGAGAATGGCTTTGAAATGCAGCCCCTACATCACTATACTATAAATCACTAGTGTCCAGTAAAGTCATTCATTCAGTCATTGCTCCTTTCTCTTCCACTTTATAATAATACAAAACCTTTTTCAAGAAAACAGCAATTCACAAATACAAAAGTCACAGAAAGCACAGAACTCATGTTTCTCATCATTTGGTCATGAAGTGAGACTCAGAAAGACTTTGTTTTTTAAGTTCCCAGGACCAAACAACCCCAGGCCTGGCCTGTGTGGCAGAATCAGAGCAGCTGAGGTGCTGGACTGCAGCATAATGGAGGACCACACATACACACACGGAAAGCTTTTACCGACCATTGCTCACCATCAAATGACCATGTGCGGTATTGGTGAGAGGCTAGTTAACCACACCCATAAAGACAAACACACAAACACAGTGCTCTTTTCGTGTGTTCTGGTTTCTTCAAATAGGTGACAATAAAGTATCTGAATGAGCTCTTTTTCTGACTTATCACTTTCCAATGTCACTTGTGTTTTTCCACCTTGTGCAAGACGACAATGGCACTTACGGCTCACCCTCTATATTCCCAAACAGGACCACCTTCTGGGATTCTCAGGCTAACCTGTGTAATGCCTGGAGCCAGTGCATTCTTCACTCCTTGTGTCACCAGCGTGGTAAAGAAGCAGAGAAAGCCAGTGAAATCCCATCCTACAGCACTAACAGTTACGTCAGCAGTTCTCATATCCCACAAAGCGACTGAAGAGGTCGGACACACAATGTGCCACAATATAGAGACTCACACAACCCACCCGCCAGTGTTCTTAGATAATAGCCATTTTTCTGTGTTTGTGTGCCTTCTGCGCTGGGTTTTTGTATCTGCATAACCATGCACAACCCTCTTTCCTCAAACACAAATTATTTTCTCTCTCCAGATGTCAATACTTTTCACTGCTGCAATTTACTTTATGACTCATGAGCAAATGTTTATATGACATTAACACAAGTGAGACAAACTGAATTTGCATTGATAGGCAAAGAAGACCTATGAATACATCTATGGACCGACCCCACAGTTAGTGGTGTGATTTGGTCAAGAGCCTTCACAAAAAATCCTCTGCTTAAAGACCCCTGAAATCACCCCTCATTGTCCTACCCTCCTCCTCTGTGCCCTCTGTGAAAATAGAGGTAACCCAGGATTTAAAGGTCAAGTCCACACAAAAGCCGACAGTCCCAAAAGCCTGAGGTGTTTTTAATTGACATTTCTGTCTTTGTCCCCTGACCATAGAGAAAGGAGAGAAAGGGCCCCTTTTTCGCAATATACTAAATTACTACTAAATGAGAACTGTGGAAAAATCAGGCTCTGGAGTTTAACCAGGTTCACCCAGCTTGAGGGAATTCCCTTGTTAGGCGGGTATAGGGGCAGAGCTGAGAGGCTGTGAAGTGCTTACTCCACCATAAAGGAGAAGGTTCTGGTGCAAATCCTCACACGGAAGCAGTCTCTACTGATAGGGAGAGATAAACCAGTTATGGCATTGTTTATTAAGGTTCACTTTATTCCCTACTGATAACTATTTGGACAATGACTACAGGGAAATTACCCTCTGTGAGTGAGCAACAATGGGATCAGCAGCTAATACTTTGATAAAGAAAGAGTGAAAATCTTCCCTCCTGAAAGCTTTCAAAATGGCCCCATGAAAGACACCTGCAAACAAGAAAGCAAAAAGCAGCAAAAACAAAAGTCCTATATCACAATAAAAAAAAAATAACATGCACATCATAGCCTTCAACATATTTTAACACCATAATCACCATTTCCTGTTTACTTATTATACTATATTTACTTATTACAAACATTTTACTGGAGCACCAAATAACCAAATATAGTGAAATGTATAAGTCATTCATGAGGTACAGAGTATACATATGTTCAGTCACAACCTATTGTACTTTCCCTGTTTTTGTTGGAATTATGGTTCCTCTACAAAGTTATTATTTTACTCCAGCCATTATTCACCTTATTATCAAAATGAGGGAAACTATACCACACAAAAAGCTTTTGTGTGAATCTTTTGTGCTTTCAGCATTTAAGATGGCTTTTGTCTACTGTGAGATGGGTATCTGCCACAAACATCACTCAGGCATTGTGGAGGGGGGATTCTTTTTCAGCAGGCCTTTGTTCTATTCTTTGGCCCTAACCAAGGAGCCACGCCTGCTCCTCTACCTAGAATTGTGCAGCGAACATTCCCTTCTTTGTGACGCTAGGTGCATGAGCTGGCTCATCTCCGCAGGCTTTCATAGGAGATGGCTGTCACAGTGGCAGGGTGGCATTTGGGTAACCCAACCTGGTTATGCACTAGGGTGGCCCTTGGCTACCTGGCCTCAAAGACCACAGAACCAGGGCGAATTGCGCTACGAGCAGCAAGTTATAATCTGGGTACGTTCCATTTAACCTGACCCCTTCCCCCCTCTTCCACATTTGAAGCTACATTGCTACATGCCTACTGATCACACTTTCTCTTTGCCACTCAACACATCAACCTTGTCACCTCCCATGGCCTTTTTTCCTCTTTGGTTCTTTTCTTTCTCCCGTCAGTTGTTTAGTAGTCTCCATACACATTCTCTAAAGACGCCGCTTCTGTTGTGTCACACTGAGAGAGCCACGCCCTCAGCCTATGTGCACACTTTTATTAAATCTGTGCAGGCGCTGGGCCGCGCTGGCGGGTAATCCTACAGTAATTGTTTCCAGATTAGGGGACCAAGACCACAAAGCAGGTTTAGCCAGGCATGAAATGGCCTCCCCGTGCTGCACTGCCAGCGACCAAACCTGCCGAGGTAAGACTCACCTGGATAAAGTCCACAAAAGTCCATGGGAGGAGTGAGTCCAGGTAACCAATGTCCTTTGAAAACCTGTTGAGGATTCTTCCTGAGAGAGAACACAACAAAAATGAACAGATTATATGAGATTAGAGTAAATATGCATGATAAAAAAAAGAAATATTTTACAGCAGATGGAGAAACTGTGCAAAAATGTGATGTACTGTTTAATTGTGCTGTGTCAAAGTATTCCGATCTGTAAAAGTCCTGTTGCATTTGGAGGAACAAATCTTAGGCAATTATTCTCTGCACCCACAATAAAAAATATTTTGCTTGCTTTTATTTCATTTAATTCCACAGGTCTATTGAGCAACAATTACCAAAGTACCTTTCAATTTGAAAGAACAGAGCTTATACACAGTGTGATAACAGATGAAAAACACAAGCCTATCTAGATTATACAATGAATCATTATTTGTCGAGCCTTTCACAAAGACTGCCATGCTCTTGGCTGAATATGTGAGGGTAGCTTTTGTTTGGAAACAAAAGGCAACAGAAGCTGCGTACCTGCCTTTATTTTCTGACTGGCAGTGTCAGTGATGTTAATTGAGTTGCCTCCAATCTGCTCAGGTGTTCATTATTTTGGCTGGTGCTCCACAGGTGCTATGGCAGCCCTTTATTGTCACTCCTTAAGTAACTTTGCTACCCTCTTTGGACTCCACAGAACATAAGATTACATTCCAGCTGGCTTCACACACTATTTACTGCAGGGTCAGTGACAACCAATCCCCACACTATATAATGCAAAGGCAGGCTATACAGAAAGACTTCCTCTTTCTGTAAAAGAAGCCTCCAAATGCTCAGAGATGGACATAAAGTACCAAAGCCTTGACAGCACTGCCACAATGGAACTGAGATTAAAATAAAAAAAAGACAAGGAAAAATTGAAAAGATGTGTCATGCGTGCGTTTAAATTTAAGAATATATTTCCTTGGCAAAGTGCTTTCAAAATAGCCTCATAATGTTTTGTGCGGTTCTTGAGCAACATATGACCAATTAGTTTATCTAGGCTCATGAAAAAGGCCATGTAAAGTATGTTGGTACAGGGTGGTAATGTTGCCCCCTTAACGTGCGGCGAAGCCATAGCACCACTGACCTAAAAGTTGCCTCCTTCTCAGTCCTACGGAGGTGGGCCCTGTAATCACCACTCTCCACAGCCATAAGCAGCTTATAGCTTTATCCAAAATTCTGTTCCCGCCTAAAAACATGCATCCAGACGAGGCTGGGCTCCCCATAACAGCCATTACATAAACCCAGCAAAGGCATTATTCCTGACAACAACCTAGCAATGGTCCAAATCAGTACTGATTCAAAGTCAAGTGGCATAAGCATGTTGTACACTTCGAGGCAGACTAATCTTATTCACAGTGTGAGTGCCCATTTAGCATACAGACATCCTGAGGGGAAGGTTCAAGCAAGGGGGCAGAGCTGCTGCTATACTAGTGAAGAATACCCTCTTCTTTAACCTAGGAATAGGGGGAGCACTTGTCAAACTGTGTTCGTGGAAGATCCAATAATATTTTATACAATTTCACTGTCTAAGCCATAGATGACCCAAATCCATGCATATTTGACAAACAATGCCAATGAGAAAAGGATAGGTTTCTGCAAGTTACATCATACCATGGTTGGAGGGTGTTAGAGCAGAGAACATCAGTCAGCTATCAGCTGTTTGACAAGCGGCTCAGTTAACAGTGAGTTTCATTGGGTATGAAGTAAAGACCATTCTCCGATCTACATAGACTATAGAGGGGATACATTACAGTGATGCAGTTACACAAAGACATTCGCTGCATGGAAATGCCTATGAGGTAAAATCGGTGTGGGACAATGGCTTCAATCTCTATGGGTGGTTGTCAACAATATCACCTATTGTGTAGAGATGGGTATAGACATTTCAGGATATCAGCAGCATTAGTATCAAATAAATCCTCATGGTTTAAGATTCCCAGGGTGATTTGCACCACTTTTTGGGGCTCAAGAAATATCAAACCCTTCCAACTAAGTTGACCACCTAAGGTGGAGATATTAGTTGAGCAGGGCCCCCAATCACATTTAAAGAAGTGGAACAGTGGGGGCCAGCTACAGCAGTGTGTGTGGAAAATTGTTGTTCCCTGTAAACATCAAGATAACTGGACAACTCATAGCTACTCCATGTGTGGGCCCCAGTGCGGTGTGAGGGGCCTTTCAATGAAGCAGAAGAGATAATGAAGGAATACTGGGGAAGGGGGCTACCAAGGCTAGAGGTGGCACAGCTCACCTGTACTTCTATGAAGGACCCACAAGCCTGGGGCAGCCTCCCACCGCCGGCACCTTGCTGCCAATACTAATACATTCTAAATCCATTCTCTTCGCTCACACCGCCAGGCTCCTGCAATCTCCTCTCCTTCCCTTTCATGCAATTAAATAGTGGAAGTGCGGAGTGAGGGGGAGCCCTATCAGCCACACTGCACACACACACACACGGCTCCATCTCCACATTCAATTTACACACTTCGATATCATCATCCTCTATGCAGTCCTGCATCCACTTTGCTCTTCGAACCAGCCAGACCTGAAATATAGACATTAAAAACACTGCTTCTGTAAACACAATTAGAATCCCACATCACTGACTACTGAAAAACTGAAGTTCCCCTTGTCAACTGCAGCTGAGTGACACCTAGCAAAGAGATGGCCCACTATGCCAATGTGAAAGAGGGATTGTAAGGCGTGTGTGAGTGTGTGCGTGTGTGTGTGTTGACTGAAACCCCACTCCTCGACTGTGCTGATGAGCTGAAGCCCTGGCCTACAGTCTCTGAGGGGATTAGCCCACTCAGTGACACTAAATTACAGGGATCACCATCAGCTCAACATATCCACCGCTGTCTGTGCTGCTCTAACTGGATCAAATTTGGATGAACAGCTGTAATACGACTGTACATATTACTAAAATTGGGCAATGCTACTGTATTAAGTTATATTAATATATCCATCCATATAATGTGGGGATTTCAGTCAGTATCGTTATCAACAGCATTTTGCTATCTTAAAAATTTTAAAAACACTATTGTTACAAAATATAAAAGGTTTTATTCACCAAAAGCCCCAACTCACAAAATCAACCATCTCCACACGGCACAAAAGATAACACAGAAACATGACTCAAGCTTGGCTCAAAGGCATTCATCCACTGATATAGAAGAGCTACAGTGCCTTTCCATCAATAATAATTCACCACCAGTGTACTCTATTGTTATAAACCACATTCACAGAATAACAAATAAGGCCTTTGTGCACTGATGCTTGAAATGGTAACCTTTCACTCTGAGGACAGCTATCAAACAACGACCCTGTTCAGCAGCAACACACCCATCACACTTACACGTGTAAACATTTGTCAAATCCTTAACAACTCATAGGTGCACAGCTACAAAATATGCACACTTATGGCAACACTTATGGCAACACTCTATAGCGGATGTGAAAGCAGCTGTGTCGGAATTGATGAAGGGAAAATTTTTGGCCAAAAGCACAACATCAGGAATTAAAGAAGAGACAAGGGCTGCCATGGTTTTCATTTTTAGAAGGTTTTGTAGAACTGACTTAAAAAAGAGCAAGAAAAGAAAGAAAAAACAACATTATGTGGAATTTTAAAAAAAAATGTCCCTTAATCTACTGTTAACTTGTCAAAGAACGTAAGAAAAATGAACTCTGGGACGGTTGTATATAAATCCAGTCACACACACCATGTTGTTTGCTAGCCTGGAGGGAAAACTGTAATGACTGGACTGGTCATACAATGGTTACTGTTAGCAGCACAACATCAATCAGATAGCAGTGTCTGTTAAGCCTCTCCTTTGCTGCACTATTAAACAGATTATTACATTATTCAAAGTGTTTGTTCTCCTCCTCTGTGTAGATACCAAGCACGGCACACCCAGATAAGCCATCAGGTAGTTAAATACAGTATGTAACATATCAGCAGCACTAAAAACAAGAGTTAAAGATTAAGACCTGTCGTGTTCGCACCAAACACAGCTTTGCAAAGGGAAAGCTCTGTCGCTACACCCACCTTTAATACAAGTGGAAACCGCAAGCTCCTGAACACCCTCAAATCATATTTAGACTTTTGTTACCAGCTTATTATGACTCATTATACAGACTCAGGTTCCCTTCTTGCTAAGAATTCCCACCCAGGCTTATTGTGTTGTACATGCATTTCACTATGAAAAGATTAGGCCAAGTAATTATCCACTGACAGGTGAACAATGTTCCAGAAAAATTAAAGTTTTTAAAGTGGGCCACAACTGACAGTTGACATATCAATGATAGAGTGTAGTCACATTAATTCTCTGAAATTAATACACCAAAATCATAGGCAATAGTAAATTTTCCAATCCTGTAATTTTTATTTTTGCATTTATTGCTTCCCATTTAAGAAGGTGGAATAAAACACACCTATGTAAAATCCTGCAGCCTTTTTGTGTAAAGTCAGACATATTCAGAATGTTTGCTCACTTTTAAAATCATGTCCATCTGCCCACTCTATTGACCCAGGAGTTACAGCCTACAAAGCTAATGAAATAATCAAAGATTTCTGATAAAGAGCACAAGACACCTTTATTTACACAATACCCTTGTCCAAGCATAACACGGTCTAAAATCTACCGCAAACTGTATTTATTCAACGTGACATGTTTGCTTTTTTCTGTTCAAACTGTGTCAGTAAAGAACATAGCAATATCTTTGCATCCATTAAATACATTATGGCTAAATATTGTGACATGACAAAGTTTTTGACTGAACTGGCCTCTTGACTGCACACGTGCTGTGTGACTTTTATGATGCCATTTCCTTTATGGTAAAAAATAATTAGGCATGTTAAATGTATTTTCCATAATGTTGAACAGTTAAGATTACCTAATTAATATTACAGGTTAATAACTTTATCAGTACAATTGATTATTAAGTACAAGATTTACATTTTAGTTTTTTGAACATCTTAAGGTGTTAATTATTATATCATACAGCCTTTGATGGAAATGATGGACTATGTAGTTACAGACCAGGCATACGGCTGTTGGTTAAGTGGAAGTGCGTCAAAACATGACAAAATAAGTAACAGGCTGCACTCTAGTGGTGAGATGTTACAACAGTAACTTATACAACAAGTGCAACTGGATGGTAACGTCTCATAACCAGCACAAACCCCAGTGTAACCTTGACTATGCAAGACATAATTTAGGTATTTCAATGTGTGCTTGATACGATTGTGAGCAACTTACCAATCGGATTGACATCGAAAAAGTGAACTGGAGTCCGCAGGATGGCATTGAACATGTTGCTGTGTAAAGTTTGGGACGAGCTCACCAAGACATTAAAAAAGAGCATACAGCGAAGGAAGCCAAACACAACTGAAAAAGCTGTTAAACCTAAGAAAAATCAGAAAAAACTATATTAATCAACAAATACACAATGCTAACTTTATGTCTGTTCTAAAAATAATAATACATATAAGATGGCATTATAAAGTAAAAACATATCCCCCTTAGTTGTGTTTTTGTCATAAATGCTGATCTATCACTGTGGATAAAAAGCCTTAAAGGCTGAAAAGCATGCAAGTCACAGGGAGATAATCAGAGCAATCAAACGGTAGTGAACAAGAAAGGCAGTGCTATCTCTCTGTACAGCTGAGGCCCAGGTACACATACACTGGGCCTAGAAGGCCTTGGGCCACAGCCAAATAACTGTTAGTCTGTTCACTGAATGGCTGCAAATTGAGAGCCTCACAGTACATAAAAAGCTATATGTGCTTCGTGAGCTTCACCTGCGTAAACACCTAGGTACAGGTCAAGGTCCAGCTGCTGAGGGAAGCTGCCATTGAGGTGCTCTGTCACATTGATGCGCTCTTGTTCAGAGGCCCTGCAAGTCAGACACAAAAGAAACAAAAAACGACAAGGACAAGTAAACACAAAGAAGAAAGAAAGCTACAATATGGAGGTACTACAATAAACCACATTCCTTCTGCCCTGAGGTACAAGGTTGGTTTCAACAAGTGACAGATAATGCCAAGAAGAAATGTTGGTTTAATCATCTTCCATAAAATACCAACCACTTCCACTTTGTCAACATATGCCAGTTTGACTTAAAAACTGTTTATTTTTGCAAGCTTTTTCAGTGTGTAAAAGAAACAAATCTCACCAGTGAGCAAGCCACCAGTCCTGCAGGACAAATGCAACCTAAACAAACAGCCAAACCAAATAATCATTATTCATTTTTTCATTTTTTTTGTTTTTGCAGAACAATGCAAATAATAACAGGCAATTTAGCTTTACACTAATATAAATATAAAACAATTAACTGAATTAATTGAAATTCACTCACATGCGCAAGGACATTCAGTAAAAGGAGAACCAAGAGGACCAGCAAGTTTGCACCTGCCCTGAAGTATTTCACATACATTCGCACCCCGATGTTTCCCTCTGAGCGACCTTCCTCCTCTGTTTGTTGCACTGCCTACAAATACACATGCCAGACATTCAGCAACACTTAATCAAACAAGGCTTTAAGCAGTTGGGAAGTATCAGTGAGTATCTTCTGCTCTCTAGTGGCTTAAAGGATGAACGACAGGCCCTTTTCCACCTTTAAGTGTGGCTTAAACTCAATACTTACCACTGCAAGTGGCTCCACTCCATCAAACAAAGAGTAACGAGAAGAGGTCAGGGAGGACTTGGAGGACATAGAGTTGATTGAGAGTGTACGTGAGTGGGCGCGGCTAGAGACAGTCCCTGGGATGGGAGATGTGCCTTGCTTCTCTTCTTCCTGGCCTTCCTCCTCCTTAAGCAAGGAGGTAAAATCTAGTCCAGAGCCCTGCAACTCACTGTATGTCCCTTGTGCCACCATCTGGCCCTAACAAAGAGAGGAAAGGGGAGAGAGACACACACAGTCAAGGAAATATTTGATGTGATATTTAGGCAAAAAAAAATATGTACCATTGCCAATATCAACAATGAGAATACTACAATCCTAATTTCAAAAAAGTTGGGCTGGAGTGTAAAATGTAAGTAAAAGCAGATCCAATGACTTGCAAACCTCATAACCCATAATTCCCAATAGAACATAAACAAGACATTTAACATTTCATGAAAAATATGCCTGGATGGTCCCTGTCCTCTTTAGTCCGCAGGACACGGCATCCATGGTTCCCAAAAATTGTTTCAAATTTTGATTCATCTGCCCAGAGAACAGTTTTCCATTTTAAATTAGCTTTGGCCCAGAATAGACGGTGGTGTTGGATTGTGTTCACATATGGCTTCTTCTTTGCATGATAACTTACATTTGTGGATTGCACAGTGAACTGCATTCAAAGTGATTTCTGGATGTGTTCCTGAGCCCATGCAGTAATTTTCAATAGAGAATTTAATGCAGTGCCGCCTCAGGGCCCGTAGATCATGAGCATTCAGTTTTGACCTTCAGCTGCATCCCTTGCGCACAGAGAGGGGATTCGCCTGATTATCTGAATCTTTTGATGATATTATATACTGTAGATGGTAGGATCTTCAAAGTGTTTGTGATCTTAGGTTGAGGAACATTTTTCTGAAATTGTTCCACTATTTCTAGATGTAGTTTGTGGCAGATTGTTGATTGTTGATAGAAATGCTCCTTTTATACCCAGTCATGTTATTGACCTGTTGTCAATTAACCTAATTAGTTGTCAAATGCTCCTCGAGTTGTTTTTGATTTGTGCCATTTACTTTTCCAGCCTTTTGTTGCCTCTGCTCCAACTTTTTTTGACCTGTGTCGCTGCCATCAAATTCAAAATGAGCTAATCTTTTCCATGAAATGGTAAAATGTCTCAGTTTCAACACCTGATGTGTTATTTATGTTCTATTGGCAATAAAATATGGGTTTATGAGATGTGCAAATGATTGATTTCTCTTTATTTTACATGTTATGCAACGTCCCAACTTCTTAGGAATTGGGGTTGTGCCTTTTTAAGTTAAGTTTGCCTATATATAACTTTTAAGCAAATCTAATAGACAAAGTATTACCTGTTTTACCCTATTATCACATTGTTGTTATTATGTCTGGTTTAAATGTCATTTTATATGATGATGATGATGATCAGAACAGCAGTTGACAAAATGTCAAAACAGAAAGAAATTAAACATACTATATCCACACATGTGCATATACTATACATAAACTATATACACAAGTACAAATACTTTGCTTTAAGAACCTAAGTGAAATATTGCATGGTTATGCCAACAGTAAGTTCCTTCTTTTGTTTTGCCATCCACTGGCCAGTAATCACCTACTGGATGTTTAACAGCAAACACTTGGGAAATTGCTCTGTCATAGACATGATCATATGTCACTCACAGCTGGCTATTCTGAGTGTACATGTACCATACATACAGACTAGCTGTAACAAACAAAGCAGCAAGAGACAGGCACGCAAGTAATTTCTTTTTGCTTTGAAGCTGGGTCATCATTTGAATCCACTGTAACTCAAATCAAAAGATACTTTATTGCCCTCTCAGGGATGTGTGGCTTGGACCAAAGTGCTACATTTAGCTTCGCTGTATAATCAACAAGACAGCTTAAGAGAAAAAATTATAGAGTATAAATACAGAAGAAAAACATAGAAGTACAAATACAGAATAAAAAAAACAGAGGTACTATGTTGACATGTCTGGGATAGGTATAAATAAAAATAAGTATGTTGCACAAGTCAATTTGCATATATAGTAATTGCTGTATATTCTAGCTGACCACAGCTACAACAATCAGGTAATTTCTTACTTTTAAAGCAACTTCATTTCTACAGAGGATGAATGTTTTATACCCTAATATAATGAGACTATCACCATGTAAAAATATTTAAATAGAAACTACTATGAATATTCATATCGTCATAACCATAAATGCAAACCAAATTTGTCTGATAACAATTTGAACACTTCTCTTTAAGATGAAACTTTTCAATGCAGACACAAAACACACACACACACTAACCTCCTTTAAGACCACTATATGATCTGCAGCCTTCAGATACTGTAGTTGGTGAGTAACTAATATGCGAGGCTTCTTTCTCAAAAGTCCACAAATGCACCTAGGTAAAAGAAAAAAAAAAATTAAGCAAACAGAAATATAATTTCAGTATATTATCAACATAATAATATTATCTGAGATGTGCTTAACATTAAGATGGGCAAAAAAAATAGGGAAACAATAATAACAGGGCTTACTCTTCAAAGAGATGTCGGCCCACCTCAGCATCCACAGCACTGAGGGGATCATCCAGCAAATAGATATCAGCATCCTGATACACTGCTCTGAAATACACATACAGTATATATGGAGGTGATCTTGGTCTCTGAGAGCAGGGAAAAAATAACTTCCTGTAAAGTAATTCAACACACCTCGCTAAGCTGATCCTTGCCTTCTGTCCTCCACTGAGGTTTGTCCCTCTGTCCCCAACAATCGCCATGTCACCACCTGGCAAGAGGTCCATATCCTGAGTAGGGTCCAAGTGTACTTTTACTAGTTATTCACACAAACAGATCCCAGTACAAGCTAGAGGTGCTGAAACTTTGTGATTAACTGTCCAAAATAGCATGAAAAAAAACTGGAAATGTGACTGTCAAGAATATGACTTGAAGTGAGTCTCACCCTTTTGAGGGCACAGGCCATCAGAACTCTATCATACTTGTCAGGAACAAGCTCTTTCCCAAAAAGGATGTTGCTTCGAATCGTGCCAGGTAAAATCCAGGCCTGCTGAGATGTGTATGTCAGCTCTCCTTTGACATTGACCACACCGCTTTCCTGGCTCAGTTCTCCCAGGACGGCACTGAGGATCGAGGACTGACACGCACAAACACACAAGCACACATCTTTAAATTTCGTTGATTCTGTTCGGGCTGTGTTTCCTCACGGCCACACTGATGTCACTCACTATCAACTACAATTTACAATTTATATTGAGCATGGCTTTTAAGTCACAGCTGTCCAATACCCACTAGCAGTTGCCATAGCAACCAAGGTCATAGTAAAGACCTCAGCAATAGGAGGAGTGACTGGTGAAAGACAGAGTCTTTCACCAGTCAATAAAGGGTCAATAAATTACACGTCTTTTAAGGACATAAAAATATATGATGCGAGTTTGTTCAGACGAGTTTTAACATACAAAATTTGATATTCCATAGAAGCTTCACATATTAAGATGGACACAGAGAAAGTATGATATTATTTTAATTTGGTAAATGTAATCTACCGATCAGTGCTGTTGAAATCCATCAGCACCAGCTCAACCAATATTGACTGGTTTTCTAGAAGATGAAGATGGAAGCAATTGTGCAAACTTAAGTGAGCTACAGTGATGTGGCAGAAAGTGTCCAGGAAAAGTTAAAGACTTTCCTGATCAAAAAAGAAAAAAATTCTAAAATGTCCATAAAAAAGTCCATAAAAAAGTCCATAAAAACAGTGACTCTGTAATTACTCTCAGTGCCAGAAGGGGGAGACAGCTCTGTATTTTGGGTTTCTGATACCTGGGGTCTCCTCAAAACTTTCCCGTCACCTCACAAGGTTTCCATCACACACATACTGTGCATTATAGAAAACTAGTAACTGCACATAAATCACAATAAAGCCTGAATTATTTTTCTTTGAGCGCCAGCAAAACAAACAACGTGACTAAGATAACAGATATTATGAAGAAATGCACAATAAGTCTTATTTTTTTCTGCCAAATTCACTACAGCATAATATCCATTTATGCTATAAAACATGTTTTTAATGTAAAACATAATGTTTTTAATGTATAAACCTTTTAATCACATATGTTTATATTACTATAACCCTGAGACTTAAAACAAACCTACCTTTCCTGCCCCAACAGGTCCAATAATTGCCACAAGCTTCTCAGGTCTCACTGTGAAAGACACATTGTATAAAGTTGGAGCCTCAAGTATCTGTAAGAAAAAAAACAAAACAAATTAAATCATGACTATGTAATGAGTAAATTAATGTCTGGTTTAGTGTAAACTGCTCAAAATTACATTATAACATGTGCATCACAATCTGTACATCACATGACATAATCATGCCCAGACCCTTTTAGGAGACAAAGTTGTGAGAGACATTTCTCTACAATGTTCCTCACTTTATCCCAGTAGCATATTAAATCCTTAATCTCCACCATACAGTCCTTCTCTACCACAGGAAGGCCCAGGTGCTGAGGAGCAACTTCATCCAGCAGAAGAAAATTCTTAGGAAAAGAATCACATTTGAACCATTAGTTTTCATATAAAGAAATTAAAAAGGACTTTGTACGGATGTAGTTTCTGTTGTGGTGCATTTACTTGAATCCGTTGGATACTGATGAGAGACTCTGAGACCTTCTCAATAGCAAAGGGAAAGAAGAGTGTAATGGTGAGCCTGACTGCCCCATACAAGGCAACAGCCATAAACACTCTGCTAGAAGACAACACGTTTCCCATTAGTACATAAACACACACGGTGAGAAAGATGATGATCTTGCTGGCCACAAAGAAAGATGCCATGTTCAGGCCACGCAGGTATGAGCTTTTCATGATCTTGGCAATTTCCATTCTGAAAACAAAACACAGTTGTCAGTACTTTTTCATTTGTACTTGTAGGAGTGTGTGTGTGTGTGTGTTTATTGGCATTCTCCTTTTTGGCATCATACATAATTCATAATAACCCCAGGCATAGTGCAGAAACTGAATTTATCAAGAACTTCTTAAATTCTTGGAACATAACATTTTTAAATATCCACTCAATCTTTTTGCTCAAGTAAAAGAATTGTAGTAGCTTTATTAAGGCTAATTACCTTAAATCAAAAATTAAAACATGCTATTATTGTTCTGTATTTTATGTTTTTTTCAGATTTTTGTCTTGTTGTATTAATCTTTTATTTTCTATTTTAATGTGTTTTATTTTATAAGTTGTGTTGTACTTGTAAAGCACCATGTAAAATTGATTTAAGAAGTGCTAGACAAAACTGTATTATTATTATTATCATCGTTAATAACTACCTTCTGACCTCGTCCACCAATGCAATGAAAGGCTTTTCCCACCCATACATCTTTATTACACGGATTCCAGAGATTACTTCATTCATTGTGCGTATTCTGTCATCTGTAAAGACTGCTGTTTCAGCCCTAAAACAGCAGAGACAAACAGAAGACATGGCATTAGTGCAACAGAAACCTGAGAGAGTGGAGAAATGCATAAAGATTTTAGGCATGTCTTCCAACCTAAGTCTGGAGAACAGACGTCCAAACATGGTTTGTAATGGCATCAAGATGAAGAAGACAGCCATTCCCGCAAGGCATGATGGGCCAATTGCATACATCAACAATACTATAACAATGGCTGCTTGTAGAGGGCCAAGCCACAAAAAATGCAAATATAGAGTTACCTGTAAAAAAACAATAATAATAATAATAATAATAAGGGATGAATGAAAATATGAGCCAAGTTAAATTCTGTAAGTCAACTATAAACCTAGGCTATAAATACAGTATGAACACATAAAGCTACTATTAAATATTCACCTCATCAAATTTATTGACGTCATTTGATACAAGGTTGACAATTTGTCCTGTGGTAGTTTTGGAAAATGCAGTGTGGTTAAGACACAGAGCCTGTGCAGAAGAAAAGTGTTACGCCAAGTTACAAAAACCACAGGAATGTGACAAAGGAGCATAATTAAACGTAGATATGTTGTTAATAACTGACCTTCCGATAGATCATGTGGCACATGGCCACACGGATCTTCATGCCTGCTCGCTGGACATGGTAGAAGTAAAGATGATGAAGCACAGTCAGGCCGATGGTGGACAATGAGATGCCGGCAGCATAGCCATAGGCCTCATGGACTGCAGCTGTGTTGTTGGGGTCATAATTCTCAAAATACTCAGTGAGCTTCCCAAGTAGCAGTGGCTGAATAACTTTCAAAATCTCCTAATAGAAGACAGACATGTGGATGTGCTGCATGAAAACATGTCCTTAAACTAGATGCAGCATTTCTCACTGTGAATGTTTGTGTTTGATGAAAGACGGCACTGTACCCCTAGGAAGACGTATATTCCAATTACTAAATATGATCTCCAATAGCACTTAACAAGAACTTTGGCAAGTTTTGGGGGGCGCATTTCTTTTGCTGCCTGTTGAACTTCGTGATTCCAATACCTTTGAAAAAACAAAGTGGAAAAAGAAAACAACGGTCACTTAGAGTCACAAATTTTTGAATAAGCACTAAACTATACACTGCTAGAGTTTCCCCAAAAAACTATGGAAACTAATGAAAGGAATGACAAAAAAAATTCACTGTTATGTTGGTTTAAGGTTCAATTCCAGGTTCAAACAAGGGCCTTTCTGTGTGGAGTTTGCTGGGGACTCCGGTTCCCTCACAGTCAAAAAACATACAGACATACAGATTAGGTTAGGACACTATAAATTGATTGTAGCTCCTGAGATGGACTGGCAATCTGTCCAGGAAGTACCCTGACCCCACACCCACATTTGGAGGAGTTGGAGGAAGGAGCAGGTGACAATGAATAAATACTGTTTTAAGAAGCAAAATGTATAGTATTTAGATTAATATCACATGAGTAAATGCAATTGACCAAAGTTTTCCGACTTTAATTATATTAAATGTCCCAGATGTCCACACATTTGAAAAAAAGGTGTTCAACTTTGCTGCTCCATCTGCTTGAAACAATTTACAAAACCAGCTGATTCTTAAAGAGCTGGTCTCACAGAATATTATCATATGTTTGAATAACCTGGAGTTGTGTGAATCTGGCTGTGGATGTTTTAACTGAATCTCAAGTTTCTTGAACTAACTTACTTCTATGCTGAACAAACAAGACAAGATCTCGTGTCTCCTAAAAGCAGTTGCCACGTTTTATATAATCATAAAACAGGCAGGAGCATGTGACAGCTCATGACTAGAAACCCTATCTCATGTGACAGTTTGAGAAGTATTATCTATATATAAACAGAGCAGGTTCACCTCCAAAGGTGCCAAAGCCCCTAAGAGGGGATGGTCTTTGCTTTTAAGGGAAACTTCAGGCTCAGATAAGCCAGAGAGTGGTCATGGGAAATATCATGAGAGAGTGGTCATGGGAACATATCATTAAAGTGTGACTTCTGTTTTCTGTAAAAGTAAAGTTGTTTACAAATACTCCACACAATATTTAAGTGGAAAGATTGCCAGATCCCCCTATTTACTACTGATATTCAGGGGTATTTTAAGCTGTAAGTGGCGATGACTTGAATACTTGGTGTAGTCATACCACACAACACACGTTTAACATGCTATTGCAAAATAATACATGAGTTGTAACTGCAGGATGAAGGTCACTCTTTGCGTTTTCCTATGACCAAAAAAACTGCTGAGGTGAACCCTTTTTAAATCAGTCATTAAAAGCAGATGCTGACAATAGCCAGAAGGTGGTTTTGTCAGTCCTAAAACCTTTCAAGAGGTGGAAGTCATGGGAACGGTATTAAGAGCCTGGCTGGTGCTGGCAGCCCTTTAAGCATGAGCAGGGGTTGAAACCCCCCATACTCTTTGTTGAGAACTTGGCAGATGGCAGAACCTCTCTGCCACCGGACATAATAAAACTCAAAGTGACAAGATAATGGCAAATTAAACCCACATTTGATGTATACCTGGTTCTATTCAGGGTTCATGACTCTCCTGCTGACCAGGTTTGAACACTGCATTATTCTGTTTGTTACTATAAAATACACATTACATGGGTGTCTAACTGTACAAGAATCTAAAATTATTATGTCAAAAAAAAAAACAAACAATGTGTAATACACTTGGATAATCAAACATGGAGACAAAAGCTTAAACAATGGGAATCTTTAACATATTATGTCATACCTCTGTAGTTCCTCTCCAAGTCTCTTAGATGCGTCCTCAGGCAGAACTTTGTACATGTCATCTTCTTCTAATTTCCTCTTGTAACCAATTCTGAACAGGGGATTCAACCAACTAGAAGTGAAGTATAAGAAAATATTTTCAGTAGTGGAAATTACCTTAATCCTTCTGTGTAAATGAATCACATTTGTGTGTGATCAAATGGCCATTGTGTAAGAATTACTGTCATCAAGTGGTGAGAAGGCTGAGTTTAAAATGACTGAGGACTTCTCAAAGCCCCAAAGCAAATCAGGGAACTACCGTGGCCTCTGTTTTCCAGAGAGGATTTTATTGTTTGTTTGCATAGTAAGCTTCAACTTCTAAATGTGAAATGTACATGCAGCACAAGATTGTGGCTCCCGTAAAGTACAGCCCTTGCCAAATGTACATATAAAAGGCTCATTCAAAGGCAACAAGAACCAAAGATTTTTTTTATTTTGAAGCAAATATAACCTTTTGTTCAACTCAAATATTCAGTTTCACACAATAGATCTCTGTTATAGTAGAAGAAAGGCACAGCAGTACAGTGGTGACTAGGTTTGTCACAATGGTCTCTTATTTGGTTTGTCATTTGGTTACTTATGCTGCACAAGTTTTCCACAGGTGCTCCAGATTACTCCCACAATCCAAGAAGGAAGATTAGGATAAGGATGTTATGCTTATGGATGGATGGGATGTATTAGGGACGAAAAAATGTGATATTCAGGATCAGATACTAGACAAAAAAACTTGTACTGAATATTGGAACTAGAGAAGTGTAAAAACCAAAACTAAAACTAAAACCCTAAATAACAGCTTGACTAAGCACAAACTGTCAGAATGCTGGGGACAGGCAGGACAACCAACAGTGTTGGTTAACAATCAGTGAGTTTTATTCAATGAATATTCATAGTGGCTGCCTTGACCTCTATGAGCTGTCAGAGGTGAAATCCTCCATCTGAATCTATGGCACAAGTCCACAGATATAAAAAAAATAAAAATATCAACTTACAATGACTCAATACATCCCAAAGACACAAAGAAAAACTACACCACATCACCAGGAGGCTAAAGAGACAGAACCATTAGCCTGAATGTTTTCAACATACCATGAATAGTCACTTTCACATTTTGACCTTTTTAAATCAGTCCAATAATGGACTGATATTCATGGGGATATTCATGCCCATCCCCAAAATGCAAAATATAATTTACAAAACGCAGCAACAGCATTTTAAATAAGTCATGTTGTGTTGTATTTCCAATTTAGAGTATGAGAAGATAATATTTGTTACAAACCTGCATTGTGTTAACAGTTTAGTACTTTTAAAGCTGTAAAATGACTTAATCAGACACACAGTATAAAGGTAGATATTCAAAGTTGTCATATAAGTGGGATCAAGCCATCCCACGGATGGATGGATTGAAGCCCGTAGTTTCATAAATTCTTATTAGTGCCATGTGGAAAACGTTGTAACAACAAACTGCTTTAAGTGTTGCGGAAATTATCTGCCTCTTTTTCTATTTTGGATCCAGTCACTCACTGTAAGGGAGGGAACCGGGTGTTAAAACATGTTGGATTTACAAACTTTTAATCCGACAAGATAATTGGGCTTCACCTAAAATCAAGTCTGACAACTTTTGCGTCCCTGTTCATGTTCAGGCTTTTCACAACACTTGAAACCCAGCACTCGCTCCACTCTACGGTTTCCAGTGCGCACAAGTTTGCCTGCTCGGATAGATAACAGTTATAGTTACACAATGTCGCACAAGTGTGCGCTCAGTCTCCTCCATGTGTGTGAGCGGTGCAGTGGTTTATGTCTGCGTGTGGACGGATGCTCTGACTGCAGTCACATTCGGGGAAAACAAGTGGCCACGGCACGGACTGTCACGCAGGACAGCTCTCCACTCAATTCACGTCAAACGCGGCTGTCGACTGTTTCTTACCAGAAGAAAATCTTTGAGAGAAGATTAGCCGAAGCCGAAGGATTATCCTTCTCCTGCTTCCGCAGAGGTTCCATGCCTCCGGCAGTAAAAACAAGCAACCTGAGCACTTTCTCTGCAGGATGTTTGGCGGAGGGATATCGGTTGGAACTTTGGATAGCAAGAAGACTATTACTTAAACAAGGGCAACCGCTTCTGCAAACTCCGGCGTCAGTTTATATACTTATCAAAACCTGGTAAGGCGTTAACAACACGAGAATGCTAGGTGAGCGCGCAGCTGCGCTGCGGAAATCCCCGCCCACAGGTTTGGGACTGGTTGACGTCAGTTTCAAACACTTCCCTCATGAAGTCGGAGTACAGCCCCAGGCGTCGGCGGTCCGTTATGTGCTCCTCTGAAAAGAAAATAATCCCCAAAGTTAAAAAAAAAAAAGGCTTAGACACGTGTGTCTAATTCCTTTGTTACACAACAACCTGGTCTGTTACCAATACTTGCTGTAATTATTTAAAGTTATTGTAAGTGCAAACCAAACACTCCACTTCCTCCTGCTGCATCGTCACATTCGATTTGGGAAACCACACTCGAAGTTTACTTTGAAGTTTCCACGAGAAGTCCTGTGCCTCGGTCAGTTCTTGTAAATTCTACGCAATAGTGGGAACACCGTGGAAACATCTGTGTAATACAGGCATTATATGCACCGTATAGTTCCATTTGGAATAAAGTTGAATTAAAAAAAAGTCGAAACACAGAGGTGGGTAGTAGTTTATAAACAGCCAAATCAGACGTTATCATTGTTGACAACAGTCGGGATTATGTGCTGCCATTAGAAGAAAAGCAAATGATTCAAAAACTGCATCCTCACTATAAACTTTGGCATATACTACTCTGTGAGAAGCCAAAAAGTCAAAAATAATGAGTTGTTTCGTTTTATTTTTAACTCAAAAACACGGAATACTTTTCTTTAAACAAAGGAAAACTGGGTGATAATGGGTTGGCCTAAGTACGACTAAAGGGGTAACACAGACTTGATGTTAATATTTATCCTCATGGAGCTGAAGATGCTAAATGTATTTGTTGGTCACATGCAGAGGAAGGATAGTGATTATATCAGACAAAGGATGTTGAAGATGGTGCAGCGGGGCAAGACGAAAAGAGGAAGACCAGAGAGAAGGGTAATGGATGTTGTGAAGGAGGACATGAAGACAGTCAGGGGACTCAAGGGACAGGGCAAGATGGAGTCCGATGGTCCACTGTGGTGACCCCTAAAGGGAGAGGACCAAAGAAAAAAGTGTTATGTAGATAAATTACATCTGATATGGAGCTGAATCGTCTGGACACATGTCTGGAAAAAGTTCCCCACCCTAGCTTTAACATGTACTCTTTGTAGATAACTAGGAAAATGCTATCTTGTCTTGTGTTGTTTTTGCTTTGTTATGACGCGATGGTGAAAACCTGTGCTCAATTATAACACAGGCCTAACATCATACATTGTGCAAGTATTTCATTACACTAAAAAGTAAAACTGAAGAAATGCATATATCAAAACATTTAAATGTTACTGAAAAAAATATTGTCTATATATAATATTATTATATTGTATCTTATATTTTGTGATCATAAATTTGTATTACTTTTTCTTGGCATGGTACACAACCGAAAGTCAAGTTTCACAAACAAAAAAAACAGGGTTCATTGAACTTCAGTTGAATGTGGAATGTGTTAGAAGAGGTTTTCCACCATAGATGTCATGTCTGCAGAAATAATCTGACATCTGTCTAAAGTACTGTATATTTTACAGGAAACTGTGGCTGTTTTTTAGAACAAAAAAGGGAGGCAAGTGCCATATACTATGACGTTCCTTATTGTTAAAAAGTAGAATTTCCTTTATTTTGAGTTATTATGAAATCTCTGTAGCTCCTGGATAATTCTGTTATCAAATTACTTCCTCATTTATCACCACACTTAGCAAGTTGGCGTGAAGTCTCAAGTTCATATTTTGCTTTCTCCCTTTATTGTTCACCTGCAAGATTTAAACGTTTTGACAGGTGTAAACTGAATTAGGACGTGAGCTGATACTGCATTTGTTATATTCTAGTCAGGAACTCCTCACTCTCACATGGGTATAACAAAAAACAACACATATAATCTGACAATCATTAGTTATTTTTCACAGATATTGCATGCAGAAATAGATGAACAAGTAGCTGGACTTTGTCCCATTGTTTGTTTTTAGGTTTACTGATTACTCTTTTATTATTTTTTATGTTAATATAATACCTGGTCTCATGTTTTTAGACTAAAACATGGAAACACAGAGGAACAATTTCAAATACTGCTCGCCAAAATGTAATGACTAACTGCCAGCTCATGCTTCCTTTACTAGTTCACTTCCAGACACATGTCTCTCTCCCCCACCATGAGAGATGAAGGTAAGATATCTTGTCTGTAAATCATCTCAGTGAAAACACATGTCCACAGTGTAATTTGCCTGCCTGGGGTGATTCTTGAATCTGCCAAAGACTGTATAAATATCCCAACAAATGTCAGGTTTACAGATTTTGGCTTTTATCAGCGGCCTTGCTGGGCTGGGTGCCACTATTGGTGCCACAGTGTCCAATGAATGGAAGGCCACCAGCCGGGCATCCTCAGTCATCACAGCGACCTGGGTGCTACAGGGTCTGTGGAATAACTGTGCTGGAAATGCCATCGGAGCGCTGCACTGCAGACCACATCACACTATCCTTCAGCTAGAAGGTAAGTTCAGATCTCGGCTGCTGCTTCAGTATCTTATCACCATTGTTAGTCTCAAAAACTCTCATGGTTAAATATTGTACTGGTTAGTTGTTAACATATATTGAAAAAGAGTATGGTATAAGATATCGTGTGTACATTGCAATGAACATAAATTCAATGGAAAATATTCACCATTATCACTTTGGTTCTAAAAGTATACAATAATAGTAATAAAATTGTCAAGGTATATTATAATGCTGTGAAGTTCCTTCAGTGCTCACCATTTAAAGATCAAATTGTTTTGTTCATATACTGTGTCCAGGTTTAGTCATCTAACAATAAAATTAACTTAAGGGTTAAGGGTGGTGAATTGGAAATGCCATACTGAGTCACAGAGGTCAAGTAGAGGAAGTAAACAAAGTTGAAGCAACTTCCAGAGAAAATTATATCCTAACTCAAAAATGTACATGTAGTAACTAAATTCAAATTGCAGTATTGTGCAGTATTTGTTGGATTTTTTCTTTATGGTGCTGTTAACTGGTTTTCTCCTCCTCTATATAATGGCCAGACCATTTTATTGGTTAGGAATGGCTTGAGTATTATATGAAATATAAAATGGGAAGTTACACTAAATACAGTAATCAGTAACAACCCAGAAATTAACCAGGTTCATCAAGTGTTTATCAAAACAATGACATACTACTACAATTTGCACAGCCACTGAAAGCGCTTTTGTTCACATCATAAGGGTGTCATGAATTCCCTTTTTTGTGTTTGTCACTGTAATCCTGGCAGAACCTGGAGTATATGTTTAGACCAATGGTAACTTTCACTTGTTACAGGTTAATACAATATAAATTTTATATTCATAATTATAATTATGTATTTTCCTATGATATTGTTTCTGTCACATATCAAATTATTGCTTTAATGGGCATAATGTACCCCTCTAAACACACATGCATCATTGGCTACTCATTGATGATCAGGGCCAAACTCCTCCCTGTAGAATATAACAGCCCACAACACATTAACTATCAATCCCAGCCCTTCCATTCAACTTGCTAGTGCTCAGCCGAGCCACATTTCGACAAACTTTGCTAGCTAGGTTTACCACTCATCAATTGTAGGTCCAAATTCAGTGCAGGCCCCAGCTGAGAACCCCTCTCTGCAGTATGAGCAGCATGCTTCAGGAGATCTTGGCCTTCATATTGACAACTTCAGGGTGGGTGCTGGTGTCTTCCACCTTGCCGATGGACTATTGGAAGGTTTCGTCTCTTGATGGAACAGTAATCACCACTGCTACCTACTGGTCTAATCTGTGGAAGACCTGTGTCACTGATTCAACTGGCGTCTCCAACTGCAAAGACTTTCCCTCAATGCTAGCCCTGGATGGTCGGCTGTTTTTCATCTCAGTTGGATACTTGGTGTTTCTGTGCTCATTTCTTGACCTCTTACAAAGGTTTAATTAAACCATGTTGCTTTTCCTAGGTGTTAAGCACTTTGTTGTCACTGTTGTTATTTCCTAGCCTACTTTCCTGTTTCATGCATCACTGTTTCTTTCTTCCTTATAAATGTGCACTTTACCGTCTTTGCCCGTTACAATAGACATTCAGGTCGAACACCACTGTGAGCCAGGACTGGATATACAATACACAGTCTCTTAAAGACAAATGCCAGTGTGCCAGGAGCAACAAATTTACTTAACACTGTGTAAATGTTCAGCCTTAATGCTGTGAAGAAAATTTATTAAGAACCTCCGGCGGTTTCTATCATGGCTCACTAGTTTCAGCACGTTAACTTCTCAGGTAATTATTTACTTCAAAATCACATCTGAATGGGTCATTTCATACCAAGGTAGTCACTGGCCAGAGTGCTTGAAAACAATTATGGACACATGGCAAATTTTATTTCTTGCTTAATGTGTAAATTGGTCGCAAGGTCAATGTAACATGCACTTTTGAGATGGAAGGCCAGTCCTCAGAACACAAAGTCCAGAATCTACTCTTGACTTCATAGACAGTGCATGTTAAGCAGTGTTGTATGTTTGCAGGTTACATCCAAGCCTGCAGGGGACTGATGATTGCTGCAGTCTGTCTGGGGTTTTTTGGATCTATATTTGCCCTGGTTGGAATGAAATGCACAAAAATTGGGGGAACTGACAAAAACAAAGCCAGGATCGCCTGCTTTGCTGGTGTTGATTTTATTCTTAGTGGTGAGTATAGTGGTTCCTTTGAGTAATTTGTGTAATAGCAGTCTTTTTTGATCTACATTAATCTTATCTTATTCATCTCAGGCCTCTGCTCACTGTCAGCATGCTCCCTTTATGCACATAGGATAACATCGGAATTCTTTGACCCAATGTTTATTGCACAGAAGTAAGGATACTGTTAATTAATATTCTTAATGTTTAAAGTGTTTAAATGTGACTTTATAGATTAATTTCTCTTTATATGTCTTTTGATTTCAGATATGAACTAGGAGCTGCTCTCTTTATTGGCTGGGCAGGTTCTATTCTCTGTATTCTTGGAGGCGGCATGTTCTGTTTCTCTGTTACAGATTCCTTTACCAGAAGGTCTGTACAAGTAAAACACACCATGTTTACATTTATATATAAAATATATGTTGCAAAAAACCTGTTGCACTTATAAATTTTGTTTTCATATACTGTAGTTGTCAGATGTGTGAAGATGAATCTGTCTTCTTTCTCTTTATAGCCACAGTCAAGCAAAATATATCTACAAAGGTGCAGCCTCACATTCTCATATCTCCTCATACCCAAGAGGACATGCAAACTCTATAAACCAGAGGCCGCCTCCAGACTACAGCAGCTCCTCCAGGACCCAGCACTTTGATAAGAATGCATATGTTTGAGGGATGTGAACATAAAACAGTTGATGTCACTGGTAAATCATACAAATGTATCGTATATACATGTATATACTGTATGTCTACATGAACCCTGGTGGTTATTGTCTAGCAACAGCTAAATTTTCTCACATTCATCAGTTTATATCAAGGTTTGTGATATTTTTGCTTCCTGATTTCAGGAAATGTATATATTCTAAACATCTTCTGTCTTTAATTGTTCGCCGTGTTGACCTAAAAAAGTAGGATTGTTTTATTATTAGAAAACACACTTTTTGACCACTGTATATGACAGTAACGTTTGTAATATTTTGTAACATTTTCTATCTTTAATTGTATATCTAAGAACTATGATTTCACAAAAAGCAACCATATCATTGTTTTTACAGGGATGTGCATTCATTTCTGTGCAGTTTCACTCTCTCAGTATAAAATGGAGAAAGAAATAAAATTGATTTAAATTTATAAATCTGAGTTGCTGTTGTGTTTCTCCTCCATGTCTGCAGAGGGCAGCATTGTATAGTTTTTGCCAAGATATTTAGTCAACTCCAGATATTTAGTCAGCTCCACCTCTTTAGGACTCAAATATACATTGTTGCAGAAGAATAAAAAAACAAGTACATTTAAAATATGTTCTTGCCACAAACCATGAAGCAAAAGAGTTGTAAACCTGGACAAGAGAGAGAGAAGTGGGGTGAAAATTCTAAAGTAGGAGACACACTCCAGAGTGTTTACAGTAAACAGGTGACACAATGGTACAGAACTGTCATCAACACTGGCAGCACACCATACACACTGTCACTTCTAAATCAAATAAGTTTGACCTGCTCATCAGTCAGTATAGCAGACAAAAGTGGGTGAATCCAGACATGAGGAAACGTCTGGTGCAAATACTTGGCTTCTTGATTACATCACTGGGATGGGTGTTTGTGCTGTGTACCATGGCTATGGACTACTGGAGGATTACCCAGTTAGGAGGACAAGGAGGCTCCTTTATCATTAGGGTGGCCTGGTACTGGTCCAACTTGTGGAAGGATTGTTTCACTGATTCTACAGCTGTCACCAACTGTAGAGACTTCCCAGTGCTCTGGAGTGTCACCCGTAAGTGCTCCATATGTCGTATATACCTTCAAACAAGTTCTTCTAATGTTACTCTTTTGCTCAGCATGAATACTATGACTTTGGAAAGAAATTGAATTTATTAGAAATTAAAGACTATCAGTAGTTTTGGCCTGATATAGTTTTTGCTGATAGCAGCAGCTCTTGGTTTTGGGTCAATACATCTACAAAATTACAATTACTATGTCATTTTACTTAAATTATAATTCTTGTCTATATGGGTTATTATTTTAGTATCTACAGTAACACTATTTTCATAAAGTCATGTTGGCCAAAATGGCCACTGCTCAGAAAAAGCCTTCTATCACTTACTTTAGATGACACGCCTTTATTTATCACAACACAATAACATGAGTATCTAAGGGAGTTAGTCTTTCCTTGAGAAAGGTGTTCATTTTTAACAAAGCCTTTACTAAATTCACAACACAAGATTCACTCTGAGAAGCTGAAACTGCTGAATATCATTGCACTGCCTTGGCTGTCCTGCCTCCTCAGAATCAAATGAAAAATAGAGCCTATGGACAGATTGGACAGAGTGGACAGGGTGTTACAGTAGTTCTCAATTTCAATCAAAGTCAGAGGCTGTACTCATTCGACTGTCACACTCGGTATTATACCTACCTAATATATTTGTGTTTCTCTCAGCCTTTGTCCAAGGAGTGCGAGGACTGCTCATGTGTGGGTTGACTCTTGGGTTCTTTGCTGTCGTACTTTCCTTTCTTGGGATGGAGTGCACTTTTATTGGAGGAGGTGATAAAACCAAAGACAAAATGCTTTTTAGCGGAGCGGTATTTCATGTTGCTGGTGGTGAGTACAGGTCATGCACCCATTTGTTTATCCTCCTATAGCTAAAACAGAAGTGTTTAACACTCATCATTTCTTGGTATCAACAAAACCTCTGCACGCAGGTGTGTCAAGTATTGCTGGCTATTGCTTATACATCAACAGGATCGCCAGAACAACCTTTTCTGCCAGTATAGGGCCAGGAGTCTTAAGGTACAGTTTTTATTTTCACCCACAATTCTATTCAAACTCTAGTGTGGTCACTGAATGTAACTTTTGTCTTGTAATTGATTTATTATATCTAATTCCAGGTATGACCTGGGACCTCCCATATTTCTTGGATTAGTGGGATGTTTTTTGATCTTTTTGGGAGCTATCTTTTACGCTGTGACTGTCTGCCGTGTAATCTGTCCTGAAAGGTATGCAAAGCATCCATCTTCAAACTATTTTCTGCAGCTAAATGCGCCATAGTGCCTAATCAAGTTTTTTTAATTTTTCTTTTTACAGTAAAGTGGCGTATGCCTATGGGGGAGGTTCATACATGGTCCCTAGGTCCAGAGGAAGAACATACACTGGTTACTACAAACCTTCATGGCAGTATGGATCATATCTAGGATCAGGACGCTCCAACAGCTCCAAGATCTCAAAACTCTCTCAGACAACACCAACAAAAATGTCAGAAAGAGATGCCTTTGTCTAATA
The DNA here is from genome assembly GCA_016785285.1 of Brachirus orientalis. Lineage (NCBI taxonomy): Eukaryota > Metazoa > Chordata > Actinopteri > Pleuronectiformes > Soleidae > Brachirus > Brachirus orientalis. The sequence goes on along the minus strand of JAFBJR010019384.1, from coordinate 2,473,125 downwards.
TCTCAAAACCTAATTTGCTCATATGCTTTCAATTCTAACACCACCAGGGAAATCCCAGAAAGACACTGAAGCTTGAATCCCAATGTATTCACCCAATGTAATGGGTTATAATATGAATATGCCCCTTAGCTTATGGGCCCATTTTTTGTGATCATTCTTATTTACTTGTCTCATTTGCATGTCATGTTTTTTTGTATATAATAGACTATCATACAAAAATTTGTTTATGCTTCATTCATTCACTGTGTTTTTATTTAGTCAAACTGGGTATGTGGGACATCACCACAGTAGAATAAATAAAAATAAATAAAAATAAAAACACTGTCTGCCTAAAATTTCCCTGCTTCCCTGAATGTCCTGAATATGGATAAAAGTTAGTGTCAACACTTGTGTATGTGATGAGACTTGTTTCATTTTTTTTCCCAGTGAAACATTGTCTCCAGAAAATTATATTTCCGCAATAATTGATGTTTGATTAAAAAAAAAAAAAATTACTTTTTTATTAAACAATTTGTGGCACCTGCATTTTCTATAACAAAAAAGATACGTATTTACATGTCTACAGATGTGTGTAAAATTTTGTGTAAATCCCCTCTACCTTTGTGAAAGATTAGTAAAATGTCCAAACAAGTTGGGTGGAAATTATGCTGAGTTCATGCTGAGAGACTCCTGGTTACGGTTTACCAACAACAAACAGATGACCAAAGTGACCTTTATAAAACACAGGCAAAATATGTAATGATATACACAAATTACGTCCCTGCATATTTTTTGGTCAAGCCTCATCCATAAAACTGATGGTCCGTGGTCAGCGTCAATTTGAGTGCATCAGGTGCGTGCAGAACTATTTTCAGCAGTATGAGCAAAATGTATCAAGAAATAGTGGCTTTCATATTGACCACTTCAGGGTGGGCACTGGTGACTTCCACTTTGCCAACAGACTACTGGAAGGTGTATACACTGGATGGAGCAGTACTCGCCACCACTACTTTCTGGTCCAATCTGTGGAAGATCTGTGTCTCTGATTTAACTGGAGCATCAGACTGCAAAGATTTTCCTTCGATGTTAGCACTGGATGGTTGGTGCTTTTTTTATTTTGTTGTTTCTATTATTGTTGACTACTTACATTTACCTGGATTTCTGTGTTTTTTTGCTTTTTCTATCAGGTACAGGGAAAGTGTGCAGATATCATTTGTGATGTGTAAATGGCAGTAGTCTGCAGTTTGCAGATGTGGCAGGGAAGCCCAAAACACAGAAAAATTAAATTAAGTGCACAATTAGCTGATCTGTGTTTTATGTTTGCAGGTTACATCCATGCCTGCAGGGGACTGATGATCACTGCAGTCAGTCTGGGGTTTTTTGGTTCTTTATTTGCTCTGGTGGGAATGAAATGCACCAAAATTGGCAGAAAAGACAGAACCAAAAACAGGATTGCATGCTTTGCTGGTGTTGATTTTATTCTTAGTGGTAAGTTAAGGTGGTTTGTGTGTGAGTACTTTTTTTTAACCTACTGACCTTGTCTTCTTTATCTCAGGTATCTGCTCACTGTCAGCATGCTCTCTTTACGCACATCAGATAACATCTGAGTTTTTTGACCCATTGTTTTTTGAGCTGAAGTAAGCATGACGTAACTGTAGATTCTTAATATTTAAAATATTGAAATGTGACTCAGTGAATTAAGAAATATTACAGCATTGCTTTTTGTCTCTAGATATGAACTAGGAGCTGCTCTCTTTATCGGCTGGGGAGGTTCTATCCTCTGTATTGTTGGGGGCAGCATTTTCTGTTTCTCCATCACAGATTGCTTTACCAAAAGGTCTGTTCAAGTAAAACATAGAATGTTCAATCAATTTTGTTGAGTCACATAGTGTACTTGTCAGATTTGTGAAGATAAATCTGTGTTCTGTCACGTCACAGCCACAGTCAAGCATTATATATTAACAAAGGTGCAGCCTCACATTCCCAAACAATCTCCTAAAACCCAAGAGGCTGCCTCCGGACTACAGAAGCTCCTCCAGGATCTGGAATGAATACGTTTGAGGAATACGAATACAAACTCGTTGATGTCACTGGTAAATCTTAAAAGATATAGCCCACTATGTCTGACAGACATGGCAGAGTGCATTTTGTCCATGGAATTGTCTAGCAACAGCAAAATTAGCTGACATTCAAATGTAGCTCATGAAAAAAAAAACGGCATTTTGGATATGTACATTTCTCACAAGTTTATAAAGTTTTAAGTGTATGATGAAATTTTACTCCCTGATTTTAGAAAATGTATATATTCAGTATATCTTTTGCATTTAACAGCTCTCCATGTTGTTGTACTTTTTTGTCATTCACAAAAAACAATTTGTCTCATGATTAGAGAGCCCGAACCATGTAATGTCTAATCTTTTATCATTTTATTTAATTTAGCTGAAATGGAAAGGTACATTTATAGATTCAAAAGAAATTTGTTGTTTGTATTTTTAATTGGAAATAAATAAAACGAATTGGTAATCTGCACATTACCTAAAGAGCTCATTCATATCTCTCAGCAAATTTAAGAGAATCATTAAGAAAGGCTTGTTGCTGTTTTCCCTGAAAGAGCACTGAAAATGTACAAATTTGTGAGATTTTTTGTAAGTTGTATGTCTTTTATGCTATGTTGTATTGATGTTTGAACTTAAAGTGTTTTAATGTTGTTTTGTACCTTGGCCAGGTCTCTCTTGTAAAAGAAATTTTATTTTCAATATGACTTCCTGGTAAAATAAAATAATAATAATAATAATCTTTTGACAATATTTTAAATTGTAAGACCTTTTTCTTTGTTTAAAATTACATAACCATTAATGATGAATTTGTACTGATTAAGGTAAAGATTTTAAAAAAGGCTGGGATCTTGTTATACTCTCACGCATTAAATAAGTCTGAAATACCAGCAGATTTTTTTCATCTTGTTTGTTTTGTCAGCAGATGACATTATTCCTCTCACATGTCTGTTGAGGTCAAACCCTGTGAAACTAAGATAAACCGCAAGGCTGTGACTTTGAAAGAAGAAACAGCACAATTTTATTTTTAGAAACTGAATATTGGATGGGTAGAATTAGAGATGCTCTGCCACTGCAGGCTTGCTCATTTTGAGAGCGACACGTTATCGGGATAGTTATGAATTAATAAATAACTTGAAAACAAAAATATTACCATAGCTCATAACATTACCATAGCTTTCTTATACTCAAGAAAACTATATTTACACTTTTTTATTTAATCAAAAACAGTCAATGAGAGCATCACTGGGAAACCTACAAATTAATATTATTATTGGGCCTTTAATCACTTTATTTTTATCAATGAATATATTATTTTTGTGTTGTTTAAACATATTCCATATGACAGAACCTGTCATTAACTTTAACTATGTTATGTTATACTGTATGACTGCTTTTTTTTTATTTTACAGTACAAAAAACAATACTGTGTGAGTGTATTATACTTCTGTCAGCCTCATGTGTAATAAAATAATGTAGTAATCAAATAATTTTCAGTTTGATGTGCCTTGTTTCATGTGTTCTATTGTGCTGTTCACATTGCATTACTCACTCATCTTCTACCGCTTTATTGTCCACATGAGGGTCACGGGGGGATACTGGTGCTTAATCCCTGGACAGATTGCCAGTCCATCGCAGGGCCAAACATAGTGACAAACAACCATCCACTCTCACATATATACGGGCAAGTTAGAGTGTCCAATTTACCTAAACTCTGAATCTGCAGGTTTTTCGACAGTGGGAGGAAACTGGTGAACCTGGAGAAAACCCACACACACAAGGAGAACATGAGAAAAAGACCCGTGATCGACCGGGTTGTGAACCCATCTTTTTGCTGAACAGGCAACCATAACAGCCATAATGAGGTAAGAATTAAATTGTACACAAGCCATGCTGGCACACGGGTCCAACCACAAACACATAATCAAGGTGTCCTTCACAAGCACAGCGAAGATAGTTCAAGGCAAAACATGTGTTGATATACACAAAACCTCATTATCCCTCCTCTGGGTGCAAGTGTCTATGGTAAAGCACCTAAGACAAGTCTTTCAGACTGACAGTACATATCCCGAGCTTGTGTCGTGGCGGGGATTTGTCCTTTTTCGGACTAGTGCTTCAACTTCACAACAAATATGGGTTACAGAACTGTGGTGATGTACATGGAGATTGGTTGCTTTGTGGTCTGTGTATCTGGATGGATCCTGGTTTGTTCCACAATGCCAACAGAAATTTGGACATGGTCTGAAGTGGACAGCATAGTCCTGACCACTTCAAACTACTTTTCCAACTTGTGGAAGGATTGTATCTCTGATTCAACTGGAGTATCTGACTGTAAAGGGATTCCATCAATGCTTGCTCTGAACTGTAAGTAAAATAAATTTCAGCACAAGGAATAATGAATTTAGCACGTTTACCTGCATTTGTAGTGGTGTTGATCATGCCTTTGTCGCTCTTGGACAGGGGACATTCATATGTGCCGAGCTCTCATCATCATCGCTATTATTTTGGCTTTCTTTGGATCAGTGCTGGTCTTAGTGGGAATGAAGTGCACAAAGATTGGGGGATCAGAGATTGCTAATGCAAGAGTAACCTTCGCTGGGGGGATGAATTACCTTATTGGAGGTGAGACATTACACAAAGAGTTATTTTACAGAGGTAAGCGGATGACTCATTTTATCTTAAATGTATATTGTTTCAGGGATGTGTTCTATGGTTGCTTTCTCCTATTATGGAAACAAAACCGTAGCAGAATTTCAAGATCCTAACTACAGAGCCCAGAAGTAAGTACAATAACTAATAAATTTAACAAAGTAGTTTTATTAATGTGTATCTCTATGAGCCAAGAACTGTACCATAATGGATTATTCAGCTTGTTTTATGTTGAAACATTGGACAAGATAGTAAATATCCCTTTATTTATTGGCAGGTTTGAAATAGGCGTTGGTGTCTTTATTGGCTGGGGAGGCTCCACCTTACTTGTTGTTGGAGGTCTTATTTACAGTATCTTTGCAGGGAAGGAAGGGTGCCAGTCAAGGTAAAAAAAAAATGAAAAAAAAAAACATTTTTTTTCCCCACACACCATTTCTGTTTAACTCTTACCCCCACCATTATCTGACATCTGCCAATACAGAAAAAGTTATTTTATTTAATTTCAGCTCAAAACGCTACCCTGCCTACCAATTCGCTGATGCCTACACGGGTGTCCCAACAATAAGAGAACCCGTGTATTTGACTCGCACCGAGGTGAGTGAGAGTCGAAAATCTAGAATGCTCGGTGGCAGCAGAGACAGCAGCATCTCTGGCCTGACCAGCATCACCAAGACGATGGCTAGCAGTGCATCTGGAGTGACGACTATCACCAAGACCACAGCTAGCAATGCATATGTCTGACTTGATTTGTGGAACTTGATTATTTGCTATGTTCTTCACAAAAAGAGTAATTTAAGGATAAGTCTTTACACGAGCTTTAAAAGTCTTTGCAACAGGAAACAAGAAGCACAATTGTTAGTTAACTACTAATAACGGTCATGAGACTAAGGGCTCTAATTTCGTACACCAGGCCAGGCGCAGCGCCAAGGGGTTTGTCCTGGCGCAGTTTCTTGCACAGCGCAGGGGGCACAGCCGGGCACAGCCAGGCACAAGTACTCCTCTGTCTCGCCTCAGTCTCTCCTACCAGCAAGTAGCAAAGAGAGGGAGAGAAGACGTGACTGGGTTTAACACAGTCTTCACCAATCAAATGAGCTCCTCTCCTCACCTTTAAATGCACTGCGGTGAGGCGCAGTGCAAGTTTCATTTCGCCATGGGCCTTGCGCTGCACCACGAAATTAGAGCCCAAAGACTCTAAAGCAGGAGTCTTCAACATTTTTCAAGTCAAGGACCCAAAACTGATGGCCTTATAATAAAGGCCTAGTGCCATAAATAAATATAAATCTTTTTGTTATTGTGCATTCAATACTAAACTATTCAAATACAGGTTTATATATTCATGTTTTTTTCATTTTAAACATGTGTAAGGTGTAGTGAGTAGGTGGCGTTGATACTGCCACTTATAAACATGTTAAACTTAAATAAAATCATGAAAATGGAGGTGGACCCAAAAAAGGGAAAGACTAGAATAAAAAGCATGGCATCACGAGGGATGCCATGAAGACGGAGGACGTGGAGAATGAGGAGATCAGCAATGTCAAGGGCTGAGGGGAGTTTGGGGAGAGGGATAAAATTAACGCATTTGGAAAATCTGTCCACCATGGTGAGTATAACAGTATGTCCATTGGAAGGGGGGAGATCCATAAAAATGTGAGACCAGGGGCAACTGGGTATGGGAAGGGGATAGAGAAGGCCAGCAGGAGGGTGGTGGGAAGACTTGCCTTGAGGTCAGGTTCCATCCTTTGGGCCTCGCATGTGACCCTCTCGATGTCCCAGGAAGTGGCACCAAGTGGCACCAAGTACAAAATCATGAAAATGGAGGTAAACCCAAAAGCAAAAGACTAGAATAAAAACCGTAAGCAAGAATTTATTTACAAAAATCAACAAAAGGTAAACCAGTCCAAAGAATGTTAAACAAACAAAAGGCGCTGAGGCTGGCCAGCTGGTGAGGCAGAGCCCAGGAAAATGGTTTCTAGAAAAAAAAAAAAAAAAAGGAAAAAGGTCAGTGATGGAAAAAATACGCAAGGGAAAAAGTAGAAACACGTTTCATGGAACACAGTTTCATGGAACACAGTTTCATGGAGCTGAGTGATGTGGAGTTACCGGACATGCAAAACATGACACATTGACACTGAGGAACAGGAAGTCTGGGTATAAATAGGCAGAGCTTGATGAAGCGATTTTAAACAGCTGCAACGTTTACACTCTCCGCCCAGCCGACCAGCCAGCCTCCTAGAAAAAAAGGTAAGAAAGCAAAGTAGGGAACAAAAAGGGAAGTTAACAAAATAAAACAGGAAATGAAATAAACAAAGCTCAACCGGCCAGGAGGCAAAACATGACAGTGTACATTTAAATTTGTGGAGGCAAAAATTATTTTAAAAATACAGAAAATTGTTTAATCAACCAAAGATTTTTGCAACCCCATTTCTTTTCAGGTGCACTGAATGTTCAACAATATACACTCATATTTAATGTGAAGGAAACAATGAATTCTGCTGTTATTTATAAAGATGGTTTATAAATCATATAGAATCAGATAGATGCTTTCAATGAGACATTGTTGAATATTGTACAATGCTTTTGTAATTTATTATTAAACAATCATTTTGATGTTGATTCATCACAGAAAGTGCATTGATTCATGAGTATCAATAATGTTTTGAATAGTAGCTTCGACCGGATGTTTATGGAATCAAAATTTTTCCAAATTTTCCCAAATTCTCCCGTGCCATTAGGCCTCACGTGGCATTGATGCATACTAAACAATGTGTGCAAACTCAGTGACCACATGCATGCCACCAAATAAACTGGGAGACTCTGTCTGGAAACTTTTTTGTTTTCATTTGAGATTTTGGATTAAAGTCACTGCATCCCACTGTCAAGGTAACATACAGTACATACATATTTCACATACCCCTCTTACAGTTTGGGTGAGGCACCAAAGCGCCTATCACCGACATTCTCCATAAAGCACATATGAATCCCAACTCTAACCAGAGCCTCAGTAATTAGGTCCTGCATCCTTAGGACTAGGCATTGAATTCCATTCGAGCCAAAGCCTTATCCCCAACGTTTACTATAATCAAGTAATGTTAAACTTTTACCTTAACTTAAAAGCAGTTCATATCTTAGCCCTTAACCTGACCAGTTTCTGAGAAATGATGTTCTGCCACATTTGGACCAGTTAAGAGGTATGAAACACAAGTGTAAACACACGCACAAACGTTTGTGCAGCATTTGTAGTGAGGACCCTGGACATAATGACATAATGCATTCCATAGCCCCCAACCCTATCCTTAACCATTATAACAAAAAGCCTAACCCTAACCCGTACCATAACCTAAACCCAATTCCAAATATCAATCCTAAAACGAGGTCTTAAACACAACTTAAAACACAACAACATTGGCTGAAAACATGACATTAACTTAAACCACTACAACAAAAGCAGAAAACGTGACATTAACAGAAAACACATTAACTTAAAACACAGTTAATGCTGTTGTCTTTTCTGCCTTTGGTGTGTTTTAAGTTAATTTGTTGCGCTTGTGTTTTTTCTTTGTGAAACCAAGCGCTCGCTCCCTCTCTCTCTCGCTCGCGCTCTCTCTCTCTCTCTCTCTCTCTCTTCCTTTAATGCTGCCGTGGCTCCTCTCCGTTGAACCGTCGTAGGTGGGCGGGGCCGTCCGAACCATCCAGCCAATCACAGTCACCCACGATCGGTCGGCTGCGCGTTTTTTTTTTTTTTTTTTGCTCTTCTGTGACTGTGGGAAAAGAGAAGCCGATGGTCACAGCCACTCGTCTATCAGCGAACTAACGCGAACTTTTTAGCTGACGTAACTTCGGCCGTTAAGTCCGTGGGACGTCGGGAGAAAGAGGACGACCGTCAGACCCACAGTTAACCATGGTGTCCATTGACCGTGCCGCCCACAGAGTACTGACATACATCCCGTATGTACTCGTCTTGATTGACATGAGATATGAAGGTAAGAAGTTGATTGGAACTCTGCTCTGCACGAGGGCAACCAACGCTTTTAGAAACCTTTCACGTGAGGACATTCTGTAGTAATCCACTTCATCGTTGGCTGACGTCACGTCAAGCTAGCGAGGTGAGCTGTCATGTGTGTGTTTCCTGTCACACTTTTATAAAGTTTCCCATTTTGTCACGATAGTCAACGATGTTTGCGTTGGTTTAAACTGATACTGACTTACAACAAAACCCTGCCCGTTACAAGTCAGCCGTCACTATTGCGTGAACTTTACACATTTAATGTTTGAGCGTTGTCATTCGCGTTCATCACACAGAGGTTTGCTTGTTTGTTGAGGTTCCCATCAGCCACTGTATTGTTACAAGATGCACGATATTATCGGCACGATATCGGCAGGTCTTGGTGTGTTTGCAGATATTCGACAATACACATAAACGCCAGTATAGTATCTGCCTATACCGACGTTGTGACAAAATCACTCTTAATGAAATGATCAAATATAAGAACAAACATTACAAAACATATGTTAAACCTGAATCTGAGGTCGACTGATGGCAATGCAAATCTTAAACAATCGGGGCAACTGAGAGGCTCTATGATGTTTTTTGTCTCCATCTGATAAAATCTGATAAAAGCAGAATCAGAATACTTTTATTATCCCGAAGGAAAAAACACACTAATCAGATGAAAAAACAGGATTATTCAGTAGACTCGTGGGTTTACAGCAGGGGTCTCAACTAAAATTTTAAGAAAAAGACATCATAATATTTATGATGGTATTTCACATAATTTCAAAAGTGTTTGTTTTGATGGAATGATAAATAATCCAAAATATAACCGTCTTTGTGATGCAAAATGAATCTATTAATAAGAAAACACAAAGAAACAACTTATTATAACTTGATCTTAAGTGTCAGGCCTCATGAAATTGACTGGGGGGCTGCATGTGGCCCACGGGCTTCAAATTGGAGACCTCTGGTTTATAGGCTTTAAAGCTGTTTTTCCCTTAACTGAAACTTCATGAATGTATATACGTACATTATAATTCACTTTAACAAACAGAACATGTAACAATAAACGCTGCAACCCTTAATAACCACTGTCAAAACCTCTTTAATATAAAAGCTCAGTAGAAACTTATTTCAGACATAAATCATAAATCCTTAACTGACTTTGCTTGGCCTATTTACACCACTGCATTTTAACTTTGACAAAATATCTTCTCAGGTGGTACTTTGCATAAAAAGCTTGCAAACCACTGGTCTAGAGTATTTCTTGTTTTTCATGTTTTGTTAATCTGTGATCACATGCCCAGTATTATGTGTGTCCTCCAGGGGTGAAATGTGGTCGAGATGGGAGCGTGGACAATCATATGGAGATGGGGAAGAAACTACTCGCTGCTGGCCAGTTAGCAGATGCCCTCTCTCATTTCCATGCTGCTGTAGGTAAGTGTCATAAACCTGTCATTTTGTTATGTTTTTATGCGAAAACATGGTGCCAGTTGAAACGTTTGCACTTACATTCTCATGTTCTTTTGTCAGATGGAGATCCAAAGAACTACATGGCCTACTACAGGAGAGCCACAGTGTTTCTAGCAATGGGGAAGTCAAAATCTGCACTGCCAGACTTGAGCAGAGTCATTGAGCTCAAACCAGACTTCACATCGGTAAAACCTTTTATCTTACATGAATTTGTCTGCAATTTATTTTCCCTCAACATTGTTATGCCACACCCTCTCCAAAAAATAATACACTGTAGATGATCACACAATAGGGAGATAAATAGGAATTAGTTAAACCAATACATGGATATGACGTGTAAACATTAAAAATCATGTAACTGTGTAAAGAGAGGTATGTGACCAGAACGCCAGCGAGGGCTGACATGTCTGCCATGCAGGTTGTAAATGTGACATACTCAGCTTAGTTGTTTTGTTGAAAATTGCTAAGAAAAAAAACTGAATTGCATTTATTTTGTTATCAGTACATACTCAAGTTTGTGATCTCCGTATAGAGCTGTCCCCAGAGAGGGACACATCACAAATAATAGTATTTGGCCGTTACGTACAGTATGTACTTCAATTGAAAAAAGAAAAGGGGAAAAAAAGCAACTGTTCATTATATTTTAGCAGAGCAACGTGTGTTTTGTCATTTAAATCTTTCAGTTTTTCTCTTTAGTGTTATGGCTTGATAATTTCATCAGTACACTGTTTGGCTGCACTGTTTGTTTTGTGTTATTCCCCAGTTACAACTATGTGGGGAAACCAGTTAGCTGTGTGAATAAGTTTTTATTTTCAATCTTTTGATGAACAAGTTCTCTCTCTCTCTCTCTCTCTCTCTCTCTAACAGGCACGACTTCAGAGAGGAAATCTCCTTCTGAAGCAGGGAAGACTTGATGAAGCAGAAAGTGATTTTAAGAAGGTGGTAAGTAAAGCTTTGTAATGTCCAGTTTGAACTGAGAAGTCCGATTGAAAGAGAAGCAGGATTAAAGGAAAGTCTCCCTTATTTCTCTAAGTCTGGCTCATTTAAGTGGGAGTTCTGTTCCATCATTTTTTTTTTCAACCTGGGCCCTATGTTTATAAATGTGGGTGTATATGTGAATGCTACTTACAAAAGGTTTCATTTCAGTGAGTCTAGTAAGTCAGGTCCAGTGGATAATATCTGGCAGCATCCGTGACAGGCGGCACTGGTTGCAGTGTAGTCTCTATGGGGCAATCTTGCAAGAGCTATGTCCGAGTTATTGCCATAAAAAAGTGATTGATTTCACCATAAATGGCCCGGATTGTTATTGTAAGAGTCTGGAAACATGACTCTTACAATGAAGGTCGAAAAAAACTTAATTCTCCTTTAAATGGGTCACAGCTGAGTTACCATTGTAACTTATGCTGGGGAACAAGTCTGCTCCAGACAAGGGTAACTGTCGAGCTGTGTTTAGCTTTGTCTCAAAGAATGTGGAAAGGTGGAAAAAGACTCAAAAAAATCGTTCCTTCAGGTGAATTCTGCGCTCCCACTTCTAAAGCACCTCACTCACTCACTCACTCACTCACTCACTCGCTCACTTATTCACTCACAGGTCGCCTGTCCATCACAGAGCCATGTAATAAGTCATGTAATAAAAAAAAGAACCTCTTAAAATCCAATCTAAGCATTTTCATTGTCTCCACAATAAATAAATTAAAACCTCAACAAAATTGCAAAAGTCAAACATTAAATTCAGCGAGTGGCAACAGAAAATCACAGAAATCAATTAAAAAGTACATGGTTATATTTCAGTAAAAAAATAAATAAATAAATGCCTTATTGCATTTTCCATTCATTCCACAATTAAGAGGCCAAAGTAGTGGTCAATACCTTTTAATATCTTTCTCCCCGGGTCCTGTGGAGATCATTTCTGTTGACATGCCCCCATTTATTCCTTTAATTTGAGGTGGTCCTTGATTGAAGTTCAGAGCCAGCCCCTCTGCTGGTGTGAGCTTTTCGGATGGAGGCCCCCTCACCCTACGGAGCAGAAGCTTACAAATAGGATAATTTAATATCCAACCAAATAAACCTACTATGCCAGGAAACGTGGGGTCAGCATGTTGGTTATACTTCTGCCACACACTGAGAAGGTTCTTGGATGCCCTTCGTGACGCAACCGTCCCCATCTATCCAGGAGTACACTTGATGTGGCCCCCAGTGGCTGAGTTATATTCATATATTATTTAGAAATATAAGAGCTCGTATTAGAACCCTCTGATGAGGAGCATAAAACCATTTTCTCAAGTCCAAAGTCTTTTTGCCATTTGCCTTGGCTACAATTATGTTATTTCTCATGATAGACTGCTGTAATTACAATAATAAGTAATTGATATAACGTCGCTATCTTTCAGCTGAAGTCCAACCCCAGTGACAAAGAACAGAAGGAAGCCCAGAGCCAGTTGACAAAGTCAGATGAAATTCAGCGTCTGGTGGCTCAGGCTCGCAGCAGCTTCAGCAGCAAAGATTATGCAACAGCTGCTTCCCAGCTTCACACTGTCATTGAGGTAAGAGACCTACCTTAGTCAGGATTGCCAAATTCATCTGCATTCTCATGTGTAGTCACCAGTCCTGCAGTTTGTAAGAGTTCTTGTCTACCTGTGACAGACATGCGTTTGGGATGTGACTGCTCGTGAGATGCGAGCTGAATGTTTTATCCAGTTGGGAGAGATGGGGAAGGCCATCGCCGACCTTAAAGCTGCATCCAAGTTAAAGAATGACAATACCCAGGCTTTCTACAAACTCAGCACCATCTACTATAACCTTGGAGACCATGAGATGTCCCTCAAGTGAGAACAATTTTAACTTTTTTTTTTTTTTTTGAGAAGAAGCTCTCATACTTGTATCAAAATTTGTGACTGAAAGAAACCTTCAAATTTCTAAGCTGTTTTCAAATTTCTAAGATTTCAGGGAATGGTGCAAAGGAAAATTAACAACATGAAGAAGTGATGTGAACGATGTAATTTCTAATTCATGAGTAAAGCTGTTGTTTCGAGTATATTTTGATTTTGTAGTCATCTACAAAATAGGTCTCAAACTCTAGTTAGGTCAGTAGGAGGCCGGTCAAGTGGAAAAAAAGTCAACATTTTTAAGAAAAAGACATCAAAATAATATTTATGATGATATTTCACATTATTTCAAAATGAAAGTGTTTCTTTTGATATGGAACAATAAATAGTTCACACTATGAATATATTTATGATGCAAAATGAATTCATCTATTAATAAATTAATAAAACAAACACAGAAATAACTTGATATTAAGCCACATCAAATTGACTCGGGGGGCCGTATGTGGCTTCAATTTGAGACCTCTCTGCCTTACAGGATTCCCATGGGTCCTTGAAATCCTTGAAAGTTTGATTTTGGAAAAACAAATTTCAAGGCCCTGGAAAGTTTTTGAAAATTGAATTAAATAGATACAGTATGTGTCACTGAAAGTGCAAGAAAGAAATGAAGTGAAATGTCTGTAAATGTCTCCCGCCGCCAATGTGCGCCTTGTTTGTTACGACACCTCTGGCTTGCCCAAGATCCCAGGGACAATCACTTGGCCAGATGCAGAGCATGTTGCAAATAAATAAAAGTGGACACCGTGGGCTAAGCGGCTCTTACAATTTGCTGTCCCATCTTAGCCCGTGTCAGCACATTCCTCTTTGAATTTGAGGAAATTGTTCCTGGAAAGTCATTAAAAGGTCCTTGAATTTAAGTGTCTATTTAAGTGAAGGACACTTGTCACTTTATCTTCAAATGATTCATGATTTATGTACAAAGTCAGTCATGTACTGTAAAAATGCCGATGGGGTAAGCAAAATGAAATGCACATCTGGAGTGCACCTGCTAAACAGAAACTAGCGAGGAGGAAGTATCAATAATCAATTAATCTGTCGATTCTTTTCTCGATTATGAGAGGACAGTGTTTACCGAAACCTGGAAATGTCTCGTTTTGTCCACAAACCAAAATTTTTTTTTTTTTTTATTTAGTTTTTATCAACAAGAGTACAATATGGTAATTTTCATCGTTACTTTCTTTAACATTTACAGCTATAGTAGTTTTACTTGCAAGATAAGGAAACAGACAGAAAGAGAAACAACAACAAACAAACAAACCAACAAACAAAAGTACAGGTGCAGTGTTTGCCCCTGTGACGGATGGCATGTGACACATGTATGAAGTACATATGCAAGTAAGACTTGACTTAGGTTCATGACTTAGAAGTCATGAACCTTGTTGTAGTGGTACTATGGCAGGAACACGTTGTTCAAAAAAGCAGCTTTCACGAACGTGTAATTACCTCCAACTGATGCAGTTCCCAAACTTTTTCAGTCCATTTATTGTAGGTGGGAAAAATTATTTAGTTTAATCATTTCCTTTTTATATGGAGCGAAGAAACCAGAACCTATTCACATTTAAGAAACTGAAACATCTGAAATGCTTGTTTTACTTATTGAAAAAAAGGAAAGTGACATAGCTGACATTTAATTTAGTAATGGATCAGTTATCAAATAATCGTGGCAGCCCTATTAACTATCTGTCTGTGACAGATATTTGTTTAAATGCAGTGTACCTTCGACAATAACCCCAAACTTAAATGGTCTCACCAAAGTCGTTTTACTGAGTCTGTTGTGTGTGTACTTGTCATTTCCCTCCGCTCGGTGCGCATCGGCAATAATGCATGTGCAGTACGACAGAAATGTGCCTGCTGTAACGTCTGTTACCCTCTTCCTCCTCCTCTGATCTGCAGTGAGGTGCGCGAGTGCCTGAAGCTGGATCCTGATCACAAGCAGTGTTACAGCCACTACAAGCAGGTCAAGAAGCTCAACAAGCAGATCCAGTCTGCAGAGGCACTCATCCAAGAGCAGAGGTGTGTGTTCTTGTACTTGCTGCAGAGTGAGGACCAAAATTCGTATAATTCCTACAAAGTGAGGACATTTTGGAAAAAGTGAGGGCATTTTGGCTGGTCCTCACTTTTTTTTTTTCACCCCTTAAAATGGCTTTTTCAGGGTGAAGACTTGGTTTTAGGGTTAGGGTTAGAATTGGCAGATGTGCAAACTAGCTCTAGCACAGCTGCTTCCTCGTCGTTAGCCACCCCCAGCTTTTTAGAACCAAAAACAAACACGCTAATTCCTTATTTATGTGAATGGAATGGATCGCAATTGACGTATTCCAGATATCACATTCGCATTGTTAAATCAGCAGAATAACGGAGTGGCGTGATGTCTGGGAAGATAAGACGGCACAGATGGTAAGCAGTTGAGGTCGACCAGCATGATTTTACATAATGTGTAATAATTGACCGATTTTTAATTAAATGACATATCGTCCCGATTAAGCCTCTCAAATGATTAATCTCTCCATCTCCACTAAGCAGTACAAAGAGTTGGGTCAAATCGGTGTTTTTCTTTTAATGCCAGTGGTTTTATGGTCTCTATATAATATAACATTATTTAAATTACTAGTTTAACCCTGTGTGATTGCATCAGGTTACAGATGACTGTTCTTGTGGGGTGTGACACAGTCATTTTCTGTAGAATGCTACAGAAGGTTGGTTTGTTTGTGTATCTTATGCTATGTTTTGATTATATTATGAAAATGAACTATTTCCTGTATATGTTCACTTGTTGATTTTCAAGCATGTGACGGTGTTTCAGGCAATTCGCCTTCATATTTACATTGAACCTCTACTGTATCTTTATTTTTTTTTACCTATGTGTGAAGATTAATGGATCCAGCTGCAAAAAACTGTAGCAAACTATAGTAAAAATAGCAAACTATAATGATCCATGTTACAGTCTGCTGTTTAACCAGTGTAGTTTAAAACTTAAGACTTTCTTCTTGTTTTTTTAGGTATGAAGAAGCCGTGAGCAAATATGAGGCGGTGATGAAGACCGAGCCCAACGTGCAGCATTTCTCTCAGCTCTCCAAGGAGCGCATCTGCCATGCGCTAGCGAGGGTGAGCCCCTTCACTGCCGTGTCAAGGTTCATCACCTCACTCCTGTGTTTGGTTACTCGGTATACTGTGTCTGACCACCTCATTTCCTCTGTGCCATGACCAGGGCCAGCAGGCCGGCCGAGCTGTCCCGGTGTGCAGCGAAGTCCTCAAATCGGACCCAGAGAACGTCAACGTGCTGAAGGACAGAGCTGATGCTTACATTCAAGAGGAACAGTATGAAGAAGGTAAGCCCGCCACACGAAGCTGGGTCCAATCTCAATGTCCCTGCAAAAATCCTCAAGCCCTGAACTCTGACAGTCTGTTAATGTCACCTAATGTCACCTGTCACTAAGTGTCTGTCAGAGTGCGAGAGTTTTTGTTATTCACTTTTGATTGACTCAAAGACAAAAAATGTCATCATTGTTCAAAAATGATCTCTCCTTCGATTGTTTTTAAACATTGCCATTAAGGTTGCAGATTGGTTTGTCAGCTACACATTATGAACTGTGGCACAACTCACTCAGTACTTTATGACTGCGTTTATCGTAACATTTGACTGAAGTTAATGAATCTGTGTGTGAACTCTAATATTGGCCTGCATCATACTCAGACATGTTTCTGTTGATCTCCCATGACAAACTGTCGCCACTGAGTGTATATGTGGTGATAATTACCTCAACTCAGCTGCAATAGAGAGCCTCAAATAATTCACGCCATGGCAGGAGTTAAACACAAGGGGTCCTTGTAACTCTACCCAGAATTCACACTGTGAAATGAAAGTAGAAATACCCATCAGCACACCCGCATCTTGCCATCTGAGGATTAAAATCCTGTCTCATTTATCACAAACTCTCTGAACCAAATCCACCATGTTCACACTGAATTTCAGTGTGCTCATTAAAAAGTAAATAAGTGTAGATACATAAAACAAAGTTTGGTTAAATCGCATAACGATGATGCATAAAGTGTGAAGAAGGCAAACACCATCATCATCATCATCATCAGTGTGTTAGAAGTTAGTGTAGCCTGTAAGTTGCAGAGCTGCCATGTACTCATGGACATTATGCTGAATTTGCAGCACTTATTATCCCCTTAAAGCCGGTGTTGGCAGAGGCAGAATTAGTATGAAATGACAGTTTCCTGTATCCGTTGCTGAATCACACACAGTCTCAGGATGGCAGACGGTCAAACCCCCAGGAATAGTCACAGCTGTCATTTTACCTGTCACCTGATGATCTGCTGCCATCGTTCAAACAAACCAAGGGATCTTTTGTTTCAGAGTCCCCGTTTGTATTTCAAATCTTAGGTAATGATTCATAGCCTCCCAGGGTGATGCATTCATGAGTGGAGATTTTTTTTGACATCATACAAATTATAGACTGCAGATTACATGCCCTGACACTTTGAGGAGGCCCCCTGCAGATAATCATTGGAGAGGAAAGGTTATAAAGTACAGACCAGCTGCTGTGGATGGAAAATGTTAGGAATAGTACTGTTGATAGTAATGTTGGCAAATAATTTATTTTTAGGATTGGGGCCTGTTTTTTTTTTTTTTTTTTTTAATTGTAGTAGGAGATGACTGGAGAGCTACACATGGATAATTGCTGGTTTAGTACAGGGCAAGTTTTTTTTTTTTTTTTAAATTAAAATAAGCTCTCTTGATTATTTTTTTTTAAATCTGAATATTTTTTTGTTTATTTGGTCCAATCATTCAAAACGGAATCATTTTCATTTCTGGAAAAAAAACAAGGCATTTGAGAACATTGTTATTTCCAGGTTTGGGAAACACCAATCAACATTTTTCAACATTTTACAGACCAAACAAGTACTCGCCCTACATGGTACATATTTTGGGAAATGATAATGTGCATGTGTCTCAATTAATTGCAGAGACTAAAGTATAATAGATACAGAGAAATACGTACTATTGCTTGACAAAATGTATGTCTAACATTTGTCACAGCAACTCCATTTGCAATGTCACACAAAACACAAGGGATGAAAATTATCATCATTAATTGATGCAGACCGGCAGTGGTTTGCTGCTAACCTGTGCAGATCAGAGTCAGTGCACCGCTGGGTTGCGTGCGACATCCTCCCTCCTGAGACTCGCCTCCCACTGTGACACCAAAATAGCAAACTGGCACTGACAAGCAAGGAATCATAGCACTTAGGGCAAGTGCTACAAATGATCTCCGTCGTCTGATGAGATTAATTTGAAAAAAGTAGGTGTACAGATGTTTAGAGAAGGAAAACACATGACACCTTTGTTTGACGAATTCTTCAAAAGACTTTAAAACATGTGTTGTTTAGAAGTCACAAGCTGAGCTCAGAGGAGTGACTCATGTAAAGTTTCAAATAAAACTGTGAGATCGAATCACCATGGCAGTTAATGACACTCTGGAACTCTGGAAAAATGCAGTTTTAACTTCTCTTTTAAACAATTCTAGAAACATGTATGTACAAAAAGACAAAATATTCACTCTCTAACACTCATGCATCCAATTAAAACTAGCACCAGCAACCCTCTGGGCAGGTCAGCCCCAGAGTCATGACATCCTTCACCAGAAGCCCCATCAGCTCTGCAGCCACAGGAGCTGCTGGCTGAGCAGGAACACATCAGCACGTGTAGAAGCCAGAGCTCATGTGGACTTTTAAAGTGTCATAACTCATGGGTGTTTCACTCACCCCAGTACACCTCACAGGGTAAACAAGCCTCAAAGCAGCCAGTACACACACGCACGCACGCACGCGCACGCACACACAAGCAGCCTGCAGCTGCTGCAACATGATCTGAACCTTATGAGGCTTTCTGAATGAATAAAGTGGTTTACTTCATGACTTCAGTGCAAGATCAAGCACTTTCTGATGTTATGTAGGTCATGGTGTTTGTGTGTGAGAGAGGAAGATGTGAAGAAATCCACAATACTAATGATTCTGGCAACAATCTTTTTTTTATTATTATTATTTTTAGCCAGCCTGGGCTTTTTTTTTTTTTTTTTTTTCTTTAAATAATTTTTGCTAGAAACACTTTAAGTCACAACAGGCATTTTCATTCAGTTGCCCTATGTGAATTCTTGTCTGACTCATCATCTAATTGGAGGCTCAGACACTTCATCCCACAACTTGGCAGCATCCGTTGCCTTGCTCAAAGACACTTATGCCTTTACGATCCACTTCCCACTTGTTTCGTATGAATGAGCAAGATTGATCCCACTCACCATTTTTATTTTCCAGCAATCAAGGATTTCGAGACTGCTGCTAAACACAGTGAGAATGACCGTCAGATTAAAGAAGGACTGGAGAGAGCACAGCGACTTCTCAAACAGTCACAGAAGAGGGATTATTATAAGATCCTTGGGGTGAAGAGGTGAGAACTGATCACTGGACAGTTTAAAAACTTGATGGGGTTTTCTTTTAGGGGATTTTTTCTTTAAGTGCTATGCTTTTAAATGGTTGCACCAGGTGGCAGGCCCAATTTGTGGTCAGACTGTGGTTTGTAGTTGGCAATGAATACCCAGCGTGCCGCATAGAAAGCCTTACTACACTTGAACATTGTGGTGTATCCCGTTTGAGCAGTCAGTGTTGTAAAGCACTACTGATAATTCAGGATGGCAATCAAATTTAAGGCAATGGAAATGGCTCTAGCTATAAAAAGTAATGTTTTATTTTTATTGGAGCCAGTGTGCTAACCGTTGACAGGAGTATTGTAAGGGCCACCGGATGTATGGAGGGAAAGGAAGAAGAAGCTGTTCTTTTTTTTTTTTTTTAAATCTTAAGCAAATGTGCTGATAATTCTCTTCCCATGGTCACAGAAACGCACAGAAAAAGGAGATTATTAAAGCCTACAGGAAACTGGCACAACAGTGGCACCCGGACAACTTCCAGGATCCGGAGGAAAAGAAAAAGGCCGAGAAGAAGTTTATCGATATTGCTCAAGCTAAAGAGGTTCTCACTGACCCAGGTAAGAAATGTGGTCGTCTGTAGAGTCCAGAGGCCAGTTGCTACTGTCAGTCTCTCAGTAAAAGTCAGGCCTGCGGGGAACTGCCATCAACAGCTTACTACAAGTAGCTGGAGACATTTTTATTACCTGATGCCCAGAAAATGTATTTTACTGGACATCATTACTGTTTCAATAAAATTGATTTTTTTCTAAAGCAATAGTTCGCATGGTTCCCATGGTCCACATGCTTCCTCTGGTGGTACTTCTGGTGGAAAATCAGAAATACTGTTCTACTGTATATGCCAGGGTATGTGATCTGAGTGGAGCTGAGGAATTTTATCTCTTGCTCCATCTTCATCTAATTCCACTATACCGGTGTCTGAAATATATGTGAGGAAGAGGAGGATGATGAGAGATCAAATTATCTTATTGGGAATAAATCTGCCTCCTGTGACCAGTCTGTAGCTGGCTTTGCTCAATATTTTCTCAGGTGGTAAAGTTTGAGAACCACTGATTTAAACCCCCGGTGTGCAGAACCACACTGTGGTAAATGCACAGGTTTTTATATTTGAATGTTTATGCTTCCAACTAACTAGCTCCTGAGCCATGATTTTAGACGAGCCTAAAAAAAATCCCGGACAGAACACTGGAGAGAAACAGTTTTCATTGTATGAAGAGGAGAATCTCTGTCTTTGCTTTCCATGGTCTTTAATTCTTCTCACATTACAGTGATTGAAACACAAACATCACTAGAAGTTTGTGTTTCAAACTGAACTCTTCGGCTCTAATGATTATTTTAAGAACAGATCAATCATTTTCTCTATTAACTGAGTAGTTGGTTGGTCCATAAAATGTCAGAAAATGCCGAAAACAAATGTTTTGTTGAGATTCTCGTGAAAGCAACTTTTCCAGCATAAACTAATAACATTACAGTAATTACCTGTGTTTATTAACACAAACCTTGTGAGCCACACACATGTTAAAAAAAAAGAGTGTCTCCTCTGTGTTTTTAATCTTTGCACTGACAAATTATTCTACTGTACATGTTTTGTAGAGATGAGAACCAAGTTTGACCAAGGGGAGGACCCCATGGATCCAGAGAGCCAGCAAGGTCACCATCATCATCACCACTTCCATGGAGGTTTCTCTGGCTTCCAGGGTTTCAATCCGTTTGGTTCTGGACCTTTTAACTTTAAATTCAACTTCAACTGAGGAGGCTCATATCCAGCACTACTGAAAGACTTTGTTGTATTTTCATTCCTATTTGAAAGGGGGATGACCTGACACAAGGAATGCCAGTGCATTCCATTTACATTTGGGGCAAACTGTCACTTTAATTCAGTGACCTTAATTAAAAGACGCATCTTGAATGTTGTTGAATGAAGCATCCAAAGATTGTCTGGGGGAAGGACTGTTGCTACGCTAACAAACGTGTGAGTTTTATCTGTCACAAAGTTGAGTGGTTATTGTACATGACCATTTATTGTACACTATACAATTTGCATCCATTCTGAACATTCAGTTTGTACACAGGTACAGCACTATTTTTATATGAATGGAGTTTTTCTGTAAATAAAGAGCTATTTATGTACATTAAAGTTAACTGAGGGTCACGAGTTTTGATACTTGGACACACACATGACCAAATGATTCAATTGTTTTGTATTAAACAATTTATTTTTTCCACCACATAATAATATAAACAGTCACTTTTTGTCACGGCACAGTGAAAGATGGGTGTGCTAATGGACCAGGCCTCCTGCAGCTACTATTATCTATTAGTCAGAAATAAGATGCTACAGGCTTCATTAAGCAGCAGCACCCATCTTATTCCTGAGACAAACACCTGACTATTAGGGAATTTAAATACTGTTTTTTTTTTTATTCCTAAGAGTGATGCTAAGAAACACCAAATGGAAAAAAAACATACTGTAATAAATAAAAATCCTATATTCTTCACATAAACCATGATATTTGCAACTGATGATTTTTATCCTCGTCGTCTGAGAAATCATATTCGATATGGTGTCTAATGACTGCCAATTAAGTCAAGTGACTGTTCACTAGAGGCCACACGCATTGTTGGCCGATAAATATTCATTCAACAAAAACCATGGTTGATTCAGATGTTAACTCTACAGCTATAGATATAGCCTTAAGTGAAAAATATCGTGATCCAGTGATCACACTGTGACCACCACTGATTTGTAAAAACCGAAACAGGATAATGCTTTCCATTAGAGGAATACAAAGATTGACAGATGACTGTTGCTAAGCGTAAATGCCGAGCCGAGACTTAGCAAAACGCTAACTGCTGTTGAAATGTATTAACTTTGCATCAGGATATAAAATTCAAAATAATAAAAGTAGCTTTACATCAGTCGCGATTTTGGTTTGGGTATTTCAGTCAACAAGAAATTTGTTTTCATGTTGCAAAGTCAAATTAAGAATAAAAGGGTGTCAGCTTTCTGAACGAGCATCGCATTAAATGAAACACTGAAATTTCATTTGAGATATGATTCTCAGTAATGTGCCCTTTCCATGTTTATTTGCATACAATATCAGTGCAACGTATTACCAATTCCTGTTCCTAATACACACACTGAGAGGAATGGTTTGTCTGACCTTTTACTCTGTCTGTGTTCGCTGGGGCCCGGCTATAGTTCACAGCTGGCAAATAACACTCACATCACAGGTTGATTTTGTAAGACGGATGGACTGCAGAAGCAGCTATGGCATCTCAGAAAGCTCTGCAACCTCTCCGTGTGCAGCTGGGGACGTCAACACTCCGTGGCTATGCTTAGATGAAACGGTCTGTCTTCAAGCTTCACAGGTGACCTGTGTGCAAAACGCGCTGCCTCTTTCCTCTTAATGATAGTGTTGGCAGACATTAAAGTTCATCTGAACAGAGGGAAATTTGGGACAACATATCAAAGTGAGTACAATAAAATAGTGTGGACAGTGAGAATGCTATATAAATTAACGTCTTCCTTTATTTACCTATTATATGCTTGGAGGGTTTCTGTTTTTCTTTGGCTGTGTCTCCCTGTTCCTGGACTCGTCTCAGTAGCTGCTTTATCTCGTTGTCATACTCGATCCACTCAGGCACAATCCTGGCTGCCGCTGTTAGCTTGGGCTCCTTGGTCTTTGGGTTATTGCACTGCAGCAGAAAAGCAGACAAAGCATCAGTCACACCACCAGAGCCACTTTCTCCTGACAAGTCCTATCGTCATTGGCAGCACTGTCTGTGGCAGGCATTTGAACCTAATTTGATTTCCAATTCTGTTAAAAGGATGTTAGACCATGTCTACTGTCTGAATTACCAAGTGGTGTCCGATACCGCAATGAGACAACGACTCCTCTTTCAGTCGGCTGGAGTCTGCCCAGTAATTCTCTAAATCAGTTTAGGAGACTACATGATTCCTCCTCACTTGTCTCCTAAATGCAAAGTGTCTCATGGACATTAATGGCTGGAAAAATGCTCTGGGAAAAAAAAAAAAACTGGTGTACAAGTGTTATTCATTATTACATTTGAATAACAGGATGTTTCCACAATATTATCAGCATGTTTCCACAAGTAAAATAATGGTCTGAATAAATAATACATAAGAAGTTCACATCTAAACAATCATGATTAATAATTAAGTGATTCCCAAGTTTCCTCGTTAGCTTAACACATTATACAGGTCTAATTGCTCCGAGACTCACCAGGTCTATAGTCTTCGCTGTGACTTTGGAGGTGTCGTCACACCACGTCTCACACCACAACCACTCCTGAGGAAGCGACTTGATGGCCACCTGGTGGATCATGTTATTAGGAAGATCCTAGAAAGGTTTAAAAACAAAAACGTCAAAGGGCATCACAAATATGTTACATGACCCGAGTGTAGCGGTAGTAGTATGTGCTAGAAGAGTAAAGTCAGCGTTATGTAATGCAGTTCAGTTATTTCTGACATGGGTACCTGGTCCAGGTTGGACAGACTGTTAGGATCTTGGCTCAAGGCTTGGTACTGGCCTCGTAATCTGTCGCCAGCTGCAATCTTACGAAACTTCTTCAGATCTACCACGTACAGAGCGCTGGGTAAAAGAGGAGACGTATACAGCAGGTGAGGCAAAACCATTTTCTCAAAGCAAAGGCTCGTAGGAGTGACGCAATAAAAATGACTCAACATTAAAAGCCCCAGATACACTCTAATAATTGTACCCAACATGACATGTTAATAACCCCAATGATGTAGACTGTTTATTTTCACTTACCACTTATTAGGTTTAAGTCTGCCTGTGGGAAATGCATTTTACGTTCACCTTATGTTTTCCCTGGGCTCACTGATATGGAGCAACTCTCCCCGTTCCTGATGCTGTACCACAGAGCTGAGCAGCAGCACACTGGCATCTTTCCAAATCA
The DNA here is from genome assembly GCA_016785285.1 of Brachirus orientalis. NCBI lineage: Eukaryota > Metazoa > Chordata > Actinopteri > Pleuronectiformes > Soleidae > Brachirus > Brachirus orientalis. Next base: position 2,448,665 of record JAFBJR010019384.1, on the reverse strand, counting down.
CTACGCTTGAGACTTTTTTTTTTCCAATATCATCATAATCAGGCAGAGGTAAAGAAGAAAGTTATTCTGAAAGTTCTGTGTTCAACTCCTGCCGAGTCATCACAATGGCAAGTCCAGCAAGAAGCAGAAACTATTTATTTGATTATTTTATATCATCCCTGGCTTAATATACAAAACAAAAATAAGAATGCAACACTGTTTTTGCTCCCATTTTCCATGAATTTTGGTCAAAAATTTGCTACATGCAAACTAAGGGCTTATTTCTCTCAAATGTTGTTTGCACCATTACTACAATAATTCATCCATCTGGCAGGTTGATTAAATACCATGATTGTTGCACAGATGTACTGAGATTGCCCTTGCTAAAATGCAGTTTATCTGAAAGAAACACCTTTATTAGGCACTCAACCAATGCTTCATTAAAATCATTTCTGATGGGGGCAGAGATCCTGACAGTATGAACCATTTGCCTCATATAGTTTGACACATCTTATTGGCATAGAGTTGATCAGGTTATTGACTGAGGCCAGTGGAATATTTGTCAACTCCTAATAAATGTCAGTGCAAATTTGCTGGACACTGACAGGACTTGGAACCTGCTGTCGTACTCTAAAGTGTCAGCTTCGTTTAGATGAGCTTCCCTGATGGTTTCTGACCTTTTGCAAGTGTCTTATCGCTCCCCCCAGATGATCTTAGATGGTCAAAAGAGTTAAGTTGTAAGCAACTGGACTTCTTTTTGGAGCTTGAAGACGTTTCACCTTTCATCCAAAAGGCTTCTTCAGTTCTGGACTGATGGACTGCATCAGTCTTGTGTTTGCATAAAAAATCTTTCAGTTTTGATTTTAATTCATGAAGCAAAAAAAGGGTTGTGTTTATATATGAGTCTTCTTAATAAATTTCAGGTCTGTAAAAACTGTCTAATATTTATTTTGTTTCAGCTTGATTTCAGCTTGGAGAAACCTGGGGACCTAGGGAAAACAGTTCTTACAGAGCCAGCCTCTGACAATTGCTGGCTGAGATAAGGTGAAAAATTTAATTAAGGTTCAGCTTTCACCGAAAAAAAAAAAAAAAAATCCCTGAGATTGATTGAGAGATGAGATTGAATTGAAACTGTAACAATGTTAGCCTCTAAAAATAAAGCATTTGTTTTCCTTTTTTAGTCACTGTATTCTTGATAAGAAAGAAAATACAATAAAATAATAATGGCTTTATGGATCTAAGCCAATGTAAAGAGAAACAATGTCTATTGGCTTTTACTGTGAAACACAACATACTGGACACTATTATTTTGAAAAGCATGGATGAAATATGCAGCCTATGTACTATGGAGAAGTTAAGTTGCCTTGAGAACAATATTAATAATTAACAAGAGATTGAATTAGATATTTAGTGTTGTTATTTATACTATGGTTGAACTATTAAAATTGCTTTGGCATTAAAAACAAAAAGCGTACCTGATGTGGTACTTTCTGTGTGCCAGATGTGAGGCCCAATAGCCTGTTTTCCAAAAGCGATAGCCTTCCATCTCTCTGCGGCTGTCACAAAATGGCGTGTAGCCATAAGGAGCACCCTCCAGATCTAAATCCCTCAACTCCTTCAGATCAGCCCTGACTATCTGTAAGAGAGTGAGAACACTGGTGAGGACAGAGGACTGACAACTCTTGGTGTTCAAAGTGTCCACCTTTTGTCAAGCTGAAATGGATCTTCACCTGGACATTTGCACATTTCACCTTCCTGTCAGCAAAATTTGATTCTCACCTGGTCGGCGTCAACAAAGATAATCTTTTCCACAGCCAAGGGGAAAAGAACATCCAAGAACAGGATCTTGTATCCCCAGATAATACGCTGCTTCTCCGTCTGCTGATGGAGCCACCGGGGCCACTTGTACTGCACCAATTCATACTGAAAGCTATACGACTCTGCCATGTGAGAGATTGTCTCCTAAACTCACCATGAAACAAAACACCAAAGGTCAAAGAGATCAAACACAAGAGTGTTTTGCGTAAGTAACATTTTAAAAATGGACCCGGATTCAATCTACACATACATTTATTTAAAGTGTAGAGAATTATGCAGCAGTGCACTACACTTTAGGATATTTACTTATAAATATATGGAAAAAAAAAAATAAAAAATTCTTCACTTAGAGAGACTCTGGGTTCATATCACTTTGAACAAGTCAGTGAAGTACCTTGAAAGATGGAGATAGGTAATTCTTCAGGAACCAGAACTTGACAGGTGTTTTAGTATGTCGAAGGACAGACAGCATCATTATTCTGAAAAAGAGATAGAGAGGTGAGTCTAGGGATCAGGCTGAAAGGAATGCAATGTGTGTGGGACGTGAAAAGCGAGTGTGTTTGTGAACTCACAAAGACTCACCTAAGAAAGCGCTCATACAGATGGCCCGAGGCAACAGAGAATATGTTTAGAACGTCTTCTTTCTTCTTCTCTTCATCATCCTTCTTGGAGCCACCCGTGATGCTGTAAATGACACCGGTATACATGAGGCGGTTGCGTTCTGACTGGTGCCCTTTTCCCCACATTGTCACAGTGAATCAGAATTAAGCCAGAAGTCACCAATGCTCCTGCAAAGCCAGGGGTTTTATCTGTTATGTCTCCCAACAGAAAACATTTTCAAACAAACCATGCATCACTTCACTACAGAGCTGAAACAATCAACAACACATTAGTACAGACACAGAGAAGACAGCTGTTACATTTACAGCTCTACATACTTGAATACTTATTGCACTGTATAATGCAGGTTAAGGAATAAGGATGTTATGAAAAATGTAAAATGAAAAATGATTTTCCCCATGCCATCCCAGCAATGAATTGGATACAAGTTATCACACAGTATATCATTGTGTTATAGGTTAGTAACAACCATGCCTAACAATAGCAGTTTATCTCTTTCCATTTAAAAGCAGTGGCACAATGATGTGTGATAATGGTGTAAAAAGTCTGGAGGAACTTCTCCATGTTATATCTTTTATTTATTGCTTTTAAGACATAGCAAGACATTGGTGTTGCCCTGGCAAACTTGATGTCACTAGGATGGACTGGAAGTTTTCTACATGTAGCCTATCCTATGGATTTTAGCATTTCCAACCCTGCTCATTTACAATGCACAAAACAAGCATGATGTCATTTATCATGCAAAATGCCTGTTTTACATAGAGCAAGGGAAAAGAAAAAAAAAAAAAAGAGCTAACTAAGCCTGATGCCTAATTTTGAAAAGTGCCAAAAAAGTAGGCTGAGACCTGAGTGAGAGAGAGGAGGAGGGAGGGAAGTAAAGAGCAGTGAGGGGTGGTAGTCTGGAGGTGAAATCTGACACTGAGTTGCAGCTGCCTAACTGCCTAACGGTGCTGCTCAAACTGTGTTTCACATAGTGGAGGGAGAAAGGAGACAGAACAACCGCTCCTGCATTTCAAAAAAGGCGGACAGAGTCTGGGACAATGAGCCTCACTCTGATTAGACAAGAGAGTGACGAAACAGTGAGTGTACAACTTACACAAGCACGGAATAAAATAGCCAATGCCAAAATATAAATGCAGTAGCTAGTGTTCGACCAGAAAGGCAGTGGATATGCCGATTTTTAACATGTATAATTTCAATAAATCGCTCTAAACTGTGAAGATTTACACCCGGATCAACAAATAACATTACTAGGTACCCATATACACTGGTTGTCATGTGAAAAAAGTTACACTTTAACCAAAATAACAAGAACAGTATGAGGTAAACAATAAATGTAGTTGCCTTGTGTAAGCAGTCATATAAGGTTAAATAAATAAATATGAAAGCATTTGTGAACTGGTGGGTTTTTAGAGGGCATTCTAGGGCATTATTATGGATCTCTGCTACACTGAAACTCCTGTCATTACCTCAGGCTCTCAGGCTTGCACCCTTTATTACAAGTGGACCCATGTCCAAAAGAAAGAGACAGATGAGGAAAACATTATATAATACTGTTGTGTGATTTTTGAGAGTAATATTCGGTCTGGGAAGTGATGACCACAGTAAAACAAAGGTACTATGTGAATTACTTGTCCTGGACCAAAATAGATGTCCTGAAAAGAGATCAGTCATTTACCAAAATGGTTTATACCAGGCCGGTGTACCAAACAAAGCAAGGGAAAAAAAAGTCTGCACAAAGTAACTCTTTACACAGTATATACTGTATACATAATACATACCAGGGCTTTGAACCGGTTCATGGAACAAAAACTTTTGCCATTTTGCTTGGAACAGAAACAAAACCAGAAACTATATTTTTTTTATGTTCCGGAACAGAAACGTTTATTCAAAATAATGGTAACCGGTTAATACCGTTTTTATTTTGTTCTTGAAATTTTCTGTTTACAATGACCCGTTGAGGTATACTTTTCCTTGTCATTCACTCAATGACGGCCGACAGTCCCCCAGTCTCAAATATAATCATAAGAGGTAAATATTGTAGTCTATCAATCTTTAAATGTTTGTTTTAAACATGAACCGAATACGTTGCTCACTTTGGTGGGCTCTCAACATTAAAGTATGCCTTAAACTGCTAGCATTAACATAGGGCCTGTCTATTTCTTTAGTAAAGCTTAGGCTAACTTATTCTAAGTTTTGGCACTTGGTGATTTGTGTTTAGATGGGAACACATTCAGCGAATCCTATGCGACAGCATTTTTCGTTTGACCTGGCGACTAACAAATCCAAATGCAACATCAAGGAATGTGGAGCTGAAATTGCAGGAAATCATGGAGGCAATTCACAGAGGCACATTCAACGAAGGCATCTGGACGTCTTCAAAAACTCGTCCACTGAAGTAATATAATAATCGAATTAAATTATAGTAATACAGCATGTATGAGTCAGAGCCCTATCGTAGTACTATTGCTTGCTGTATAGACAGCTGACAGGAAACGTAATTAACTGGTTCGGGGAACGTCAATTTTATGGTGGAACCCAAAACCAGAAACGTTAAAATACTGCTTCTGTTCGGAGCGAACCAATTGGCAAAAAAATCTGGTTCAAAACCCTGATACATACTGCAGCCTTTGGAATTTAGTAAATGCATTGTTTCCAAATTGTGTATTAGTTTTGGGGGAAAAAAAAGGATTTTTCAACTCTACTCTGCACAATATATTGCCTATCAAGTCAGTCTTTACTGGATTGACCTAAGACAATTTGTTATAAAATCCAAAGGGCACTCTTCACATGTGAACACAATATCATGCCCCAACCATTATTAAAGAGGCGTGGTTCATGATGCACGGCACATTGAGCGGACAGAAACCAGAACTTGTGCGGGAGGGCAGATGTTTCCTGAAGTCAAACTGTGTGTCCTTGTCTGAAACAGACTGCTGATTAGAGAAGAGAGTCTCTCCCACATTCAATCACAGCCACTGCCATGGGCCCGAGGCTCCAGGAAGACAGCAATGAGTGAGAGGGAGGTGTGATGGGAGGTGAGGGAGCATAATGTTTTTCTCTGCATGTCCTCTAAAACCAGCTCTGACACTAGTACAGTAGTCTGACTGGTAAGCATAAACACAAATTCAATGAGGGCCATGAGTATCACCTCCTTTAAAAAAAAAAGAAATCAGGTCTTTTTTAAAAGGTTGTGTTATTTACTATGTTTCTCCACCAGCTTTTTAACAGATGTCCTCTTTAAATTGAAGCACTGATCGTTTGGCTTCAGGGAACTGTGTATACCAACTTACTAAAGCATTTTTAGGGCCACCATAATAAAGGAGATCCTCTGTTTTTCTTTCAACCCTTTATAGATAAAACAGGAACGCTCTGGTCCACTCACATGTTGTTGTGGGCCAAAGAGAAACCAAAAAGACATGTAGTGCATTTCATGTCAGAAGGAAACAATGACCACCATATTTTCACCATAGTTTAGCACCCTTTCCATGTACACTGTTTGACCCAAGGTATGGTCCAAAATTCATATACTGGAAAAACATCTTTTGCTTACAGATCTGGCCACAGCATCAAGTGTAGAGTAGTACAAAAGAAAGTTTGTCAAATCAGGTCATGAAAAAGCATCACTGCACAGAGCAAATTATGAGTTGAGAGTTCTGCAGGCTGAGTAGAGCAAGAGAGGACAACCTCCCTTCATCTTCCTCACAACCAAAGACAAAAGAGGGGGAAAAAAACAGAAAGAACCAAACAAAGAACAACGATGTAAGCATGAAGGAGACTATTTCAGTCAGGATTATTCATGCACTATAGAAATTATACTCCCTTGAAAAATGGCAGACATTAACTACTCTGTCACTTATACCTCCTGATGCTTAATAAGGGATGGATCCACGTCAATAATTCTCTAAAGGTGTTAGATCAATACATGGCCTTCAGTCCTGCCTTTGATTAAGAATCCCTCAAAGCATTCCGAGCTTTCAAATGAAGTGATGAGCAGAACAATATCTTTACTTGCAAACCAACAATATTTTTGGAGATCACAGTTCAAGGTCTTTACAACTTTTCAGCACTTTTGCAAACATCATTTATTCTGTTGTATATTTATTTCAGTACTGAATAATAATTATTTTCTCTTAATGAGGAAAATATTTTCTTCTTCCTGAGGGCTTTACGTTCAAACAAGCAAATATTTGTATAATTTGTGAGTGAGGTTAGTTTAAGTCTGCAACAATGCTTTCCTTAAGTCTGTCTTGGTGGTTATTCCTTACACAAGCTGAGACAAGCTGCCTTTACTTTATGTAATTGGGAAGAAGAAAGACTGCTGAGGTTAGACTTTATCACAGCATCACTGTAAAGTATGTTTTTTTTGTTTGTTTAAAAAAAGATGAGTGGCTTACATGTCTTCAGATTTACAAAGTCATATTTAGTAAGAAAGATACACTGGCATCATGCCAGAATTAAGTACTCCCTTCACTGCAAATGCAGTCACATTTAAGTTAATTTTAGATTCATACATCATGGGCACTTAATGAGCCTCTATGTCTCTAATCCACTTGTTTAGCCTTTTAATGTTGAATGTATTTTTATTACTCAAATCCAAGCACACCATGGGAAATGGTCTAAAAATTGCATTCAATTATAAATCTCATCATCCATCTATCAAACCACTGTAAGCTTCTTATCTTGTCCCAGGCAAGGCAAAGGTAGGTCAAACAGGTTAGCACAAATGTTGCTGAAGGGATTTATAATCCTGTCAGCTTGTTCTGACTCTGCCTCAGGGTATCCTCCCTACATGATTAAGACTGGAATACTTCTACAGTAAATGTAGAGGAATTATCCTGATCAGACAGCCAAACACCTTTGTTCAAAAAGAAGCAGCTCCACACTTTGTCTCTGAGGGTGACCCCACCAAGACCATTCATTGCTGAGAATACAGACAGAGCTTTTACTCCAACTATAAAAAGACAGAATGACTCTCAGCAACAACAATATATTCCCAAACAAACAACATAATATACATGATCATATCCATTCCACTGCTCACAGACGACATGTCGTGCTGATTCAACTGGGTGAATCAACTCAAAACATTAAATGCCTCACATCCCTGCATTACTGGTGTCTTCATTGTAATGTAAGACATATGGCAACACTTGCCAGTTTAACACCATCTTTCATCATGTCATGATCTCTGTTTACACTCATATCATTTCTCGTATAAGCAGCATATGCCTGGCATGGCAAGTTCTTACACAACTTTAATGCTGAAGGTGATGCCCTTACCAGGGTCTCAAACAGAAATGTAAATGCAGTTAAAATACTTAAAATTGATATTCAGAAAGTGGGCACAGAATTTATGCAAGTGGTCCTCCTGTTTTCTAGGGAGAAGAGTTGCATGGGTCAAATAAGCTGACCAATCTCATGCCTAGTCAGCACATAACTGCTATTAGGTGATTTGCCTGTTTTTTCTCTCTTAACTGATTAATTAATTATTCAAATTTCAGATATAAAACCTTTCTATTTCAAAGACACACTAAGAACTAGTATAGTCACTTTAACCTGCAGTATCACATCACAGGTGATGATGAATACAAATGCACACTTCAAAGTACAGTATATGAACTTGAAATTAGATTTTAAACATACAGCTGTGCCTGTATGTTAGTGGTCACTGAAAATTATGTTTAAGCATTACTTTATACATTTATGCATGAATGCATACATATATACAGGCTATTACCATGCCTATGATGTATTTTTAAAAAGATGGAAAAATGAAAACATTAACAAATGAAAGTGGAAAACACAAAAAAATGAATATCTTGTTTAAGCATAGCACCACAATAACACCATATTGTGTTTAAAAAGAGAAAGTCATTCTGATTCATTATCAAGCAGAGAAGAACATCAGCTGAAAAAAGCAATAAACACTGCATGCTAATGAGTATAAGAAAAAAGGTTTAGAAGTGTTACACGGGTTGCAGCAACACTGCCTACCTTTTCTCAAAAGTGCTCCAAACACTTCATACAGCAAGCATTAAGTGAGGAGACAGGATCACACAGTTAGGAAGTGCTGGGGGAAACACACAAATGCACACCTACACATACCTACAGAAGCACATATTTTTTGCAAGACTAGATCTTACAGCATAATATTGCAGTCTCGATCCAGGGGAGGAAAAAGATCTCCTGAAACCGCAACGTATGATTGACAAACAGAAGGTGCATAAACAAACCCACCAATCAATGTGCTCACTGTTGTTACAGCCACTCAGCTGTGGGAGGATTTTAAATAAATTAAACAACAAATGTTTGCTGTACATGAAACAGACTGCATACCTCGCTATGGAGTCCCATATGCCTTTACTTTCACTCGTTTCACGTAAAAGGTCTTCGTTGATTTTATCAGCCTTTTTCTGCACCTACAATGAGAAAGGAGACACAAAACCAAGTTGATCTGACCTGGCTGATGACAGATTTTTTTGTGTGACTGTAAAATCATCAAAATTCAACATACTTTATTTCTGACCTGTAAATGACACGAGCTTCAACAAAATGTAGAGAGCATTTTACAGTAAGTTTAATAGTATGGAAAGTATGAAACACACTCACTCTGACTTTGATAATCTTACTGTGGAAACTGTTCAGCACAACTATAACATCACCAGCATCTGCGGGGGAATCAGTTCCATCATGCCTGAAACAGTGGATAGAGTGAGATTAGCTGATTAGTCTAACAAAAGTATAAAGTATAAAATTAAAGCTATTCAATTTTATTACAAACATCTAACATCATGATACATTCACAAATTGCACTATTGCCTAAATAATTCAGCCCCACTGATTTATAGCCTTGCTAATAACAACAAAAAAATCAGTAATAGATTAATGTTAGCAAGCACCAACTACCAAAGTGCTTGGCTATGAATAATAAGTGATACCATATTTTTATGTATGTCCAGTTAGCACAGTTATCACACTTCATACAACATTTAATTGAACTAAAAATTAAATAAGCCTTTTGTTAATGCCAACCTCAGATTAGGGTTAAATACAAGAAAGTTACAACACATTAACTTATAATATTTCCAATTTATATAACACAGAAAACATTTGTTGGAGATATATGAGTAATGTTGTTAAGTGACACAGAGGAAAAAAAAAAACACTTCTTCAAACATCTAAGGTGAGACAAAATTTATCAGTGGTTTTAAAGAATAAGACAAATCGATGCTGATATTGGAAAGTAAGTTTATTGGTAAAATGCTTATATAATGTACATCCACTCAACTGTAAAACAACCACTGAGTCTTAGTTACTGTATATTGCATAATAATGGTTTCAGTCCACCATTTCAACTGATTGAATTTTTATGTGTCAATGAATAACATTTTTTGCTTTAGAAAAAATAAAAGAAGAATACATGCTGTAGACTGCTCCCTGGGGAGACAACAGCAGCTAATAGACAGAGTACTGACAGAGTGAGAGCACATTCTTAAAAGCAGATACTGGGACAGCTGCCAGGGTCACACTCTGGCCATATTCATTACCCTCCATCAACATTAGGAATCGCCGTGCCATTATTTTATCCATCACATCACTACTTCCCAGTCATGCTGTATATACTGGTAGATTTAATGAGAGAGTCTGTAGAGTATTGACTGTATAACACTGGCCTTTCACTGTAATTGTTTTAGGACTGATTTGCCCAGTAGTGAATGTTTTTTGACAGACAGTATCTGTAAGGCTCTGCTGGTGGAAAAACCAGAGAGCAAACTTCAGGCAGAGATGAGCAAAGACTATGATGCACAGCAAGCAAGCCATTACAACCATAGTGCTTACTAAAGGCAAAAAGCTAACCTTATCACTATGATAAATGCCCCCTTCTCATTTGACCACAAATGCATCCCGCTTTGCTCAAGTGTTGCTTGTGCTTTGCCCACCCTGCTGTCACCGGTGCAACTCAGCCCTTAGGGCTTTTGTTAGAAAGCACCAGAGATCAATCTGTATCCATGCTCTTAGGAGAGGGGAGCTGGCCGTCTCATTCATCGCTGTCAGGGTGAGGCACAGTGGCAGCTCAAGGTGCATGAGGAAAATGCAGGCTCTGGGATTGCAGAGAACAGACACTCCCACTAGGTGCTGATCGGCCACCTAACCAGAGCAGAGTGCCGCTAACCACAAGAATAATGACACTGTCGAGGTGAAAAATGACATCACCTCTTAGCTTCACCTAGAGGATTGGGGAATAAATCTTGGTTGTCTGATATGCTTCCAGGGGAACCAAGGGCTGTATGTGTCCTAAATCTTATGGATATCGAGATAGAACAATATCGATGATTGTCGGGACATATAGGATAGTGTCTGCCGATACAAACTCACATATACTGTACAGTTGGGATTATTGTAACTTTAATGTGAGGGATTACTGGTCTGTCATAATACACAGACATTATCTGACAGTAGAGGTGGGCAAGATACAGTATATTGTCTACAACAACATTGTGAGTGTTGTTTTAAAGGTATGCAAATTGACATTATAAAGTATTTAAATGACCCACGACTCACAGAAAATATGCACTAAATCTACACACATTCCTTGAATGCGAGTAGCAGAAGCCCTCCTTGCAGGATTCAGTGTCACATGACCACTAAATAGTTTGTTGCGTGTTGTTATGCTAACAGGGAGGAAACATGGAGACACCAACCCCCTCGCAACTAAGTCTTTGAAATTGTTTCATTTGCTCTTGCTTGTATGCTGCAATCTACCTTACAGCAGAGCATCTGAATGTTTACCAAGAGTTTCAGTGTTTCTACACTATAGTTCAGTTATGTCTTTGAATTTTTACGTGAATGCTCAAGTGTAAAGAAAATAAGCAGTTTTCCTAAAACATTGTGTCCATTAATATAATCTGTAAACATCAATTGATGGCTTAAACAACTTAAAATTAAAATATATTAAATTAAAATACATATATATATTATATATATATTATATATATATGTATTTTCTCTCTCTCTCTCTCTTTATACATATATTATATATATGTATAAAGAGAGAGAGAGAGAGAAACTAACCATTTTACCCATTTTGTGATTATCTCTGTACAACTGTAAAATAGCTAGAAAAAAAGTTTAAGACGATTTTAAGAAACTTTATCAACCCAACCAAAGCACAATAAACTTTTTATTAATCCAAAGAAATTAAACAACACACTCTGACTAGTATATACACAGCCTTTGACATCTACACTACCCTAACTAAAACACATTCTGCAGCTGATTTTCATTCTGAGGTGAATGGCATGGAAGGTGACCAGCTGAATCATTCTTGCACGCTGTCTTTTCTTTAATAGCATCGTTTTCCTCCTATCTGTCTCTCTCCCCACTGTGCTGAGCAGAACTCCCTGCATTCATCAAAACCTTGAGCTGCTAGTGTCAGCAGCCTTCCATGTTACCATAGTGATCAGTTACTGGTATAGGAGAAAGAGGTAACTGAGAGCAACCTTGAAGCTCAGCTGCTGATGAAGTCTCTTAAATAGCATCATTATCCAAGTGTTTTCTGTAAGTAGTGGATGAGATGGAATGGGACAGAACTCATAAGTAAATACTCACGCAAGAATCTGATAGATATCGTCTGATCTCCCTTTACGTAACCTCAGGATCCAAGCACCAGGATTGGCTTTTAGCTGGAAATATCCCTGTTGTTGAAAAAAGGTAGGAGTTAAACTAGTTAAAGGAGTTAAACTATTTGTAGTAAGAACACAATTCCCACTGTTTTCTGAAACCTAACACCTTATGCTGCAACACTGTTCTTTACTACTGTACTTTCTGCTATACACTTTCTGCTATATAACTGTCTAGGTAATAATGGTATGGAAGAGAGTCTGCTGACCAGGTTAGCCATGACAATAGTGTCATACATGAGTGGGTCTCGACTCATGCCCAGTGTAAACTGCAGTCCACGGGGAGGCTGGCCAGTTGACAGGTCAAAGCAGTGACCCTCCAACAAAAGGTGCTCCAGTTCATACTCCGCCGTCACAACCCCATTAACCTGGAGCAAAACCACAAATTGCACACGACAAATCAATGATTGACAGAAAATTATTCATGACTACCAAAGGGGCGTAATGGATAAGAAATACTGAATTACAAGAGCAAGATACCTCCTGCAGGTGGATATTGTCTAAGTCATGAGGGCTGCACACTGCCTGCACCATCCAGCTCTCAGGTGTGATCATATTAAGGGTGAGGAGTGGAGATTCTGGGAGGTCCATAAAGCGAGCTACTGGTCCTGGAGACACTGTGTCATTAGCTAAGAAAATCACATCAGGCTCCAAGACAAAGCGGTAAAAGCTGCAGAGACAAATAAGCAGAAAAGATCCAAATATACATTTTGCTGATTAACTGCACTTCAGCACAACATTTCAAAATGGTTCCCACAAAGTGACAGGGCCTTAAATGGTGGGTATGTTGTTGCACGTTTTGCTAACAAACACCAAAATGAAGACAAGTCTTTCTAGAACAGGAGATGTGCTCTTTAACGACAGTTATAAAATCTCTTCAAATAGGGGGACTTAATACTGCCAGTGTTCCCTCTCAATCAGTAAAAAAAATAAAAAAATAAGTGCAACAGTCTGTGTCACAAAATTGCTCTCTGTACTCATTATATAACTATAACTAGAGTTGTCAAAGAAGCCAGCTCCAGACTAATGTTTATGCTAATTGCTTTTCAGTGTGCCCAACAGAAGTCACAATGAGTGCAGGTAATGTGAAGATAATAAACACTACCAATGATTATCTTTTCATTTAAAATGCCCTCTTTTACTTAAATGTGCATCACTACATTTACTCAACGGGGCATTTGACAAAACTTAATTGCCACCACAACATCCATGTTTCTGTGGCCCAGAGCAGACTGGCTAAATTGGGTTTGTTGACCAAAAGGTGAGGTGGGAGCTGCTACCACAGCACTGGAAAGTGGTGGAGGAACACACACTGGGGGCCAGGAACACTGACTTCATTCAATTGATTCTATTTTGTGAGATGAACAATTTCTGAGGAAAGAAAAGCAAGCAAGAAGATGAACAGCCCTAAGGCCTTGCTATCACTAAGAGAAGTATTACAGTTGACAAAATGAATTCAGTGAGGCAGGTTGGGCTATAGAATTACCAAGGTTATATTATGGCATCAGTTGTTTTAAACTTGACATGATCATTAAGATATTTAACGGTAAAATCCCAAAAGCTATACTGCCCCATTTTCTAAGCACTGTCATTAAAAAGGACATTAAATCCCTTCAGAGGTCTCATAGGGCTGAGAGTGAATGCATAGGATTTCTGCTTTTATACTTTAGTATTAATATTTGTAAGTATAGTGATTTATTTTTCACTTATATGAAAATATCATCCCCTGCAACTCTCATGTGGAGTATAATGCAGTAGAAGGGGGTGAGTGGGTGGGTGAGTGAGTGAGTGGGTGAGTGAGAGAGATGAAAATATCATGTAGGTCTAATGGCAATTACATGCAACTGTTTCTCAGGTATGCATGAAGAGTGGTGGAAGTATGCATGGATGGGGGATGTGATTTGTGAGGTAAATTGTAGGAAGAATTATTTCAATCAAGTCAACTGCACCAGATTTATAACACAGTCATTATAAATTCTTCTTTCAAAGTGAGTATACATTTCACAGGAATATTCCACCATTTGTAATATTTGAGTGTCCATCATACATAACTGAATGCTTCTATGGAAAAATAACTGATGTAAAATAAAGATAAAACACCTCAAATTACATAATGACCAACCTTTACAAAGTTATTGGTGTAATGGACGGATTCAATGTTTCATTAGTTGTTGTTTTTACTGCACAACTTCAGCTGCAAAGGTGCAAGCTGTAAGTAATTTAACCAGAGATGTGAGGGGAGGCCCAAAGCAATAAGGTGGTGTTATTAAGCAGATTGCATCTGTGCAGTATAATTTAACAAAGGGAAAGAGTGAGGCAGGGATGCCAAGTCTGCTGTGGACAAAGGATACACAAACAAGCCAAACAGGAAAATTTAATTACTGATGGGGCTGGAGCTTACCTCTTGAGGGGCATCTCGGACAACTTGGCCCTACAATTCATAAACACCTGCAGTCTCACATTGACCACTTGACTGAGCACCTGCAGGAGTCACAGAAGAAGAATTCCAGGTAGACACACATGCCTTTCACTCAACAAAATGACTGAAGACAGCTTTCAGTTTCGTTGCCCAGTATTCTCACCATACTAAAGGTTCTCAAATGACAAAACACAGACATCCTCACATAATGTTTATCATGATGTAACAGTGGTGAAAAATAATGAGCCAGTGGTTACTAGCTGAGTGAGTTGCCTCACTTGCAACCAGCTGTGGTATTGATATGCTGGTATGGTACTTTCTACTGAATGCTGCAGAAAACTACTGAAGAGTGTACACTGCAAACAACAGCTAGTGAAGGTGACAGTCTAGCTGGCTGCTTGAAAAAGACACAGTGACTCATATTTCCATATATTGCCAAGTCAAATTCTTCACCACAGCAAACCTCCAAGCAAGAGGCTGCAGACAGCCAGTGGGATTTAGTGAAACCAAGCTAATGAAAATGTTTCAGCATAACTTCAGGTCAAGGATGAAGCATGACCATTTTAGCACATAAGGGAAGCCTTTAAACAAAACTATCAACAGAAAATGGTACAGTATAATTTAGGCTAAAGACTATGGAGAAAGAGAGAAAGCGCAGAGAGAATAATATAGCTTACAATAAGCAGAGAGGACATCTTCTGTGCCTCCCTACTAAGGGGATCAACGATAGCCACCACATCATAGAACACCTCATTTTCACGTGGTGAGAGATGTAGGATACTGAGGAGGAGACAGCACATCAGAGCAAATTCAGCAACAAAAGGTTACACAACACTTATTCAGCAAAACTGCAATTCAAAAAGATTTGCCTTTCTGGCTTCTTAAAATGATGGTGAAGCAAATTTCAGATCCAAAAGCAGTGTAAAGTGGCAGTGCTTACAAGACAAACAATAAAAAAGAAACTGCACACCTGTGAGTGTCTTTGATAAAGTGGACATCCCTCCTGACTTCTCCTTTTGGGGCAGCACTTAACAGGGCATCAACTTTCATGACTAAGTCACTGGCCCTGAAAGAAAAAAAACAGGGTCACTCAATCACTTATTAATGATACATGTTAAGAGAGATGTCAAACAGAGCTCACATAAAGTGATATTAAGCTGTTAAAAAGGTAGCCATCAACATCAACAAAGCTATTGATTAAATTTTAAATGGATACAATTTTACCAATTAATATTACCTCAGTAATATACTGACAAAGCAAAAAACCTATTTTTGCAGCTCTTTAAGTATATATTTAGTATTCTGTAGAAACCTGATTGGGGCATATTACACTATGAGTCTTTGGGGTAAGTCTCTCTCTCTATGAGCTTTGCACACAATTTTCCAGGGCATTCATCTCATGCTTTGCCAGACTGAAAAGCTGCTGTAGTAAGATATCTCCTGCTTGGGTCACTCAAGAAAGTCAAAGCTTCTTGCCTCTCCATCATTGCCTTGTACATACTGTATGCTTGGGGACATTGTTCAGCTAAAAAGATTCATCCTTCTCTCCATTCTGACCAGTTTGCATCTCCCTGCCTCCATGGGCATCACCACAGATATGCTTCAGCCAGGTGCTGAGCAGTGCCTGGTGTCCAGCATGCTTGGAGTTCTTTCAAAAATTTCTGACATCAAATGTAACACTCTTTGTGCTCATTCTCATGGAGGCCTTAAATACTACTCGCCAGTTGGAGTGGGTTGTGATATGTGTTTTACTCTGAATGGCTCTCTGGCTCATCTAGCTATCCCACCATAAAGGTCTGACGAAGAACTACTGAGATGTGTTTTTTTTGTATGTTCTCTTACTGTAACTTTGCAGCAGATTTATGAGGGGACCATTCCGTTAGAGTGGCTGTTCAGTTATTGTCACATCCCTTACAAGGCCCTACTTGCCTTAATTAAGTGTAGAAATAGTGAAGGGATCTGAATACTCTTTAAAACTACTGCTTGGAGGCATTTTGTTTACAGATCCATAAAACAAAAAGAAAACATAAAAATGTGTATTTAAAAGAACATTTTGGCTCAAATAACTTTCAAACAGATGCAAACATACTGCTTTGTCTTCAGCCCCATCTGCATCACTCTGGCTTTGACTTTCTCTGCAGAACCACTCAGTGTGATTTTGTCCAGCAATTGGAAATCTTCCACAGTGAATTCTTCCATCTCTTCAAACAGAACAAGGATCTAACATGGAGAAAATAATGCAGTCAGAATATGAATTTTCCAATTCATATCTCAGCATGTATTATTTACTACTTGCCAGGGGGAAGTTAAATGTAATGTTATTGCAACAATGTTTTAGCCACTTAAAGTCATGGCAGTCAGTGATGTGGTTACTTCCCTTCTATCTTAGGAGTAGAGCTGTGCCACTGCAGCAGAGGAATGTAAAATGATATTAATTGTTACTGCCATCTCAGAGGTTAGCCTCTTCATCTGTGACTGTCAGCAACACTGCTGCTTTGACAGTACATGCACACAGTCAGCAGATACAGAGATACACAAACAAACACACACACACACGGGTGATGCCATTTGTGCTGCCTGTGACCTTTGAGAAACAGACTTCAAGCTGATTGGACAGTGTTAAGGAAGCACTCAGAATTCACTAGAGGGAAAAATTTCCAAAGTGCAGCAGCTAAAAGGATCTGACTCCACTGTGGCAAGCAACACCAACCAATGTATCTTTGCTGACAATATGTTGTATATTAAGTCCACTCACCCTGCCATTGCTGACCACTGCCCGCTCTCCAGGACTCAGTCTCATGACATCTCGACAGAACAACTGTTGACTGTGGATAAAATCTACTTCCAATGTGTTGAACTTTTTCTCGAAGGCATCAGCATCCATGTCCTATCGCAGAAAAAAAAATTGTCAAAGTGATGTATTGATGTAAGGAATGATGCATGAGGCAACACAATTATTAACAATAACATTGATGCCTTACATCAGTGCAATCACTGCAATTTTCAAAAATGAAATATTTCAGCCTGAGGAGCACGCTGTCAGAAGTGCACATATGAGAAAATGAGATGAATCAATTTGTAATTAATATAACCAACTATTAATTAAGCATCTGCCATTTTTGTCTATAAACAAATTATGGGTGGGAGTTTGGAGGTTTGTGAAGTCAAGTTATTAGTTTCTCTAACATTTCACTCCTCAGGAGAACAGGTGAAATACCAATAATGTCAGCACAATCCAGTCAGCAAGTCTGTCTGGCAGCCAATAACAAAATCATATCCCTTGACTCTGGGTCTCAACTCACACAGCCATCTCTTGCCTAGCTTTCTATTGCTATTTCCAGCCGATTGTCTCCCTATTGTTTAAGGCTGGTATAACTGCAGGGAAGTTTGTTATGGTTGGTCCCAAATGTAACCAGACTGTGCTGTATGACTTATCCTGATGGGAGCAATATGGGCTTTCCTGTCAGCTGATTAATGCCTGAGAATGTGTTTTCTTATGTGCAGTGCTGCGTGGGTGGATATTGCCCACCACAGCAAAGAGAACAGTGGTAGTTGTGTACTGCTTTCTTCAGCAGACTGACGGTTAGGCTTGGCTGAGCACATGTCGCTCACACAACCAAAGAGTGAGCAGGAACTGGGCTATTCACCGGGCTGTTCTAGAGACCAGATTTCCAACAGTGCTTTTTACTTAAAGATTCAGTGTGGAGCAGAGCCGGCCTTCTGTTAGCCCTCCTGACAGTTCAAGTGGAACTGTTAGTGAGTAGACTGCTTGGCTTGATATCCACAGACTGTGGAGCATCATGCATGCTCTAAGTGTATTTGGTTCAAGAGAGGAATAAGAATTTGAACTCATCAATCACCATTTACTCTGGCTGTGTGCTTAAATCAAGAAAGCAGGACAAGACAAATATCTGCAAGTGGTTATAGCCAACCTTCATCTTCCTGGTGTTTACCATAATGCTCATCAAATTCAGAAAATTGTATTTTAACTGCAAACTACCATTTCGTCTATGTTATTAAGAAACACATTTCAATTATACAACCAACAGCACCAAGCTTCAGTCAGATAATCAAATGAAAAAAGCTGTTACAAACTAACTCACCAACTAAATTTCACTACATATTTTCAGAAAATATGACACTATATATATCATGAGACAATGTACTGTAAATCAGACCAGAAAGATTTTGCTATACTTTTCATGTTCTGGCAGTTCTCCATTTAAAATCTCATCTCTGCTTGTGTTTGTCCATTGCAGTCAGTGTTGCAAATCAATGAGCCAGACTGTTTGATGGCAGAATTGGGTATTTTTGTGTGCATCAAACAGACAAAAAAAGATTATTATTATTTTATTTGACAAACACTTCTATTCAATTTAAAAGCCCATAATCTTTCAGTTTATATTGTAATGTAATCAGTTTAGGTTCAGTGGATGACCTTTAATAGAACAAAGCCTCAGTGCTAGAATAATCTATGCCACTACACCCTCTGATACAAAAGTGCACAGCAGGAATGGGTACCGAACCAGGATTGTGAGAAAAAGAAGCCTGTTTGGTTAGAGGTTCATCCTATAGCAAGATAATGACCCAAACCATTAGATAAAAAGAAGTACACTGTGGTTTCAAATGATGGAAGAGCAGTACAGTCTCCAGACCTAAACTCTATTAAACTGCTTTGGGAGGAACTGTATAGAAAGTGAAAGCAATGGCAGTTCAACACATTTGAAAGAATGTACTTGGACAAACTCTCTAAACAATATTACGTTCGTTGTGTGAAGGTGTTTGACTCACGAATTAATAAAATAATTATATTTGAGTTTAGTGTTGGATATTTATTTTTCCAATGCTTCAATTTCTACACAGAGACATAACACTATGTGAAGTAAAACTGGAAAACTAAAGGTGCTTACTTTTAGCTTAATTTTATGCCTCAGTTTGGATTTTCAAAATGAAACCACACCACAGTAAATATCAAAAACACAGTGTAAAATACACTATATCATAGCATCTCACTTTAATACTCTGCTGAACATGGATCCTTGACGTCAGACAAAACAAGAAATTAAGGTTTTGCTGCCTAAGCTCAAACACATTCAGCAGATAATAAATGTTGATGACGACTGACAGCATCATAAGATTTCTACATTTACTGCTAATGCAGACCACACATTTTACACATTTCCATGCGGTACTTGTCATGTTATTCTTAGAAAATGCAGCTTTCTGTCAGATAGCAGATCACAGATACTAGTAACCCACTATCATAGTTCACCACTAGAATGCACAAATACATACATTAATACATTATTATTATTGTCTAAGTGCATAATGCAGTAACATTATACAAATGACAAAAGTGCTATAAGAAGATATTGAAACAACAAAATAAAGGAAACTACAAATAATAATACTGATATGATCAATCAGTCTCCGTGTAAATCATAATAGTCTCCTTTTGACTTTCATGACTGACATCAAATCAGACCTGCATTTCTTAATCTCTCCTTTACCTGCATCAGTAAGTCCTTCATCTTGGTCCCCTTCTGGAGGAGCTGGCTGCTTTCCTCTTTGAGGAGTTTTTGCACAAACTCTAGTGTAGCCTTATTCTTCTGGGTGAGGAAAGAAGCCCAGATAGCCCGGTACATCACCGTGTTATCTTTGCTAGGCTTTCCACTGGGGTTATCTATCACTCCAACACGCACTCCGCGGCTGGCTTTCTGCTCTCACACACATACACACACACACACACACACACACACACACACACACACACAGAGCAGTGATATAATTCACACAAATATCACACATTCTTATATTTTCAGAGACTGCAGGTGATTTTACTTATTCTACCAGAAAATTATATTATTTTTGTGACAAACAGCAAATGTTTGATTACAGCATAACAACCAATGCAAAGTGTTAACAGGAAATAACGCACTTTAAAAATGCATAAATTTTGTGATAACTGCAGAAAAAACAAATTAAGGAAGCACCTGTCCCCTACAATGAGCAATTATAATGCATCATATTCTTTTTTCTGCTTTAATGTAAACCATTTGTGTCAAAGACAGGCTAATGCGGAAAAAATATATATATTGCCGTCAGCATTTAATCTTTACAAGAACATGAAGCTTGTATTGTTCTATATTGTCAAATCACACAGAATCATGAGAAGACAGGATGGAGAGAAAATGCGATGGTACTCACCACATGTTTCAGTGCATTGAGCAACAGCTTTCTTCCAGAGGCCCTGTCAAAATCACCAACTATCCACATAGTAACAGGGCTCATCCCATTCTCATCTAAGATAGAAGAGCAAACTCTACACATTAAAATACAGTAAGTATGCATTCAATTCAGCATCAATTGGGGACTTCCGGTGGCATGGCGACTAACATGGCAACGAAGTAAAGAGCTTCTGCAACGATAGATATAGAAACCCCATAATTCAATTTAGTAATGCAGCAAAAGTGATTTAAACAATAAGAACGACGAGTGGGGATAAAAACAAGAAGGGGAGAGTTACATCTCGGTGTAATGTCGAAACAGAAACTCAACACGAAAGCAAAGCTAGTGAAACACGTACAGGTGAAAAGGCTGACATGATGGAATAGAGCTCACCTACGCTACGCTCAGCTCGCTGAGACATGTGGTGAGAGAGGTAGTAGTGGAGGGCATGTTGGATCTTAAATCAGAAAAAGGAGTTATTGCAAGTGAGAGTAAACCAAGGAAGACACGAAAGCCAAAATGGACGAGCTCACAACCAAAATAAATCAACAGGTCAGCGCTGCTACCAGCAAGATCTGTGAATTCAGGAGAAGCTTGCAGACTTAGAGGGGCACTCATACCAGAATAACACGGATTTATGGTATCCCAGAAAAGGAAGAGGGCTCCTCTGCGGCAAGGTATGTGGAAAATATGATTATGACTGAACTGGGGACAGCGTGGACCTGGGCAATGAGAGGAATCTGGGGATAAAGGGGGTAAACAGGGTGCTGGGGCCACAGCCACTAATGGGCATACCCTCACGCTCAAAAGTGGTGCGTTTCTCACAAATAAATATTAAGGAGAAAATCCTTCAAGCTGCGAGAAACAAAGCGATTTACATTCAAGAGAGGTGCGTGTTTTTTGACCATGACTACACTGAAAATCAGCAACTGGAAAGAGTGGGGAGGAAAGAGTATGGTCCCATCAAGAAAGTTCTCAAAGAGAAAAAGATCAATTTCCAAACCCTGCTGACCAAAGTATATGGCGCAGATTAGGCCCCATATACTTTGATTCTGAAATGTTATGGATAGTCACGCAGAGGAAGCTGCGGACGATTTAAGGAGACACAGATTCAAAGTGGGACCAAAGAAACCAAAGACATCATCGTGGATACAATCAACAAAAACTTCTACCGTGGAGTACTGCTGGAGCTCGATGCGGTGGAAGAGCGTACAGAAGAAACTGATGACATTCCAGTGACCGGGGAGAGAGGATAGGAGGAGGCTATGGTTAAGCAAGTAAATACACTTGAAGACATTTCTATGTAACCATTGTATAGCCAAGATAACTCTTATATATAGCCACAATATTTCAGTTTCCTTTTTTACTTTACTAGGCAACTTGTAGGGGCCCCACCCAGTGACATTTCCCTTTTTACTGGAACGGGAAGATGTCACTTTATGTAACATACTATATGTACCCTCTGGTAGTAGTAGTATCACCTTTTTTATGGAGATATTCAGCCTTATTGCGGAAGAAGCATATGGTACCTGTATATGTGCAGGTGATTTTAATTTACTCCTCAACCCAAAATTTGACACAACAAATCAGGTGCGGACAAGGACCCCCTTGGAGAAACAACAAATCTTATAAATATCCAGGCTGCAATGGTTTCCCTCCAGAATGTTATAAGAGCATGAGATAATCCTTGCTTCCACTATTAAAGGCTTCTTTTAATTACACTTTAAGAGGCTGAGCGTTCCCACCAACATGGAGCGAGGCATTTATCTCGGTCATACCAAAAGAGGGAAAGGATAAAACGGATACTAAAGGGTATAGACCAATTAGTGTCTCTTAGATAGTACAGCTGCATATAATTTCTAATCTAGATTAAGTACTTTGATGCCTTTTTTGATAGATGAGGACCAGAAAGGTTTTATAATAGACAAACACAGACAACAACATAAGAAGCACTCTCCATATTATCAACCACATTCATAGGAAGGAAATGGAAGTGTAGTCCTTCTCAACCTTGATGCTGAGAAGGCATATGATTCTGTAGGGTGGGATTTTTTGTTTCCTGTTTTAAAGAGTTTAGGGTTTTGTGACATATTTATACAATGTATAAGAATGATCTACTCTTCTCCAACAGCATGGATCAAAGTTAATGGGGGTCTTTCAAACCAAATAACATTACAAAGAGGATGTTGGCAAGGCTGCCCATTATTTTTTAATCTCTTTAATGCGCCACCTGCTCAAGTTCAGAGAGGAGAAGGGTTAGGAGGAGAGAACAATAGGGAATGTGGAAAATAAAATTTGTTTGTATGCAGACGACACTTAAAAATCTTGAATTTGGTATTCCACTGCTTATGAACATCCTGGAAATGTATGGAAGATTCTCTGGTTATTCACTCATCATACAAACATTCAAGTTTTGTCTTTTTATTTTGCCCCATCTAAAAATTAATGAATAGGCACCAGATTAATTGGAATCAACTACAAATTACGTATTTGGGTGTTTAGATGACAAAGAACCTCTCACAGTTATGTGAGGCTAATTACAAACAGATAAATAAGAAAATTTATAAAGACCTGAATAGGAGGAGCCTGCTCGACCTTGGCAGTAGAATTCGGACAATATAAAAATGAACATCCGCCCTAGATTGTTATATTTATTTATGGCACTTCTAGTAGAGATCTCCGATAAACAATTCAGGGAGTGAGATAAATACTTCTCAAGATTCATTTGGAGTAATAAAAGATCAATGGTAAGATACTCAAATCTGCAGCTGCTGATGGAGAGGGGAGGTATGGCCCTGCCTTGTCTATTAGACTATTACTTGTCAGCGCAGATTAGGCCCCTAGTATGCTGGTGTAATCCAAACTATGAAGCCAAATGGAAAGAAATTGAGTTATCAGTCATGGACATTCCTATATAGTCAATCCTTGGCTGTTTGGATAGGCTTACTGAAGTATATCAGTTAGAAAACGTATGTGTTAGTCAGTCTTAAAGAAGTGGATAGAGGTAGTTATGAAATTTCAGCTCAGTGGAGAGATACTGCTCAGCTGGCCTGCGTTCCACCCATGATTTCTCCCAGCAGTGCAGGACCACAAGTACAGACAATGGGCTAAACAAGGACTCACCTTTTTTTGCAAGATGGGGACTTTATACATTTTGATGATTTATGTGAGACTTATGGATTGGGCAAGGAAGATTTTTACCAGTATTTACAGATTCATAGCTTCTTTAGGAAAGAAATAAAGTCTCTTGACATAGATGGAAACCCCAGCTTAATACAAATATTCATTGATGCTTATGACTCTAAAAGTCCAAAAGGCACCTTTGGCAAACGCTATAAAAGGTTCACATACAGTATATGAATAAGAACTCAATAGATTACATTAGACATCGATGTGAAAAAGAGGTCAATATATTAGTTTCAGAAGAAGTATGGTTTCAACTTTGGGAAAACAAATCCTCTACTACAAATTCTTTATTATGGAGGGATTTCTGTTGGAAGAATTTGGTTTGTTTTTTTAATTAAACCAAATCAGGAATCGAAACCAAGCGGTTCACATATGTCTTGCTGGAGGAAGAGTGGAGTGATCTCTGCAGACTATGTTCATGTATTTTGGTCCTGTCCGAATTTGAAGACTTTCTGGAAAAAGGTCGAACAACATATTTCAGAAGTCTTAGATACAGTACTTGATTTTTCCTTTATCTCCATGTATCTTAGTAAACTTCCTGAAAACTTCAGTAAAAGAGACACATCTGCTGAAGATATTAATGGTTTCAAGTAAATAAGCAATTACCAAATTTTGGCTTCAGCTGAACCCTCCCACCATGATGCTCTTTATAAATATTATAATCTCCATTCACAAAAGGGAGGCATTGACTTTTACACTGCGACTTTAGAGGGAGAAAGAAGAGGAATACTAGGAAAAATTAGCCCAAAAGTACAAAGACTCTTACTATTTGGGGTTTTTTTTGCATCTGAATGTATCTTTTATGCACTGTGAACTGTCATTGCACCTTTTGTTTTGAATAATACCTGTATTAACTGTATGATAATGTATCGTAAGATGTAAGGTGTTGTATGATGGTGATTGTCCTGGTTCTAATCTGTCTGTTTGTTGTTCATATAGCAGTGACTGAACGATTCTGGTCAAGAAAGGCTCCAACTTTCCTGGCGTTTACTGCAACAGATAAAACGAAAAAAGGCATCCAGGGGCCAGGTTATTCGTTTCAACCTTCTAAGAATGCGTACAAACTGTGTGTCCCCAGAGCAGCAGATAGAGGTACTAGAAATATTCCTTTGATTTTGCGCTCCATATTGACATCCTGCACTGTCGTGCTGTGAATGCTCTATCAAACTGAGATCTAGCGCCTGGAGGCCATTGAAGTAAAGAGAGCCAGGTGGAACCAGCTTGAGCTGATTTGTGCTTTGTGACATTTACAGAAAAAAGGCATTAAGATGGGTGGACTGAGAGGAATACACTGCAAAAATACAAAAGTAAGCGGTGTTGTTTGTAAGTGTGGAGAGAAGATACTTTACATTTATAAGAAATTCACAGCTCATGTTGTTTACACCAAATTCAGTGTTTATGAGTTAGAGCTCAGTAGCATCACTTTCCTGTTGTTTCAGCTGACAGGGGTAGAAGCCAGTGTGGCCTGCTCTTGAAGCTAATCCTCTCATCATTTTGAGATTGATTTGCTGTGTGTTCAGAGATGCTCTTCTGCATTTGCTCAGTGGTAACATATTGTTATTAGAGCTTTCCAAGGCTACTGTTTGATCTGAACCACCCATCTGATCCTAACAATTATTCATCAATCAAAGTCACTCAAATTTGATCAATCAACTCAAATGTCTTCTATTTTAAGTTATGGTTAATTTATGGTTATGGTTATGGTCTATTTCAAGTTTTTGACTTTGTCTGCATGCTTTTATGCCCCATGGTTGAATGATTAGATATTTGCATAAAGGGGCTGGATTAGAAATGAAACCATATATAATAAAAACCAGAGCAGTGGACAAACGGTGAAGCCCTCAAAGTCAACATTATCGCTTATGTGGATTTTGGAGGAAGGGCTAATATTTAAAAGAATTTTAAATCTGGCTACACTTTGAAAATTAGATGCAAGTAAAAGAGAAAATGAGGCACAGACGTAACAGTGAAAGTTATTTTTGTGTAAGAGAACCAAAAGTGAATACAACATCTGAAAAAGGGATGAGTATATTAGAGAACTGTGTCACTTATCATAGTTATATTCCCTTCAGTCAGAATGACAGGCAGTCAGATGGTTAGCTTGCCCATGGTGACACAATGGCAATCAGCCATCTCAGTCTCAATGAGACACATTCTCCAGCCTGAGCTGTGAGATGCAGCTCTTGTGGCCATTTAGACTGCTGGATGAAAGCCATTTAACAGGCCTAGCAAATAAAGTGTTGAAGACACAGCCTGTCTGCACTAACAAAGGTCGATTTCCCACTTTAAAGACAAGTAAAGCCATGTAGAATATACTTTTCATTCATTTCAACAAGCAAATGTACAATAGGTGTTTTTAAATGACAAGATACAAATGTTTTAGTACATTGTACTATTTCAAAACCCATGTAAGAGTAAATGACATGGATTGCATTGATCTGATATTGTGTTTATTAGCAAGGCACAACATCACAGGTATACACTTACCCTTATTTGTGAAGTACTTAATTCTCTTGGCAACCACAGCTGTCTTGTCTCTCGAATCCAAGAACGAAAACACAGTTGTGTCCTCCCAATCATCTACAACTGCAAAGCAAAGACAGAAAAATAAAAATCTGAGAGATATACTGTGAATAGTTGTTGTGTTTTGTACAATGAGTTACACAGGTCACCTGGTGTGGCAGTGAAGTCAAGGTACTTTCTGTCAGTGCTTAGAATCAGTGGGTTCATTCTGGGAACAACATTGGCCTGCTCCATTAGATACTCCACCACATCCGAGCCCTCGGTTAACTGACCCTATGGGCAAAGGACAAGGGGGGGGGGGTAATAATTTCGTCTTGAAGTGTACATGTATGTCACTGAGGGCATTGGTGCGTGAGAATGGATTGGATCTTACGTATATCTTACTTCTAAATAGTTAGCATGCATTTAAGTGTGGTGTGTCTACAGTCACAATGATGTGGAGAGCTGCTAACAAATCTAGCAAAAAGCAAGATGGCTATTGAATTAAACAGCCATTAAATACTTATAATACTTTTTAATTGTTTATCACATTACCACTTGCAGTATGGGCCTAGCCTATATTATATACCCAGCTGCTGCAATAAACCATTCAAATTTCATCTAATTCTACATATACACTGTGATACTTCACAGAGCCATTTGTTACTTTGCAGATGTGTTACTTAAGTTGTCAAACAACATTATCATGAGCCACTTGTTAATTTACCAAACAGGAACTCCAAGCTAGTGTGCAAAATATGTATACTACATGCATGAATGAGGACTTGTTTACTTCCATTCATGCATGTGAATTTATTTAAATACTGTTCTGGAGAGTCTCTCCTCCTTTACAGTGGAGTCATACCATATAGACAGCTTTCTGGAAGGTGGTGGTGGTGTCCATTATGCGCTGCAGGATGATGGTCTCAAGCTCATCTGGGTCCATCTCATCCGGGCTCAGAGGGACTCCATTAAATAAAGCCAGAGGTAAAGTACCTAGGCCACTCTTTTTATAGAAGAGAGCACCATCCTGAAGCAAAAAAAAAACATGGACTTAATCCTGGGCTCTTGCACCTATTTAAACAATGATTAACTAACGACTTAATTCCAATGTAAACAAAGATAAAGGAGACAACCAATGAATTTCTTTACCTTCCTTTTGTAATCATATTCAGACCCTGCACCTAGAATCTTTTTAGCATTGGCATTTGGGAATTTTCTCTTCAGGTATGCTGTCAGTGTATCAGCAGTCAGCAACTCCCCAGCACCTATTTTGCTGTACAGCTGCAAGATAGTGGCAAGTCAAATCAAAAGTTAACATTTATCAGCTTGGTTTGAGGAGCACAATCCACTGACCCATCTAGTCAAAGGATAACTGAAAATACAGTAAAACAACTGATTTCCAAGACACAAAAAAGATAGGAGTCATAATGATGTGTGCTTCTTGATGTTTTTACACATGCATAATAATGCAACCTGAATGTATCCAGACTATAACTAATTTAAATCAGTTGAATCAGTCTTAAACTGATAAGTCCCTAATATAGAGATAATGTAATCAACTCATGATTATGTTTTAATTATTTGACTGACAAGAAAGCACCAGTGACAGGGCAACACAGAACAATGTCCAATGCTGACTCTCCATATGATTAAAGATGAGCAGCAAGCGCTCACAAAAAAGAGATTTATAAACGCGTCATACTTACTGAGATCATGGACATCAGGGCCTGGGATAAATCATACTCGTCTGCAATGTAATTCACTAATCGGTAAAATCCAATCCCTGCATCTGAGAAGCCATCAATCTCATCCTTGGTGTTGATGACAAACACAAATCCAATTCTGTGACAAAAGGGACAAAAACAAGAATTCAATTTGCAGGTCTAATGAGAATCACTAGATGGTAATGATTACACATACCAAGAGAGGATCACATAAACAGCTGTAGAGGAATGAGAAATAACAGCACAAACCTCAAGGGGATCTTGTGCTTGAAGAACAGCTCTGCTAGTTTTAATAGCTCGACAGTTTCTTCTTGTATCGGGTCTAGGAACAGCACCTAACAACAGATGTATAATAAGCAGAATAGAGAAGTGCACCCTGTCTAAGATTACTATGATTATCAAAGCCAATCTTAAATATTCCAAAGGTACTATATGTATTCATGTCTATAAAATGATTTAAATGGTTTGGGCAAAACAGTCAGACACAACCAAAAAACTGAATAGGTTTCCGTTGAGTCAGCGTAACAACTATACCACATTGAAGCTTCTACTGACAACACACCAGGTTGAAGAAATTGCGTCGGATCTGTCGGATGACACCAGGAAAGGTGGCTCTGAGGAGCTCCTGCACACCTGTTGGCCAGCTGCGGTACATTGGGTCATTCTCTATGTCATTCATCCACTACAAAGTTCAAAAAGAAATAAGAAAATAAAGAGCTTATCTTACTTTTGTAATTAAAATGCGTTACAATGAAATAAGATTTTAGCAATTAGTAGTAGTGGTAGGATAAAGAATTCATATAAAAGTAAATAAATCAATGAAAGGGAGGAACTAAGAGGTGTAGTTCATGATGAAAATGAAAAAAAGTAGGTAGTACTTCAATGAGCTTGGGATACATGTTTGTTTACCCTTCGTAAATAATGTGGCCGGATGCAGCACACAGCACAATTAAAACGTGGTTTTAGTGATCACACAGCTGCAAAGATTCTATAAATTAGTTTAAATAGTTACCTATCTGCTCTCAAAAGACAGGTAAACTGGTGTATAAAAATAACATGAGTATTATGGTATATGATGTTGCACAGCACATCACTGCACAGTAAAATTAGCTGATATGTTTACATAGTGTATGTTGTGTGTACTTGTTACAGAGCTCTCAGAGAAAACAGTTGGATATGGAACAGTATTCTTGTGCTCCATAAATGCCATAAATATTTGCCTCACTGACTGTCATAATCTCTCTCTCTGTCTCTAGCATACTTATAAGTCTACCTACTGCATATGAAGCAACATTTTAGTTGAATTAGCACCGGGTTACTATATTCATTTCTCTGTCATTTTTGTGCCTAGAATATTAAAATGGCCAGAGGGACCAAAGGGAAAACTTGCAAATTTTTAATTTGATAGCTTTTCTTGGCTATCTTCCAAGTTAATAATTGAGATTTCTGGCAGGCATGAGACCAGTGCAAAAGTCTGATCCAGTCATTTAGACCCTGGTGCAAATAACCACACAAAATAAAAAAAAAAATCTGCAGTGTTGATCTAGGCCAGATGAATAATTAGTATGAATGAGACTCACCATGATAGATGGATGTCTGATATCTAAGGCATACTTGTCATCCACAATGTTCACAGGTAACCTCAACAGCTTGCCTTGATGCTCTCCTTTTATGCCTAGGTTATGAAGCCCTTCCAAAACCTTGGCTTCTCCTCTGAGGATGTCTAAAATGCTGTAAAAGGAAAGATTTTTTATATACAGATATGTGTAGCAGTGGCTTTGAAAAGCGCCAACTCTGATCTTGATGCAACAGGATTAATGAGCTGGTGACGGTCTGATGCTTTCTGGAAAGAGCACGGCAGACCACTCACACCTCCTGATGTGTTCTTACCTAAAAGGGTTGTGAACTTCCAGATCAATGTGCAGTCCATTGATGAAGAGCTCTCCATCTCCCGGGTGAACACCAATGGTCTCACTAAGATGCTGAAAGACCAAGCTCAAAGATTTATTTGAATGTCAAAAACCCCTTAATATGGGATTCTAACTTTAATGTTTGACCTTTCAACAAGAGAAAACATACAGAGAGACAAAGCTAGAAGACACCAAATAGGGAACTAGCACAGAAGTAAATAAAATGTGGCATTTGTTGTAAAATTTATTTTAGACACAATTTAGAAACCTGCTATTTAATAAAACAAAACTTGAGCAAAAGCTAAGGATTTTATCAAAGACAACCTTTCACACTATCATGAGGGAATGCTGCTTATGATATCGCACCTTTTGGTTCTCCTCAATTTCTTTTCTCATTTCCTGCTTTACAGCCACTCTTGTCAGTGATCTGTGGGAACAGTAAAATATGTCCAGTCACCATCAGCTTTTACCATATCCCCAGCCTGCAGTAAAATGCCAGTTTTAATCTCCAAAAACCTGTGGACTTCAAGATGGTACATTCCCTTACTTACTCAGCAGTTTTTGGTGTTATTACAAGCTGCCTGAGCCAAAATAAGCAAGCATCACAAAAGCTGATTAGATCTGTGCAACAGATGCACTGTATTTACTGGGGAAATAATGGGTATCACGGCAAATAATAACAATGCTCACATGTCGTTTTTTTTTTTTTTCGATAAACATATTTCAGATGCAGTTATATAACAGCATTTGTGGGTGTAAAAATACATTTAACATAGAATGGGGCTTAAAAATTTTAATTTTGATTTTAAATTGCTACCAAGTGTATAGAAAATAAGATGCTTACCTAGCTTTGCTTGGAAAGTTCTGACTAAGGTCCCGCACAAGCTTTAAGGCATCAAACTTTGGCACAGACATGATTTTGGCAGCTGCTTGGAAACTTAGATCTGTGGAGATAAAAAACTCATCAACATGTGCTGTATATACAAAATATACATCATGTTTTAACAACATATATGTATGCAGAACAATCAAAGATAAATATATTAAATATGCTTTACGACACTGACTAAGTTAAACAATAAAATGTATTATTAGGACATCAAAAGTTAAAAAGTCGCTCAACATCTCAAAAACAAAACTGATACCTTGCATTTCCCACACTTTAAGAGGAGCCAAATCATTGGTGCTCTCCAGAAGATGTTTGTGAAGTTCTCCAAGTTGCTCGTGCAGTTCAGGGTGAGATTTCCTCAAGAGGTGAAAGAAAAAGAATGAATTACAAATATAAGGCAAAGATTCAAATCTCACAAAGGAATGTGATGCAACAGAGGAAAAAAATATAAAAAAAAGAGGTCAAATGAAGGAACATTTGTGAGATTAAGCTACTTACTTTAATGTTCCAAAAAAGAATCCCTGTACATCACTATCATCATCCTGTGTACTTACAACCGTCTTTGGATCTATAAAGCAAAAGATTTGTGCTTAATTTCCTTTCTACACAGTGAGGTACGGCATGTTTGATGGGTCATCAACTGACCTTTCACTTTGGTGTCATCAACAGCTTTGTATTCTGTGCTTTTGATAGCCAACTCAACACTATAACCAGATAAAAACATCTTTTGAGGTTTAGGATCCTGCAGCAGTGAAGAAGCAGAGTGATTAATTAAAGGAAAATAGTGTACAGTTTTGTTTACATGTGTTGTGTAAAAGTCATTAATAACTACAAACATCCACTCTGAAATTTCATCCTAGAAAAGATGCTTTCTCTGCCTGTACCTATTTGCAGACTATCATTTGGTTCAGCTGCTTCCTCTCCACCCACTGACATTGACAGTCATTTGAAGCAGAATGGGTTAGACTGAAAATTGCCTTTTAACAAGTTCTCCCTTATGGAAATCAAAACACAATTTTAAAAGACCTGTAAAGTGACATAAGTAAAGTAACATAATAACATACCAAACAAAGTTTGACTGATTTGTGTTGTGCTCACAAAGCAACCTACAGCTGTGTTAGCCTGAACAAGGAAATATGAATCTATGTGACGATAGTGTACACAGCACTGCAGCAACAAAAACAACAACAACATTACAGTGCACGTTTTGGCAATATGTTCTTAAGATATGGTTTAACAACTAAACCCACTCGCTCTGATCATAACCTTGTTGGTGTCAGAATGCTGTCTGAAGAAAACTGCTAAGCCAAGCTTTAGGTTTATGGGATGGGATGACTATATAGTTGCTTTGATCTTTTCATGGGATTTGCTAATAATAAGGTAACCATAACAAATATGTAAACCATAACAAAGCACATCAGTGTGAATATGTGAGCACATGTTAGACACAACTTAGCCAATTAGAGGTCAGTGTAATTAGTGGATAATCACTTTTAAAGTGTAAGGAAAACCATTGCTACTCACCGCTACAAAATGCCGCAGCACATAAAAAAGTGCACCCTGCTGAGCTTTCTCAGACAGCACCTTGTGAAAAGAGACAAACTTCTTGGTTCCAATCTCAGCATAGAGAATCACAACTGGCACATCTGTTTTATTGACTCCTGGATATGTGTGATCGTTCTTGTATAAATATGGAATTGGCCTGCAAACATTTTGACATAGAGAGAATTATAGTCAATGAAGACATCAAACAATTTGATTTAATAATAATATCTTTGTGATTTTCTTTCTTGTTCTGCTTTCAAAAATCTAGCCAGACAGTGTCATTCCAGGTTACCTGCCTGCAGCTGCCTTCAGGAGCTTCTTGATGTCCTTGGTGCTGCAGCTATGCTGACCATGGATGGAGACAAAGGCAGGGCAAGCCTCAGGCGGAGGTTCATCACTGGCTATCTGTTAAGGGGAGGAAGGAGAGAAATGTTTCCTTACTACAAAATTGTGTGACTGAAAATGCATAAACTAATAAATATTTAATGTAATATTAAGTCAAGTGCAAACTAAAACTAGTTTATGTAAAATAAAAATCATGATAAGTCGAACAATGTACCTTAAAAGTATTACTCCAAATTAGTGCATAATACTCAACTAACAGTAAGAAATTACTGTTTACAGTAAGGAGTGACAAATATCACTCTTAATAAATTAATGTTTAATTCCTGCAACTATTGCAGGAATTAAAAAATATTTATCTAAGCTAGGCTTCAAAACCACACTTTTAAATTATTGATGGTTATTTTCAGTGTACTGAATCATTAGAATCAATTAATTAAAAAGATTTGTTCACCGAATCGTTCAGTACTTCCTGCATGACCGGAGCACATCTGACAGTGTCAGTGCCCTAAAATATGGTGGAAGGGGTATTGATGCAGCTTGCTATTGCCAACATCAGATTCCTCTGTTGACATTTTGGAAATTGCCTTGTTAAATGTTGGAAAATAACCAATGTTTTCAGGATTTTTATATTTTTGTAACTGAGTTACAGTTCGGCATTGTTCAGTTTGCAGCAGTCTATTCACGTCACATTTTAGTATCAGCTAAGCTCACTTGCAACCTTACCAGAGCAGGTACTAAAAAAGTACCAGTTACTATCCCAAAATCGAAAAGTAAAAAAAAAGTAAAGTCATGCTGTAACATGCTGGAACTGTAAAATGGAAAAGCGCCATTAGGCTACACCTCAGGTAAGACTGTAGCTTTCTATAAGGATTACTCTATAGGTCCATATTCATATCCATTCTCTTTTAGCATTTATTTCACCTCACTCATGCATAAGCGTCATGGGAGTAATTCCTTAAGTTTGCTGCCATCGCCGTTTCCTCGACTACTCTGTCAATCATGATGTGAAACACACCACTCTGCATCACCTTAGACACAAAAACAAAACACTGCTGTATTGAGGAGCACAGAGAGTCATGAGGAGCTCATAGGCTTAATCAGCACTGTGTGAACTCATTTGACAGTGGTTTGAATGTAATGGACATTTGTTTATGTTGCAAAGTTACACACTACAGCTTTCAATTACTATTTCAATCACAACATACCTGCTGGTATGCATGAACAGCTGGTGAGTAAGACCGCAGGGCCAGAGCAAATCTTAGAAGATTAAGATGAAGATCCGTAAGGAACTGGCCAGCCTTCTTAATCATCAAGTTATAGTATGAGCGCACAGACTCTGTAAGACACACCACCATTTGCAATTGTGATAAACACACCTTTCGTCATACACAAATACTTAAAATCAGTGAACATGGTTTAAAACATACCTCCTTGCTTGTATACTTTGAGCTCTTTCACTGTCTCAACAAACTGCCAGAATTTTTCATTCCCATCTCCCCCAATAAATTCACTGCAATTAAGAAAAATTCATTAATTCATTTATTCATCATCTACCACTTTATCCTCCACATGAGGGTCGTGGGGCTGCTAGTACTGATCTTTTTCACAGAGAAAACAAGGGAGCTGATATATGCAGATTACCAGTTTATAACATGAAATTGTAGTGAAGAAAGCAGCTGAGCCAAGGAAGAGTGCAGGACAAACAAAGCTGCTGAAACATGTTTATTTTCAGTATAAGTCCAAATATTGTTTCCCCAGACTCACAATAGTTTTTTCCTGCCCTGTCAAGTGGATTATTAGTGGGAGATTTCAGTTTTCATGCATTTGTGCCATTACTGCAAGCAAAGAATATGAAGCAGGGCCGGGCAAAAATTCAATAACAATATATATCACATATTGTTGTATATCACACATTAAATGTACAATAGCAGTTAAACAATGTTAAATATATATTGTGCATATTATGCGTATGTATATATATATATATATTATGAATGTTTGAAATGTGTGATTGTCCATTACTTTTTTTTTTGTCTGTAAATGGGTAAAAACCACAAAAAGCTCAACTTTTAATGAGGAGAAAATCTGTTTTCTGATATTTTTACCTTTCACAGTTAAAATTGGAGATGCACAATATTGAAATTTTTGCCGATAACCGATATATGCTGATATATCAAGGGGACATCTAATCTCTTCTCCAGTAAAATGAACATAATATTTTGCATACTCGTGTCACAGCAGATGTAGATATACAGTACATTTTCTTAATTGAGCAAAATAAATTAAAAAAAAAAAGTTGTAGAAGGTGCTAGCACAGAAGTCAAGGTGGTAGCAGCCTAATGTTGCAATATTCACTTCGGCAGATCCTGGTGTGTTTGGTGATATCACTGATAATAATTGATAATTGATAATACCAATATCATGCCGATAATATCATGCATCCCTATTAAATCCTTCATTTTTGGCGACATTATGCAACCCTAAACCTCTGACAAGAAACAAGGTGTCTTGATCATGGAAAACACAATTCTATCCAATAGGCCTTTTTACAACAGACATCATGACATGTTTAAGCAAGGAAAGCACAGGTGTTACTGATAATATTAACAATGGCTCTGTTCAGGTCATATAGACAAGACAGTGTGAAAGTTAACCCAGTATGCACCCCCAAACTGAGGAAACTAAAATAGACACCTGTGATTTTCCTACCTAAACTGTCAAAATATGTTGCATGTGTCAGGCTCAAAAACCTTTCATTTTCAAGCATGGACAGTAATTTCAGTTTTATGTCCAGGGATGATGAATACCTTGTCTCCAGGAGTAAAGGCGTCATGTCCCATTTTGCACGCAGACTGGCAGTGACTCCTTTAGATGCTAATATGACATGATGATGTATGTTCAGCAACAGAAGCAACAGCACAACGACGGACCTCATCGTCTCCGGTGCAACGTGTCATGAACCTAAGCAAGGACAAATCTCAGGTTTACGCACTCCGTCTGCCAGTCAATGCCACGTATCTCACACAAAATTTACACCCATGTCCATTTCCATAGGGTTTATATAGAATTATATGGGCGATACCTATGACAAATTATGACAAAAACACAAATTACACAAAACCACCGTTAAGAGTGGAGCCGCATAAGAACTCAAACGGACAAGGACCTAGTACTTACTATGAATTAACTTAAACTTTAGCCGTGAACGCACATGTTAACAATACAATAAGGTGATTTCACGAGCACAGCCCGCTTTTTTAGAAAGAGGAAAGTAATTATATGTTCATAAGCCCTAGTTTGAAAGTCTCCAATAATATATCCCTCGCCACTTACTGATGTTAACCGTTTCCATACAAAGCAAAGGCTGCAAGTATTTTTGGGAAGCTAACTTTACCCTAGTAAAGCTGGTCAGTTGCCGGCGTATCAGGGCGCTACGCGCTGGCCGTTATTCACACGTTAAATAAACTCGATAAAAACAATTTAAAAATCAACTAAAAGTGTGTCTGTCTGTTTTAGCACACAGTTTGTTATTTTATTATCATAAACATATTGGAATAAACAGTTTCCGTCAAAATAAAATACCATGGGAACTTAGGAATTTGATCAGGCACAGCAGCAGACAGCTGAAGTCAGACAGACGCTGACTTCTAACGGTTTGGTCAAATTTATTAACGTAACCCTTTCATTTTGTGAATGACAACTTTCCCGAAACTGTTTTTTCACATCTTTTCTGTATTGTTCACCTAAATTGGCAAGAGTTAATGTATTGAAAAGACTTTGCACTTTTGTGGCAGAAAAAAAATATATAAAATCCTTTTTGTTATACAGCTCCTGGTTTTACCGGCAAAATATTTTATACATATATGCAAATTTGGCAATAGAACACTTACATTTCTATTTTATTTTCAAGCACTAGATATAAACCATATCCAAATCCATAATCAGAAGGATTTGGAGGCAATTAATATATTTTCTTATTTTCATATTTTAATGTAACCTCTTAATTTCTGTTCTCTTTTTCAAAAATTCTTATTTTCCTTTTTGTGATGTTTGTATATTGTATTGGCAATAAATAAATAAATAAAAAGAAAAAGCATGTTGTATGGTGTCTTTGGTGAGCTTCCAGGGGCAGTTAGAGAATAGGTATCAATAAAGCTGTAAAAAATTAATTTACCTGTAATGATACTATAATTATACAAAGATAAGTAGCCATTTGACAATGGAGTTATGTTGGTTTGTTAATTGGTTATAAATCCAAGTCTGGGTTTTGTTTTTATCATTTTATATTTCTTAACTTTAACGATTTTATATTTTATTATACATTTTATATTTCTTTAACTTTAAAAAAAATTAACTTCGAATTCATCCTTATGTGCCTGGTAGAAAATAATGTACTTTTAAATATATATATTTGTGTGTGTGTGTGCTTGGACTTGCTGCAAAGTGAGGACCAAAAATTGTATAAACCCTACAAAGTGAGGACATTTTGACCAAGTGAGGATATTTTGACAGGTCCTCACTTTTTTTTACCCCTTAAAATGGCTTTTTCAGGGTTAAGACCTGGTTTTAGGGTTAGGGTTAGAATTGGGTTTAAGTTAGGGTTAGGGTCAGGGTTAGGGTTAGGCATCTACTTGTGAAGGTTAAGGTTAGTGTAAGGGGCTAGGGAAGGCATTACGTTTATGAGGGTCCTCACTTTGATAGAAGCCCAAACGTGTGTGTGTGTGATGAACTACTGTCAAGATGTAGCCCTCACTGCTTTAAATATTTTATAACTTAATAAAATAATTACATAACCATATTAGTCGTTTAAAAAAGTTTACATTTTATCAGATGGACAAAAACAGGAACTCTGACAAACATGTCTGTCCAAAAATGTTGGCATTATATATCAACCATTGGACACTCTGATTTCTAAAGCTTGGCATCTGTCGTAGAAAAAACCCATATTGGTCATCCTCTACTGATCCATCTGTTTGTTGCCAGAATATTAAAGGGGCCGTCTGGCAGTTTGGTGTTAAATTTTTGTTGTCTATAGAGTATAGTTTTACATTTTGCTCATATCACACATTGCATATCTGTCCACATGTGAGTGAGGTTTTTTTCATCCTCCCTTTAGGGAGTTTTTGCCTAACATGGAGTCCAGGTCAAAAATAAATGGTGATTGTGTGTACAAGTCCATTGAGACACATTTTGTAATTTGTGACATTGGGCTTGATTTCCACAAAGAGAATTTGTTGGTGGCATTCTAAAATAATGAAATCAACAAAATGAGTGCCAAAGAGGTGGTCAGAGGTGGTTCCCACAATTTCCAGTAGGCAACCATATTTTAAAATTTGGCCCTTCCTGGCTTTAGCAAATCGTAACTTCTTTGACACTGCACTTACACAGCTTGTAACCGTTTTCTGTATCACTTGATGACATTACAATTTTCTGCTGACTTTTTGAAGCTCTTCGTGAGAGTACACTGAGTGCAAAGAGGAAAAAAGATTTCTTTCAAGTGTTCAGGCAGAGCTCTCTTCAAAACCTGGAAAGCTGACCACTAGTGACACAACACAACGTTTGCATTGATTAATTAAGACCATGATTACAGCATGGTCACATAATGAGAAAACATTAAATTACACCAATTGGTTGACAGACAGACAGACAGATGACAGACAGACAGACAGATAGATAGATAGATAGATAGATAGATAGATAGATAGATAGATAGATAGATAGATAGATAGATAGATAGATAGATAACATTTTATATATATTATAGTATATAGTTTATTGTAATAAATGTGTGACTCTGCAGCTGAGCTATTATTGGACTGTAAGCAGTCTGCAACTATAATCATTTTCAAATGGTTGCAGCATATTTGGTATTTACAGTGTAAGTGCTCAAATCTCTGTGTTGTTGTCTCAGTCCAGTGTCACTGTGGGTTTCTGGCTGTGCACTGTGTTCCACGAGATTGTGGGACATGTCTTACAGCCCAACCTCGACGAGAGCAGAACGCGCACAGCCTATCTGTGGGATCGGATGCAGCAACAGCAGCAGCAGCAGCAGCATCAGCATCAGCATCAGCATCCTCTCTAAATTGCACAGCTTCAGCACAGTCAGTCTGTCACACCGCCTCAGCCTGGCAAGGATGCGGTAGGATGCTGCCGGACCATCTCGCCCTGCATCAGTCCGAGCCGTGCCATATTTGTGCTGAAATGACTCTTATACAGAAATGAATCACACGGCCATTTAGGGACAACAAACACGGGGTGGGGGGGTTGGGGGGGAACTCTCCTCGACTGCTTCAATTTCAACTTGGAGAATGGGAGTCGTCGGCTCGGATGCAGTTTTACACCTGCTCCAGAAGTTGGACTGCCAAACATTTGCATGCCATGCCTTTTGACTTTGGACAGGATTTCCAAAGCAGTGTAGACTGCTTGCAATTTTTTTCCTCCAGGTTATGTGTTTTGCGAATGGTTGTTATTTGATCAGCATCAATAAAATGCACCTATAACGAATCCGAGGCATGGAGGAATATTGATCCCCGGAGAAACGCGTGGATGCCACTTATAATTCACAGTAATGGAATGAAGTCATCAATCTTGATATAATGGATGATAGATCCAGTAAGCTCATCTTGGTTCCTATTCTAGCTGTCCTTTTTGTTATGATAGGCTATCAGTACATTTGTCCCGCGGGCAGCAACTCGTGCCACTTTAAGACTGACGGGGAGAAATTTAAGGGGGTAAGTCTACTTTCCAGTCCCGACCAGGACAATGACGATTTCTACAGAGATCAGGACCTGGAGGACGACAGCCCCGCGAAACTGCAGTCAAAATTCAACTTCACAGACAGAGACCTCGACAGACACGTGGAGTTCAACATCAAAGGGGACGACGTGATCGTGTTTCTGCACATCCAGAAGACCGGGGGAACCACTTTTGGGAGACACCTGGTGAGGAATATTCGCTTGGAGCAGCCGTGCGACTGCAAACCGGGACAGAAGAAATGCACATGTCACCGACCAGGGAAAGAGGAGTCCTGGCTCTTCTCCCGCTTCTCCACGGGCTGGAGCTGCGGGCTGCATGCAGACTGGACCGAACTTACGAACTGTGTTCCAGTCATTATGGATAAGAAGGAGGCCCAGAGAAATAAAAGGTACTCAGGTGTGTGTGCGTGTGCGCGCGCGTGTGTGTATTCCTAATGTTGTGGGGACCTAAATCTGTATACACTGTCACATTATGGGGACAAAAATCAAGTCCTAGAGTTTAAGGTAAATACATATTTTAAAATAAGGCTGGGGTTAGGGTTAGGTTAAGGTTATGGCACTGGTTAAAGTTAGAGTAAGTCTCCAGAAGATGAATGTAAGTCAATGCAATGTCCTCTGAAGTCATGGAAACCAGTGTGTGTGTGTACAAGTCCCCACAAATATCCCACAAAAGGGGTTAAGGGGTTTTAAGGTTAGAATGTAGAATTTAGGGTTAGAATTAGATTAAGGGTTATGCATTGTCTATGAGAATTTTCGCACACACCAATTAGTGATAACCAATTTGTGTAAGGATGGGTTAATTACACACCAGTGGTGATCACAGCATTTATCTGCACCTAGGTGGTAATGCGGGATTGGTTGCCTTGCTCAGGGGCACCCCAGACCGTGGCCCTTCCTGGGATTTGAACCAGCAACATTCTACTTACAATTCATTTCCTCTTGACAATGCCCTATGTTTGTATATATTAAATTTTGTTACCTCTTCAGGACCTTTGGGACCAGAAGTCCTCATGGGGACCAAAGCCTGCATGGGTCTAACGACACAGAGCATCATTTCTGAGGACCTGGTTCAAATTAAGATGTGAATAATGGTTTGGTTGGTTAGGGTGAAACATTAACTGGTTACAGTTGTGTTTAACGATAGGTTATGGTTATGCTGTCCAAATGAATGGAAATCAATGTAGTGTGTGTGTGTGTGTGTGTGTGTGTGTGTATGCATGTGTGTTCAGACATCCTACATGCTTTGTGGCCCCCAAACCACAAAACCACCAGGGCCCCCTGATGCATTCCACATGCACCGTAACCTCTAATTTGTGCAGCAGTGAATATTCTTCCCCTGAAAAATTAAGTAGCACTTAAGT
Source organism: Brachirus orientalis (assembly GCA_016785285.1). Taxonomy (NCBI): domain Eukaryota; kingdom Metazoa; phylum Chordata; class Actinopteri; order Pleuronectiformes; family Soleidae; genus Brachirus; species Brachirus orientalis. The sequence goes on along the minus strand of JAFBJR010019384.1, from coordinate 2,407,697 downwards.
CAGGAAGCGGAAAATAACAAAGCCACATCTTTTTGCCATATTCAGGTTCACAAAAACAACAAAAAAACAGATCATATACATATGAAAAAGACAAATAATTGTGTCAAATAATGTACTAGAAATCAGATACAGTATCTCATATTTATGAATGGTCGATGTTGACTGAGCATAACATGATACTATAAAATCCACACAATCTTTTACTTTGCCTCATGTAAATTACATGTTTGTCCTATACCTTCACATCGCTTGTTCCTGTTACTCAGCTGGTGGTGTTAACTGTCATTAACAAGTAGCACAAAAGCGTTTGCAGAGCTCCCCTCTCCCAGATGAAACTACACTGTGAGAGCACCGTCCAAATGTTCCAGAACCCTGTGGTGACTTCATTGTAACTGCATAAGATCTAATTGCCCTGACTGAAAATTGGCAAATATGCTGGATCACAGAATGAGTTCACAGCTGTTGTGCCACACAAAGGTTTCACATTTGCTGCTGTATTATCTCAGGATCTCAAATGAGTCCAAGAAGTTTGCTTAGTATATGAAGTCAGCAGCATGCATATTTTTCTTTCAGCGTTGTGATCTGTTCTGGATTCAATGATTGTTTTTAAAAGTTGCATTACATCGCATTACATCATTTGGTAGTGGCATTTAATGACAGTTGGCATTAGTGATTTAGTCTGGATTTAATCATCCATCACCTTTCTATAGATAGACATAAATAGCCCGTTAAAACACATTTTAAAAAAACGTGTTAAAAAGTGCAATGTCTATTTCAGGGTGTTTTCAGGATGGTAGATGACGTACTGAATGGTTTCCTTTTGTTATAAATAAATCATCCCTGTTACGAAATCTAATGGTGCTTATTGGTAAATACCTGTGTCCTGTTTTGAAAAGACATAGGTTAAACAATACTACGACTTTAAATGTATTTTGTAGGTTCACATGTGTGCATTTATATATATATATATATATATATATGTGTGTGTGTGGATCTGCCACTTTAGTAAGACCAGTTACAGACCTTTTTCATCAGAGGTACTTTCACAAATATATTGCTGAACACATGCTGTATTTTTGAATATTGAGGATTACTGTTTTGAAAAAGACACAGTCATACACTTAATTAAGTATGAGAGTACACGATTTACTTCTTCTGCACCAAGTGTTTCTTTTACTCTGGAAAGTGCTCAGTGAATGTGACAGCTCTTCATGTCGCAGCTGCAGCATCTATTCTGCACTTACCATCCTCTCACCCCTTGTACTGTAGTGGGCTCCCGCAGCATCTATTCTGAGATTATGCTGCCTCGACCAAGACTGTTGGCAGACACACTTTGTTAGACCCCTCTCACTCAGCAGCCACTGCACACAGCACATTTACTAATTGAGATGACTAAAAGCCTTATGCAAATTGTATTTGCATAAGGCTTTTGTGTATGAGGGATGCTTTCATTAAATGTTTTAATTAAGAGAAGAACAAAAATTGTTAAAGTGTAAAAGACATTTGTACTGAAAACTAAATAATAATTTTAACAAAAATCTTTACTCCACCTGAGGGTGCGATAGGAAATACCAATCATACATCACTGCCAAATTCAGATGGCATGCCCTCGTTACACAGTTGAGAAGCCCCTCAGATTGAGTGGCAGATTGAGTGGCTGCGGTTGCCGACATTCACCTTGCCAGCTCTTTAGGAGGGGGCACTGCCCGCATGGCACTGTGTGTGGCTTTTTCAGCTACAGATGGGGCGTGCAGCACAATAGACACAACCATGTGGAAAGGTCAGGTGTCAGACCAGATCAGTGTGTGTATCCTGCAGTGAGCTACCTCTGGAGAGTGCTGTCAGTCAAGAGAGAAGTGGAGCAGGTATAGGCTGACTTTCTTCTGCAGCATTTTTTGGGGAACATAGAGTATCTCTAAGTGCTGTGCTCTTCGGTCGATCCATGGAGAGAGTTGTGGTTTTACCATAGTCTGCTGCATGATTACTGTTCGTTAAGATGGTTGGTTTCCTACCAGGTCATTTCAGAAGCTCGTTTGTTGTCCAACTGCTTGACCTGGTGTATCTTACATCCTTTAGCAAATTTTCTCAAAGGGAAAAATGGACTCTTGTCTCAACATACATTTGTAGCCACATACATAACTATGGTTTTATACATTGAAGGGAGTCCAAATGAAGTGACAGCCCAGGCATGCATGTTTGTATAAGATCTCACAGCTGATCATTTTTTTAGTATCAGAGCAAAAAAAAAGCAAGCAGTTTCGGTTGAAGGAACTGCTGCAGAACTCAGAGACAGGATTGTGTCGAGACACTGATGTGGGAAAGGCCACAAAAAATCTGCTGCATTAAAGTGTCCCTGGTGCACAGTGGCCTCTATGAGTGCTCAACTGTTAAAGTTTGGAACAATATGAACTCTTCTTCTTCCTCCCGAACAGCCAAACTAAATGTGAAAGAAGGGCTTTGGTGACAGAGGTGATCATTGGTCACTGTGACTGAGATCCAAAGCAAACTTTTGTCTTGCCGTGTCATTAAGGGGTAAAGAATGTAGACTGGTGAGGGTTTTTTAGGGTAAGGCTGCAACAAAAGGAAAATGATTACTTGCTGTCTTTAAACTGACATGTGGATCGCAAAGTAAGTAAAGGTTATAGGTAAATATCAGATAAATATCCGATGTTGGTATCTGATGGTATCTGATCTATTGAATTTGAATTGAATTGAGGGCAACCTTCTTCAATTTCTCACGCCAGTATTTTACCACCAGTTTCCATCCTTGTGTGTCAGAAAATGTCTTTGAGATGTAAAAAAACAACAACAATAGCAAGAGAGTTTTATTGTTACAGCTGCGGGTCTGAGGTGAGAAAATGTCATTATCAAACAGCAGCCTGTAGTCTCCAGTGAAGCATACAGTACACACCTTGAATAAATCAGCTTTGTGCTATCCCATCTTTCAAATCGCATCATAGTTTAATAATCACAGAATTGTATAGCCATAGAACAGTAAACAGTGTGACAAAAGCTTTTTTAAGTTATGATTCTGCAGAAGTCATGTTTTTCATGTTGGAGGAACACGTGAAACCTTTATCTCACATCACAGACAAGGAAAAAGGACACATCTTTTATGAAGCTAAAGGGCACTCGGCCAGAGCACAAAAAATATGTAATATGCATGCATCTCTCTATTCACGCAAAGATCCTAGTTGATGGTAGGGTCGGGGTCATGGAGGACCCCAGGGTAGTAACATTAATAAAATAAATGAAGAAGACCAGGCTTTCAAGCAGACAGGTCAGCAACAGGTAACTCAGCTGAAGAAGAGGGTGAGGAAAGATGAGCGAGAGTCCACAGCATGAACAAAGGAAACACTAAACAAACAATGTGGGCACAGACTGGGAAAGACAGACTGGTATAAAAACTGGAGGGGAAGACAAAGGGAGTGAGGAACAGGTGTAGGTAGGCCGGGAATTTCACCTTGGAAAGGAAAAGTCTGGAGACATTTGGTGGGTGGGCAGAGTAAAACAGGTGACAGAGGCAGAGTGGCCAGCAGAAACATGGCAAGTCGAAGTGAATAGAATTAATCATTTTCAATAGACTTGTTGCAAAATGTGATGATTTGGTTAATAATGGCAACATCTCTCACATGACCTGGGTCTAGATTTGTCGGCTAAGTCAAGTTTTTAAACCTAAAATGTTTCCGCATGTGGTATTTTATTTATTTATCAGTGTTGGAATTCTAAAGTCGGTCGATACTAGTGCCCTCATCTTTTCTCTTTAACACAGCAATGTTGTCAATTTGGAGGAAAATATTTATGCAAATCTTTGATGAGTTCAAAAACACAGTCCACAGCAAGCCCATTACTCATTAATCTCTTACAGAGATTCAAATTTATATTTAGAGCACCAAAGTCTTGTTTTTGTTTTTTGTTTTTTTACCTCCAGGGTAGATTCCAGGGCCTCAATTATTACTCAACTAATATACACACTACTGTATACATATAGTTGTATAAATTCACAATAAAGGGGGAAAAAAAGAAAATACCATGCATAACCTATTTTACATTTAGTCTTCTTAATCCAGTAGGTATAGCTATCAATCAGTCAACACACACTGTAGTAAAATAACACCAAAAATCATGCAAATGCAACATTTAACCAATAAATAATAGATATAAATACAAGATATAAATGGAGAAAAATAAACAGTAAAGTAGACACAGATGTTAACAGTTAATAATGCAGATGTCTCATCCTTATACAAGACCTCAATATTCACAGAATGTGGATATTCTATGAGAGCAATGTGTGTTTTTATGCACAGTACATTCAGATCTATATTAAAATATGTGAAAGCCAGCAGATTTAGGTTTAGCAGTTTTAGGGCCAGTGTTATCACAGTGACAGATATTGATGTTGGCAGGATTTTTCTTGTTTGTTTGTTTTGGGTTCAGTAATAAATGTACCAAGTTGGGCACACATGTACATCTTTAGTTGTTACAAGCAAATGTGCCTTTTGTGTCTTACAACTCATACACACATTTTCACCCTTTTTGTTTGAAATTTGAGTTTGGTTGAAAAATACAAATAAGAGAGACTTACATTACCAACTGTTTTGTAGGTTGATCGTCTTATATATAAGAATATATATGTAAGCATATAGGTAAGTGTTATATACTTATATAGTAGGCACAACAATGATGATTATGATTTTTGTGGATCACAAACATAAAAGCAAATCGCAACTGCATTAATTTACAGTACACAGGCTACATCTAAGTGTTGACTTGTATTGGACTGCGTGTCTTTGTCCCTGTTTTTTTCATTTAATCCGTCCTCCCTTTTAACTGTGGCCCCATGGTAATTTTATGCAAATGCTGATGTTGCAGTTTTTTTTATCAGTTATAAACTCTTCATTAGCAACTTTCCTGTTGCCCATGCATAATGAATGCTCAGCTCAGAAGTACAAAGAGACCAAAGCACAGCGCACAAGTGAAATACAAACGCTCTCTGCACCCTTTTGATGAAATGGAGAGAGTGCAAAATGGCAGAGGGCGTCTTCTGCTGTGATTCTGGACCTTTAGGTCATGTATCCTCAAGTGTCCTTTAGATATTTATTTTTGAATGGTGAGGAAAGCTGTGGTCAAATGTGTCTATAGAGACAGATGAAAACAACACAAATAGATCTAGTTTTTATGACTCTGTCGATTGTTTTCCCGATTAACTGAGTAATTGTTTGGTCCATAAAATGTTGAAAAAATGTTGATCATTGTTTCTCAAACCTAGACCTGATGATGTTCTCAACTGTCTTGTTTTGTCCACAAACCAAAATTATTCAGTTTAAATTTCTCGATTCTAAATGTCAAATAGAGCAAAGAAACCAGAAAATATTCACACATACTCTCCAACTGATTAATCGATTATCAACATAATCAGTGATTCATTTAGTAATTGATGAGTTGAGAAATTGTTTCAGCGTTACACTACAGGCTTATGGGCTCACTGCTGCCCTTTGTATGCAATGTATTATAACATCTTATTATTGATTTGTAAAGTGAGAAAATCTACTTAATAACAAACATTTAGCCAGATTTTTAAAAGGGGGAAACCTGAGATCTCTGGTGTCATTATTAATGGTTGCTGTAGCTTAGAGCCTGAATGATGGATAGCATCACTTTATGGGACTCATCTGCTTGGCTTGGATCATTCCTTATTCATCAGGTTTTGTGGCTGTAATTATAAAACCTTATGAGCATGTAATGTTGTGTGTCTGGTCTCCTTTAAGTCTTTTCCTACAGGATTTTTTCCCCCTCCATCATTAAAATAACATATTCACTTTCTCCCCTTTTACTACAACTGTCCTGCCGGAGCAGTAATACACTGTTATTACTTGCATGACACACTGATGACATTGCCTGATCCTTGGCTGGATAATACTCCACATCATAATTTATTCATGTAAGTGATGCAGAGAGGGCTACAATTACTGTGTGGTCATTAATACTTACAGCTCTGAGTAGTGGAGCATGTTTCTCTCACTCTATCTACTACTTGTGCATGACATCTCCCACTGCTGGGCCTCTCTCTGAACCAGGTTGTGGGAGGGTGTCATTATCCAGCTGACCCAAATGAACTGACATACAGTACATTCTGTGTTTGGTAATTACACAGTATTATGTCAGCTTGATTTCATCTCATGTTTTTCTTTTTAGATTCTGTCCTTGGAAATAGCAGTTCAGAAAAATAAATGTCACCAAGTTGTCTTAATAGTATTTGTTCCATTATGAAGCAGTATGTTTATCAGAGGGAGTTTGTCCAGTTTGTAAATTGTACTTATAAATCATAAAACTGGCTTTTATGACCAGTAGAATTCACTTCCAAAACTTCTTCACGGCTTCAGTCATACTCAAATCTGTTTGCATCGTGTCACTTTCCTTGCATAATGTTGGTGTCGCCTCCATCTGTCTAGGCATAAAACAAGTCGCTTCCTCAGTGCAGTGTAGGAATGCCACTGAGTGACACAACAGTTTGATCAACTATCTAATGTGAACTATACATTACATGCATTTGAAAGAATTGCACTTTTTATAGTTTGTCGCTAAGTCAGTAAACTTCTGTGTTTTATTCTGAAGCCTCCTGATGAGACCTCAATGAAACACAGTGATGCAGCTGGGAAATGGAAGTTATACAGACACAGATGAACCTGAGGGAGGATAGTTAAGCAGATTTACTGTTGTGGTCATATTTTTAAACGTGGGAGGCAACATGCTCACTGCAGAGGTGGGATGTTTATTATGTGTGAGTTGAGATGAGAGTGCCCTTGCAGGCCTTGAACTTCCAGGGCGCAGATATTGCTTTTCATGTGTCATTAATTCAAATCATCATCGCTGGCAGGCCTGAGCAGTAGTTGAGTTGGTTTGATAATTACTCTAAGTGTCACTTCTACAGACATTGAAACAGTGTATGTCAAGCAACTGTACAGCATCATGAAAAAGAAAATGAAATTGTCAAGGAAGTCTGTAACTGTGACCCAAATTAGGCGAAGCAAAAAAATAAAATGCAGTGCTATTTTTGTTTTCTTGTGGAAAGTCTTAGACCATAAGGAAAGAGTTATTGAGAATCAGACTTTGGATTAATACTACATTTAAAAAGGTTAAGTACAATGAACAATGACATTAAATTACATAAGTGGTTACTTTCTAATATCTACTTGCTTCTTTCTTTTTTTGTCTACCATCTGTCTTATTGACTGTTTTAGTAAATTTGTCACATTATAAGGATGTTCTTACCAAAAAGTGATTATCCCTGGGGTATAGTGGCATGATTTATTTCGTGGTTTTATTTGAAACCACATAATTTCTGGATTCACAGTAGATAAACTGGGCAAGTAAAATATGTAAAAAGGCCTGCTTGTGGTCATGAATCTGCACAGATTCATCACCCAAGTCTAGAGTCCTAAGAATGGCCCATTTGACTTCATTTAGTTTTGTAGTTTTGCGCTTTTGTTTTGTTTCACTCCTTGTTTATCAGCCATTGTTTCCAGACCTGGTAAGCAGCAGCTTAAGCTGAAATGGTCCAAAAACCCCTTGTGTAATACTGCGACTGTGTAATACCTGCCCAACATAGCAAACAGCACAAAGCCGGGGAGATAGTGAAACAGTGAAGAGCTAAAATATATAACCACTTATTTCCTACGGTTGTGGGTAAAGATGAAAAAACACAGCTCAAAGAGCGTGAACGTTAGATCTATACTCATCAGGTTGCCAGAAACGCGGCTCCACATGAATGCTGATGTGTTCAGGTTTCAATTAAAAAACAGGAAGTCAGAGTTGCATAATGCAAAATAGAGTAAAACAGGATGGAACTGTGCTCAGATTATGTGAGAAACTTTAAGAACGTATGAGTTATAATAGTAATTTCAACTGACTGGAATCTCTGAATAGACCGAAATAGAATTTTGCTTATCTGAGGAAAGATGATGATGACACTGTGCAAGTGTGCACCCAGTTTTCAAAAGTTTACATCACGTTTACTCCGGAAGAGGATAAGTGCCCCACTTATACAGAAATGGAGCTTGATACATAATGCGCTGTGCAGGCAGCCATAAGGTGTCTTCATGGCACAGTAATTGAAAGTGGAAAGCTGCACATGTACAAGTTATAGTGAATATTTGTCTTTGTCCATTTGGCTTGGGAGTGTTTGACTTGTAGTATAGATGGAACTTAGTGTCCTTCTCTAAAAGGCACTCAAGTTAATGAAAGCTGTGTAGCTGGCCAGCTCAGGCTTGCTGTTTTGCCATTGCTATCAAATACTTGCTGGCCTGGCAAATATGATTGTCCATTGTTCTGATTCAGCTTTTATACTGTGATTAAAGGATGACATTTGGTCAAGTGGCTTCTGGGACCCTCCACTCACACTTTTCTGGAAGCAGAAGCAATATTATTTTATGTTTACCCCTTTGCCCCAATGACATTATAACATTTCTGCTGTTTCCTTTATTTGATATCTTTGCATACTATATAGGGCAGGGATTCTCAATCCTGGTCCTTGGGACCAACTGCCCTGCATGTTTTAGATGTTTTCCTGCTCCAACACATCGGATTCACGGTCAGTTTGTCAACGAGCTCTGCAAAAGCCTGATAATGAGCCATTAATTTGAATCAGGTGTGTCGGAGCCGGAAGACATCTAAAACATGCAGGGTAGTTGCTCCCAAGGACCAGCATTGAGAAACCCTGATATAGAGAGATGTGTGTGCTATGACAAACTCCCAGTTACCACATGTGCTGTCAGGAAGCTGAAATCCTGCTTCCCATCCACCTCTCCATCAGTCTCTGATCAACCTCTAGACTGATGTTTAAAAAAAAAAAGAAGAGGAGCAAAGCACCTCATACTGATCCAGTTAAATGTAGTCATCGGAGTGATGCGAATGGGTCAGCCGTTGCAGCAATTCAAAGATTCTGTGTTTAATGTCCCCATGAGGACGGTTTGGTGGCTGAGCTGCACTATAGCTCCTTATCAGAGGAGCAATTAACTTTGGCTCTGTTTTCTAATTGAGAAAGGAACACTGTACTTCCGTACTTTAAACAGTCCATTAAAAAGCAATTATGGAAGGGAAAAAAGCATATTTTTATCATACATTCTTTAGTATTTGTTGCTTTAGTATCAGCTGCCAGATCACCATGTTCATGAAAATTTCTTAGAATATTTACTTTACATTGCTGCTCAAACTTTTATGCTGTCTTGCGGAAACATTTGGCTCTAGATTCACTCCTTTAAACAGTTACAATCCACATCAATAAAACACATCAATCGGTTTCATTTGTTTCAGTGAAACCTTACTGTGTATTTTTGATACATACAAGAACATGTGCACAAATTCTTAATTCAAAAAAGATTTGTTCCAAATGGATTTTACATTTCCATTGTTTACATGGATGCAAATTTAAATTATTTGATTATAATCAAATGTTGTATATTTGCTCCTGGTCTCTCTCTTCTGTCTCTCCCTCACCTCCCTCTTTTTCTTTCTCTCCCCCCCCTTTCTGTCCCCCACCTCTCCTCTGTCCCCCATTTTCCTCTCACCCCAACCGGTCGAGGCAGATGACCGCACATCTTTGAGTCTGGTTCTGTCAGAGATTTCTTCCTGTTAAAAGGGAGTTTTTTCTCTCCACTGATGCCCAGTGCTTGCTCATTGTGTGAACTGTTGGGTTTCTTTTCTCTCTGTAATATTGTAAAGGTTTTGGCCTTATTATGTACAGTGCCTTGAGATAATGTATGTTGTGATTTGGCGCTATACAAATAAAATTGAATTGAATTGAATTGAATTGGTTTGTGTACACATACATCAAATTGTTCAGAATGGAGTTGGAATGGAGTCAGACTGGAGGACTTTGACATGTGCAGTGTTGTCTAATTCTCTGGACGTAGAAGCAGAAGAAGAAGCTTCACCTCCCCTTTGTAGTAAACAAACGCTGCACGTGTCTACTCATCTCCTCACTGTCCACTATCTGTGATCTGTGACTTTCATCTGTGACTTTCATATCTGTTCATTTTTTTAAAATGGAATTTTTATCCTTCTCCAGCAGTAACAACATGGAAATATTGTTTTCATTTCGATTACTTGTGTCCATGTAAACATTGCTACTCTAAAGCCTGATTAAAAGTCGAATGTAGCCCTCTACACCAGGGGTGCCCAATTTGGGACCCGTGGCCCACATTTGGCCTGGGCTCCTTTTTTTCTGGCCTGTCTAATTTTTCCCATCTATGCCCGTCTGCGCCAGCCACTGGGAATTGCTGTCCCAATGGCTCCCAAAGGTTAGCTGCAGTTCACTCTCTGGCCACAGTTTATATGGGGGGCCAAGGGGGGCCAAATATTTACCTCAGTTCGCATTGTCCAATTCCATTCTCATTACTCAATCTTAAGTAAATTCCCTCTAGTTTTACAAGTTGGACCATCCAACTGCTTTCAAGACACAGTGTTACAAGGGCATATAATTTTATATTTAGTCTTAAGTACATTCCAACTTGTTACACACATTGGACCATTTCCAACTTTTTCAACTTGCTCTATCTATCAAAGCAGCTTTAGTCACGTAGTCTGAAACGTTGCTTTCCTTTTCAATATGCTTATAAGCCATAAAATAAGCCATATGGATCTGTCATCTCATCTGAATGAACGTACTGTAAACATAAAAAGAAGTGTTTAATTGCTTTAAACAATAATAAATAATTAAAAAAATATATGACACATTTCAACAATGTAACGTGACGTAATGTGTTTGTCTGTGGCCTGCGGCCCACCCACAGACTTTTGGCCTGGTATAGGGAAGAATTTGGGCAACCCTGCTCTACACGGAGCTTAGCCTGCACAGGTACACACAATGTTGTGTGATTTGTATGGCTGCTCACTGCTCAGTGTTGTCATTCTGCAATTGCGCTACCAGTCCTCTTGTTAGCAGTGGCAGGTTTTCTGTGCCACTGTGTTTCTGGTGTGTTTGTGTTTTGGTTCCACCTGCTGTCTCTACTTACTTCTTCAAACAATGGCTTCTGAATTTGCTTCAATGTAATTTCCTTCTGTGTCTTTGTAATGGGAAGAAGTCACTCAAATCTACATATCACCGTACTCCCTCAGTCTGTCTCTATTGATTTGAACAATGATGAACTCGATTCAGGCAGACTATAGGATGTGCTTTGGAGAAAACACATTTCGTTGTACATCAAGTGCATGAACCAGCTGTTGCTGTGAAGCATAGTTACATTTATGTGGTAGTGCATACAATATGGGGTATTAGGGATGGGATTCCTAGAAACACCACAATACGATATTATCATGATATTTTAATCACAATGTGATATTATCACCATATTGCCAAAATGGGGAGTATTTGCAAAATCATATATTATAATATACTCATAAAACAGCTCTAGTGAGAGTGAGCACACTAGTGGACTGAAATGTCAACTCCACAAGATGTTGAATGTTTATTTGTTGTTAAAACAATTATATACTGAATTTTTTTTATATTTTTCTTAAAAGCAATGTTAGTGCCACGTAAAATTTTTTCTCCACACTCCTATAGGATATGCAGCTATAAAAATCTTGCTGAAGGAATTAAAAGAGAAAATAAATTTGTTGAGCGATCGTAAAACAAAGCAGGTCCGTTCAGCTTTGCTGTCGATTCATGAAGGAAATTCTCTTGGCTGTGAGTGGTTATGTACAGTATGTTGTTCATATGAGCTTCCTTACCTGACAGATTGATGTTTTAAAAAGGGATGTGGAAAACACCAGCAAAAGTGCCAGGCTGTGTTATTTCTCAGTTGACACATGTCATGCGATGAGGGGACCATGCCAGGAATAACCGCCTCTGTAGTTGATTTATTGTAACAACCTGGGGAGAAGTCATCTGTCCTTATCTGGGGCGAGTTGGTGACAGGTAAGTTATACAGCAGGGATCGGAGCAGAAGCTGCCTCCTTCATACTGTTCCCCAATTTAGGTTCAACGGTTGACTGAGCACCAGGCACACTTCAGGTGTAAGTACAAGTAGTGTCACCTTCACATGGACTAATGTTGTGCTGCACAGTGTGCCAGTCGGACATCTGCTGGTGTACACTTGCACTATGTATGCATCAAAATGATTATTCATGAAACATGTTTAATCAATAGTATCTTTACTGCATTTGTCTGCTGCATCGTCCCCGTACTGCTGCATCAGTCAGACATGCAGTGAGAGAGATTTAAATAACGTCACTGAACAGATTGCCGTCCAGATTGCTTCGTAAATTCCTGCATTAATAAATAGGTGTTTGTACCTTGTTTATTTTGGCAAAAATGTTGTTATGTATTTGATCAGCAGTGCACATGGTAAATGGCTTGCTCTCTTCTATGTCCAATATGCAATTATGATGTATGTTTCATCTTCTAAATATATTTATAAAGACAGAAGCATCAGGTATGGTGTGCTTTGTTGTATGTTATGGTGAAAAAACAATAGCTTATTTCCCTTCAAGAAAAAAAAAAGTCCACTTTTAGACCAATTCCTGTTCACACCAACCAACAATATTGCAGAATAAATTGGATCCAAGGCTACGGGATAATAAGTATGGATTGAAAATACAGCCTACCAACAGCACGACACTAGAGAGTAGAGTAGCATCTTGTGGCATCACAGAGTGCTGGTGTGGAACAAATAGCATTATGTCCCAGCACATGTTGCGTTACAGCACATCAACTTCATCATAGGAAAGCAGTGCTCCTCAATGCGCGTCAGTCCTCTTAAGGTGCCAGATGAATGGATACAAAAAAAAGAGCTTTAAATCCCTCTCACAAATCCTGGGATCAGTTAAGTTCTCATCAGTTGTCATTCTGCAAGGGAGAGTGAACTGCGCACCATTTGTCATTCTGTGTTAAGTCTCCTCTCTCATGTTTGGAAACAGGGCTGTGAATTTACTTATTCTCTCTTTGAGGGTGGCGAATGGAAATCATCCTGACACTGGAGGCATTTTGCTGCACTTGTAATGCCAGGCATGTCTGTGTCATAATAACTCACTGAAGGAGGAACAACTTTAAGTGTCTTTGAGTGCCTCATTTTCAGCAATACACATGAATTATCAGCGAATAGCTTTTTCCTCCCAATACTATCAGGATGCACATTATGGCTTTGTTAAATATTTCAAGATGGAAAACAAACCCATACATATTAATGCATCATGACATAAATTAGTATTGATTCCAGTTCGTACGTATCTATCAGTATATTGAAAAATCCTGGTGTGTGGAGAGCTTTCAGCAACAACGTGCAGAGTAGTTGGGCCTTGGAATGCAATGCAGGGTGCCAACATGACTAATGGCTCTAACCTGGATCCTATATCGACTTGCACAGAAATACTCAGGGATTGATTTGACTGCTTATGCCACTGCCATAATCTCCCCTCCAATGATATGGTTTCATGGCTATTTGTAAAACTGCTGCTGCAGCCCTTTTTTTTTAATGTCGGTTGTAATCTCAAATTTGATCATGCTGGCTGCTCGGCGAGGAGCCATGTGTCGAGTTACTTTTTTAAATTCAATCCACTGTGTCACCTCTGCATTACCAAAAAGGATGGATGTATCCAATCTGATCCTTCAAGCAAGTGTGGCAAATGTTTGAGTTTTTTTTTTTTTTTAATTAAAATAATTTACTAAACACGCATATAAAATAAGCGATGTGATGTCATGGTCTTACTGTATTCATTGACTATGAAGTTTAGAGGAACGAGGCATTAGAAATAATTTAATTTTAACTCAGGAAAACCTTAGGCCAAAAAAGGCACTCCAGTTGTCATACCTTTCAAGTTACAGCAGGAATATGCAGGATTTTAACCCTTTTAAACATAATTGAACCAAAATTCCATCAGTAAAGTAGAAATAACTTCATCTAAAGTTTTAGTTTCCTGGCCTGTGACAGTATAAACTGACCAATCCCAGGGCAGTTCAGAATGAGAGGATGCTCCTATGAGAACAGCCAATAGGAAGGGTGAAAAGTGGCTATTCCAGCATTGACAAAAACTGCAGACAGAAGAGTAGGACAATAGATTTAGGAAAACAACATGGGCTGAGATGAAGTGGCTGCCTCAGGTAACCTGATGTAATTGAACTGTGTGTCCTTTCATCTTTTGCTCAGGACAAAGTACTGAAAGTCAAAAAAAAAACAAAAAACAATTGAACAGCAAACAGTTTACTAGTAATGCTGAATCTGTTTACTGCAGCTTTAAAAAAAAGTGTTAATTTTCTTATTTGTACATTTTAATTCTTAATTTTCTTTCACAAAACTTTCAATTCAACAATGGCAGTATGAGAAGTGATGTGAAACTTAAGCACAGAAGAAATGTATATGCTTACATTACTAACAAACTTACTGTTAAAATAAATTTTCCTGTTGGTAATTATATACAGTATATGAGCATTAGACACCACCACATTATGTCTGTGAGTGTTTGATCTATTTGTATTAATTGCATGTCAGAGTGAGTTCTACAGCTGTCTCTTCTCTTCTGAAGTGGGGAAGGAAAGAGCTCTAAGCGGCTGTTCCAGCACAAGACTGTGGTCTTTCCTTGTAGATGATTGATTCAGGTGCAGCGAGGAGGGAGAGTTGAGATCAGGCTTTGGGCTGTGTCCGTTAATCACACTGTATTACCTCACAGGAGGCATTTATCACCAAACACCAAAGGCTTCGGTCCACGGGGAACACTGAAACCAATCTCCTTGCTTGCTTGCAATCCATCCAGGTCCACGAAAAGCGGCCTTACTGAGCACTACCACATTCATTTTCTGTGCAAGAGGGGGATGTTCCAAAGAAAAAGTTAGAAGCAAAGAACAGAGAGGGTTTTTAGAGACTTTAGGATAAGTCCTTGGAATATCCTCAAATGTATTGCTCTCCTGCCTGAGCCAATGTCACAGTGCTCTCTGGTGTTGGCGTCCCAGCAGGAAGTGCTTTGCCCTAAGGTGTTACAAACTAAAACAGCAAAGAGAGGAACGATTCTGAAACCAAGACGGAAACCACAATAATTTCCACAAACACCTGTCACAACACACTCAAACATAACTGTGACGCCCCTAACCAATCCCACTGTAACATTTTCATTTGATAATGTAAATTATAAAACATGTTAATCAGAAATCAAGTGAGGGTAAGCTATATATTTTGCAACTATTACACATTACAAATTTTAATCCGGGCCACCTACCCATAAAAAGAGCCCAGTATTAAAATCAATACAAGTGGCTTATATATTATATTGCATGTCTCACACACAGACTAGACAATTAAAAATGCATTACATAAATTAATAAATTACATAAATTACATAAAAAAAAAAGCAAATCAGTAAAAATATAAAGGACATTATGATTTTAGTCATGAAGAGTGCTCATTTTTAATACCTTTAAGTCTGTTCAGGTTGATGTGACTCACAGTTTCATCCTTGATTGCACCGTTGTGCAACTTTGCACTCAGGCTGTTCCATTTCCTCTTGGCTGGATCAATATGATAATTAATTTTCTCTGTAGTCTGTTAATGGCTGTTTCTGTCTTTACATGTCATCAGTTGTTGTTGTTGCATGTGGTGTAAATGCTGCTCCGCAGACAGCACGTCTGTCCCCAGGGAGTCTTAACACAAGATATATCGGTGTGACATTTACGTTGAAATGTAAAGTATCCGTCCAACTCATGGGTGTAGCTGTTTTAAAGGTGAATGCACACATTCGCAGTCCCTTGATACATTTGCAGTGATGCTTGATGATTTAGAGCAAACAGATGCCCCAGCTTTCGTGAGCGGTTGTGTTTTGTCACGTTAAGAAGACAAATAACGTATAACCGAAGCTGCTGTTTGTAATTAACTCACCACACTTGGAATCAGAGCACTAAACGTGTCTGTTCTGTGTGTGTCACACTACCATATTCAGACATAGACCCTTACAGTGCATTTACACTGAATACAAAGTGATCTTCATGTCTTGTGAGTCAGGAAACTTTGGGTGCTTCATCATTTGTTTACGTTTTGCTCGTAAGTAAACACACACAGTAGGGCTGCTGCTTCATAGCCGAAATCTAGGTATCCATTCTACACACAGCATAGAAGCTCATCAGACTGTCAGAATCCATCACCGCTTGGTCAAGCAGAGGGTGCTGTTACGTGGGCCCCCAATCCACTCTGAATGCTTGCTTAGCTCGTCAGGAAAATAAGACAGTGATGGAATGTTGTTCTGCTGTGAAAATGGAGGCCACAGACACAGTAACACTATCCTCCCGAGTGGACAATCACGGAAGCAGTGTTTTGTGGTAGTTGTGGACGAGTTGTGGCACTTTATTTTCTCAGTGGGTAAAGCTGCCCATTCTTCTTGGCAAAAAAAGCCTCCAGTTCCTATAAATTCTTGGGCTGTCTCACATGAACTGCACATTTGAGATATCTCCAAAGTGGCTCAACAATATTGAGGTCAGGAGACTGTGATGGCCACTCCTGAACCTTCTCATTTTTTTTTTTTTGCCATTGCCAATGGCAGGTCAACTTGGCCTTGTACTTTGGATTATTGTCATGTTGGAGCATCCAAGTATGTTCCATGTGCTGCTTCTGGGCTGATGAGTGCAAAATTTCCTCCATTATTTTCTGATAACATGCTGCATTCATCTTGCTGTCAATTTAAACCAAGTTCGCTGTGCCTTTGTAGATCACACATCCCTAAAACATCAGCAATCAGGTGTACTTTTCATCATAGGCCTCGATGACTCCTGATTACAAGCAAACAGATCACAGGTGAGGATGGTTACCTTGAGTAGACATTTAAACCTGTGCGTTAACTGTTATCAGGCCAAAACCTCCAGGGTATGTAAACTTTTTATCTGGGTCATTTGAGTAGTGTCTGTTGTCATAATGATTTAAAAATAGCAAACACAATTGTTTAATAATACATGGCTTCACACAGCCACTAAGCATGATAGAAAGGTTTCTGTATTATCATTCACATTTCCTGAAAAATGGCCAAAAAAATAAAAAATAAAATAAAATAAATAGAAATTCACAAATTCTGTCAGGGCATGTAAACTTACGAGAACAGGTGTATCTTTGAAGAAATAATTTGTTACACAATTTTCATTCTAAATAGAATTTTGGAAAAGGTGACAGCCCTAATACACACACACAAACACACACATGCATATACACATATTTTCAGAACTTACCAGGTAAGTCCAGGTAAGAGTGGTCTCACTCAGGGTGTGTGCAAATGCACTCTAACAAAATCGAGATGTCTTAGTGGAATCTTAGTGCTGACTGGCTTTTGCGCCATCTCATTAAAATATTTCATCATGAGTTACTGAAGTGAATGATGCAAATTTTGCATCTTCCCATGGTTCAGGTCATGGAATTTGTATCACCGGGGACAAATCCCTGACCTCAGCATTTACTTACATCTGTGCATTGAATTTGTATGCAATCTCATTGTGTGGACATGCATCACTTCCGGTTTAAGTGAAACATAGTAGGATTTGGATTTGCTCTCATGCTCGCTGTTGGCAAATAGTGTTGTTTGTGTATTGTTTGTGCACGATTACAGTTACAGTTTATGCTTATTGTGTTGCTGATCTTTATAATGCTGTAAATATTTCTGGTGTTTATCTATGGTGCTGCTGAGGGTGGTGTGAGGAATGGTCCACAGAGCTGAGAGACTTATTTCAGCGAGCTCACAACCTGCCTGTACTGTAGTCAGGGGAGACAAACAGGTAAATCAATACTCTCACTCAGGACAGTTCACTACAAGGGCCTCCCTCAGTGTCCTTGTCTGTCAGAGTCAGTTCCTCAACTGAGGTGGGGTGGAACTGCTGACACACTGGGTGTCAGAGCACACTGCTCACACGAGTAAAGTCTTGTTCACAGACAGATCCAGAAGGCCGGAGAAACGGTGAAGTCAGCCCAGGATCTACTCCTTGCCTTCTCACAATTATGGCGCTGTATGTTCTCATTACATTTCCGAGAAGAGGAAATTTGTGAATGTTGCAGTGCAATTAGCCACTTTAAGTTCCTTAATGTGTAAGTGATATTACAACAAAATTACCCCAAAAACAAATAATAAAATAAAATAAAAAATAAATCTAATGTATAGTACATACTGTCCTCTACTAGTCTGACTATACCTTAGCTGAAATTATTTAATACTGATAAAGATGCGCCCTTACAGTTAAGTATATAAAAATTGCTGCAGTCTAAAGCCACAAGATTCTGAGTTTGACTGTTGTCATGTCATTTTTTGAAACCAGAAATTCATAGACCTACAACCAAGCACCTATTAGACTATACTAGCTGCCAGTCACACTGGGGAAACATAATTTACAATACTGGGATCATGTTCAATAGGACCGGAAACTTGTAATTGAGACCACAAACTCTTCTGAGTTTTTTCTTCTGGCTTACTTTCTAGGCTTCCCTTTGCAAATGACTACATCCACTTTTATATGCATTCTATGGTTAAGATGCATACCATAGATGTATACCATAAACCACAATGCACTCGGTTCATTGCCAGCAAAGACCTTTGTTGTATATTGCCTTCTCTCCACTCATTTCCTATCTCCTCTCTACTGATTACCTCTCCACGTCTCTACATAAAATGCCCACTAACATTAAAATAAATGATAAAGATGGAAGACTTTGAAGCTTAGTATCAAAGATGGGTTTTGACAACAGACGGAGCTCAAGCACACAACTAGCCAAACACACTTTTTTTTTCATTCCTCAATCCGTTTTAGTAATAGCCCTTTAGATGGGGAGTGGGTGGTAGAGAGACCAGCAGTCACGTTTATCCTGAGAATTTTCTCTGTGTGTGGTGAACCTGGGCCATCAGCAAGTGCTACCAATGATAATGAAGCCACCACTATAAATGGGCTAGTCATTCAAGATTAACTGGCGTGTCATGCCTGAAGTAATTGCCTTAATTAGCTATTGAACAGGTTTCAGGGTTAATGGGACAACAGGTTGGCAGTGAACCTGATTTACTGTTGGATGTTAATGATTTTACTCTCATCTTCCCCTCATTCCTCGAAATGATTTGATTAACAGCATAGAAGAAACACATCCCCTTGTTTGTTAATACAAAATCAATTTCATGCCCGGCTGAGCTATCTCTAACAGTGTTTTTATTGGACGAACAAGGTCCTCAGTCAGTCACTGGAGACAGGGCAAACACACAGAGGCCTGTCAATTGTAAATCTGCCTCTCTGAGTGCAGTGAAGTCATGGTGGTGGAAGCTGGCAGCACTCCCATCCTGCCCACAAATTTACCACCACTAAGCTTCTCTGTCATGACTAGCAGTGCATTTTCCCCGAGACTGTGTCAGAGGAATAAGCTTATGCAAGTAATTGGGAAGCAGGTACTGTAAAGTCTCCCCTGTGAGCGAAGATCAATGTGTTTGGAAGTGTGTTTCGTGTGATATGCCGGGGGAGAGAGGGTAAAGACATCGTTGTCACATCCCCCCTATGCCAAGGCCACTTAATTGGCAAAACCGTCATCTTTTATTATGAACAGAGGTCAAACTCTAACAGCCTTTTTTACTGTTAAGCTCCATCTTCTCACTGAAATCACTTCAGACAAAGAATTTGGCTCTACTTTGTGCCTGCAGCATGTCCTCTGTATTTTGATAGAGCTTACAAGCTGGTTTCAGAGCAGGTGTGGTAATATTTACACCCTTTTGCCACACATTTCTTTGGTGCATAAATTAGGCATATAAACACTCCTGATAAGAATAAGTCAGTAGCTACTGCACATTCCTAAAGCTCGTCCAAAACAGTGAGGCAAACTGATGGTGGCAGGTATTGAGGCTTTGCAGATAATCCCAAGGCTCAGGTAAGGCATGTGCTGCAGGTGAAGACTTGGAACTAACATAGTAAGAAAACTAGAAAGATGAGCAGGTGGTCATAGTGTTTCTATGAATGAGTGTGAGGATCTGGTGAGGTATTGTAGGATTGATGGGCAGATCAGGCACTGTGACCCAGGTGTGAGAGTGAACTGGGAGAACATCAACTAGACAGCAAGAAAACAAGAAAGGGCAAGACATCATGAGGAATCACATTACTTTGCACCAAAGACTCTTCTCAACTTTTCAGGCAAACAATTTGCAACTCATAACCTTCTTGATTAAAAGCTGCTGCATTTAGGCCAGTTGATTAAACAATTAACAATCCATGTCATACAATAGTGAATGAAATAAATGCATTTAGAACTTTGTTTTCACTGGTAACAAATGGGTAGTAAATTGAATTGAA